>JAPTMU010000746.1:0-22000 GCA_028583405.1 Pogonophryne albipinna
TTGTGTATACAGTATATGATATACACATTTGTATACATATCTGTATATTGTATAATTGTATTTTTATATTCGGGATTGTTGGAAACGTCATTTCGATCTCTGTCTGTACACACTTTGACTTAGTAGACAGTTTGCTTCTCTCTTGGTGTTTTTTTTCTGTCTCTCTGAAGTCATTGTGTGTCTTGTTTTGGTCAATCATTACTCTGGTAGTTATGCATCAATTTCTGTTAGTTTTATCTCTCTTTTACGATCATATTCAGACTCTTTTTCTGTCTATTTTGTGTTCTCTTGAGATCGTATTATAATTACAATAGTAATAATAATAATACATTTTATTTCTAAGCACTTTTTGAGATGCTCAAAGACACTTTACAGTGGTATAAAATAATAAGTAATAAGACTCTACTTAGATATTTCGTGTTTATTTTTGGGGGTTTTCTGTCTTTTTTCTGTCTCTTTGTGGATAGCTTGTGTATTTTCCCCTTGGGGATAATAGATGTCCTGTCTTTTGTATTATTAAACCACAAAGGTTCTTCAATGAGTGGCAGCCAACAATAACAAAAAAAGCTAAAGTACAAATAGTCAACCTTTCAATTAGATTCCTCAGAGTCAGCATTCACGACTGGAAGTTAAGATAAAGAGAGGAAGTGGTGCAAACAAAAGTTGAATTCTGATGTTACATGAAAAATGAAAGGCGGCTGTCGAGTTACTCATAGAACAAACAAGCGTACAGAAAGTGTGAGAACTGTCGATGAAACTCTCCACCTAATCATTAACCTACAGATATGCATGCAGACGTGTTCAGAGAGTTCAGGTAACCAGCTGAGCTCAGGATCTTTCTTTCATTACATGTTCTCATTCCTCTTTGTGTGGATGACCGTAAACAAGATATTTTCCACACCTAAGTTTGAGTTTCAGTAGATAGTAATCTTTCTGTATCATTATTTTAAAAGTACCAATACAACATGTACAAAATATTAAATTACAAGTCAAAGTCTGTTATTAGATACCTGAACCAGGGTTTCCGCTAGGATTTTTTCTCGCCGGTCAAATGTCCGAACAGAATTTATTTTACCGGACACATTTGAAACTTACCGGTCATGTTTCAATAATAATAATAAGAATTGTGTAGCAGAGTTTCCGTTAGCAGGTAATTACCGGACTAGGACCGGATATGCTGATGTTTAAAACGCAGTTAATGGGAGTCATTTTTATATTGCTTCAGTTTATAATCGTAACAGATTGAAAAATTCAGATTCATTTTTCAATAAATGATTCCACAAACAACAAACAACATCATTATTACATTCAAAGAAACTACTTGTAGTAGATAACGTACATTATTCAAAAGTTTACATTAACTTTGAATAGTAACACGGGAGAAACGGATCCTCTCTTTTCCTCTCTCCCTCCCTCTCTCTCCCTCTCTCTCTCCCTCCCTCTCTCTCCCTCTCTCTCTCCTGACAGCCTGTCAGTTTCTCATGCAACGCGCTAAACAGTGGGCGGGGCTTCAGGTCAGACTCAGCAGCTGATCTGATCTCTCTCTCGCGTCCGGTTACCCTTCACTCGCGTTTATGTCCATATCGATCAGATCCAGCTCTCCTGATCGGCCTATAGAGAGCACAGATCAAGCTATTAAGAGTGAATATAGGTCGATAATGATTGGCGACCAATCGATCGGAGCATCGGACATTTTGACCGGCAGATTTTGAATTTACCGGTTTTTATTCAATTTGACCAGCTAAAAACCGGTAAATACCGGCTAACGGAAACCCTGACCTGAACATGTAGGTATTTTGTACAGATATTTAACATATACTAAGAGACACATCTTCTCATTGAGTGGATGATTCTGAGTTTGGAGAAAGTTCTATTGGGATCAATTAAGTTTGAGTGTCAGTAGATAGTAATCTTTCTGTATCATTAAATGTAAAAGTACCAATACAGTATGTAGAAAATATTCAATTACAAGTAAAAGTATGTCATTAGATACATGCAAACATAGGTATTTTTAAGGATATTTAACATATAATAGGAGACACATGAATTTATAACAGGGACACAACGTCAGAGCTTGGAAAATGTTCTCCTGTTTTCACTGTTCAATGAATACAAACAATATGAGCGCATACTGTACATATATAGAAGAAACAACAAACGCCCAAGGATAACATTTTCTGAGAACTTCTTTGTTGTTATTGTTTAAATCCAAAGGAGTCTCGATGGTTTTCTGGGAGAATAATGGAGCAAGGTCAGATTCTGAAATAGCCCTTTCTATTGTTTCTGCTCCCATACATCACACATGCTGCTAAATATAGGCTGGGACTGAACTCATTGAAACACAGAGAGACGGTCGCTCTTCAGATGGGTCTCAGCGAGGAATGTGTTCACCAGCGTCAGCAAAGACTCAAACACCTTTAATTATGAAGCTCAAATCCCGCCTTCAGGTGGTATGTTCAGGTTTAATGAACTTTGCTTCTATTTTGAGGTCTCTATACTTCATCTGCACTTGCTTTCTTGAAAAGGTAACTTAGGTAACTTGCTTCATAAGCACCCTTGTAAAGGGTCATGGAAGAGTTATTCTTCTTCTTCAAGTTCTTCTTTGAATTTTAAGTCCTTCTTCAAGTTCTTCTAAGAGTTCGTCTTCAAGTTCTTCTAAGAGTTCATCTTCAAGTTCTTCTAAGAGTTCATCTTCAAGTTCTTCTTCAAGTTCTTCTAAGAGTTTGTCTTCAAGTTCTTCTTCAAGTTCTTCTAAGAGTTTGTCTTCAAGTTCTTCCAAGAGTTCATCTTCAAGTTCTTCTAAGAGTTCGTCTAAGAGTTCGTCTTCAAGTTCTTCTAAGAGTTCTTCTAAGAGTTCTTCTAAGAGTTCGTCTTCAAGTTCTTCTAAGAGTTTGTCTAAGAGTTCGTCTTCAAGTTCTTCTAGGAGTTCGTCTTCAAGTTCTTCTTCAAGTTATTCTAAGAGTTCGTCTTCAAGTTCTTCTAAGAGTTCTTCTAAGAGTTCTTCTAAGAGTTTGTCTAAGAGTTCGTCTTCAAGTTCTTCTAGGAGTTCGTCTTCAAGTTCTTCTTCAAGTTATTCTAAGAGTTCGTCTTCAAGTTCTTCTAAGAGTTCTTCTAAGAGTTCGTCATCAAGTTCTTCTTCAAGTTATTCTAAGAGTTCGTCTTCAAGTTCTTCTAAGAGTTCTTCTAAGAGTTCTTCTAAGAGTTCGTCTTCAAGTTCTTCTTCAATTCTTGTAAGAGTTCGTCTTCAAGTTCTTCTAAGAGTTCGTCTTCAAGTTCTTCCAAGAGTTCTTCTAAGAGTTTGTCTTCTAGATCTTCTTCAAGTTATTCTAAGAGTTCGTCTTCAAGTTCTTCTAAGAGTTCTTCTCAGAGTTCGTCTTCAAATTCTTCTTCAAGTTATTCTAAGAGTTCATCTTCAAGTTCTTCTTAGAGTTCGTCTTCAAATTCTTCTTCAAGTTCTTCTAAAAGTTCTTCTAAGAGTTCGTCTTCAAATTCGTCTTCAAGTTCTTCAAGTTCTTCTAAGAGTTCTTCTAATGCTGCGTTCACACCGGACGCGATGCAATTTTTGGGGGCGGCGCGATTACATGTAAAGTCAATGCAGAGACGCTGACAGACGCAAATTCGCTCCGACGGCGCACATGAAGCGGTGGACGCGGCGCGAATCACGCGATTGAAGGGGGCCGCGTCAAACGCAAAAGTTCAATTTTTCCGCATCACGTCCGGTGTGAACGCAGCATAAGAGTTCGTCTTCAAATTCTTCTTCAAGTTCTTCTTCAAGTTCTTCTAAAAGTTCTTCTAAGAGTTCGTCTTCAAGTTATTCTAAGAGTTCTTTGTCTTCTTCTTTAAGTATTCTCTTCAAGAACTTCTTCAAGTTCTTCATGAGGTTCTTATTCTTCTTCTACAAGTTCTTGATGAGGTTCTTATTCTTCTTCTACAAGTTCTTCCTCAAAATCTTCTTCTTCAAGTTCTCTTCTTCCTTCTTCTATCTCTAAAGTATTGACAATAAGGAAACCCCTAAAGTCCTGACATTTCCTATTTCATTTTCATTATTTGTTTAACTTTTCATCTTCAGGGACATTACCTTCTCCTAATTACTCTATAGACAAAGAACTTGATGGTTTTATTTCTCACGGTTCTCAGCGAGGAATGTGTTCATCAGCGAAGACTCAAACACCTTTAATTATGAAGCTTAAATCCCTCCGTCAGGTCGTTTGTTCAGGTTTAATGAGTCTATAGACACAACTGCCAAAATAAGAAAGTAATTCATGAGACAAAGATGAGTTTTAGGAACATTTATTTGTATGTTTCACTCCTTGTAAAGTATCATGGTAAATGTGAAACTGAAATGCTGGATTAATAAAGTATTTATCCTTCAAATCATTCTTGAAGTTCTTCTTTAAGTTCTTGAGGTTGTTCTTTAGGTTTTGAAGTTCTTATTTTGGTTCTTGAGGTTCTTCTTGAATTTATTGAAGTCCTTCTTGAGGTTATTGAAGTTCTTATTCTCTTCTGAGTTCTTCGACATCATGGTCTTCTTCAATTCTCCATCTTCGTAAAAGGTCGTCTTCAAGTCCTTATCTTGTAGTTCTTCTACTTCAAGTTCTTCTTCATCTTCTTCAAGTCCTTTGTCTTCAAAAATATTCTTCTTCCCTTTCTCTTCTTAATCTTCTTTTTCTTCTTCTATCTGCAAAGTGTTGACAAACCCTAACACTTCCTTTTTAATTTTCATTATTTGTTTAACTTTTCATCTTCAGGGACGACTCTCAAACATCAGTAATTCAACTTTTGCTTCTCCAGCAACTTTAACTCTATAGACAAAGAACTTGATGGTCTAATTTCTCACTGGTTTGTTACTTTAACTCCAGAAGTCCGTCTCATTTCCGCTCTCACTCTCTCTGCTCGCATTCTGCCCGAGGAGTGTATTGAGTTACAGTAAAGCATCAAACTGTCCAAACAGGACCCGGGGAGATAATACAGAAGCCCACACACTGCCTGGGGTAATGTATAGTTAATTAAACTTCACTGAGAACTTAACTCAAAGGGGCAATAAGAGGGACTTATTTACAGTCCGTCTGCAGGGCATGGCCACGGCTGGAGTTCAAAACCACTGCTTCTCATGCTGATAGCAACATACATTAGTCATGAGGTAGTGATAATGTCCTTATTAATCAAAGTCAAGCAAAAATAAACTGCTTTTGGTTTTCAGGCGTACAATAAGGCATGTTTCTTTGTTTTGTTTTACTGACACTGCCTGTAAAGAAAGGAGGTTGTATTTTTGGTATTTTATTGCACTTTTAACATGAAACTATACAAAAGTAGCTCGTAAAACTTGTGAAAATTGATGGCGATATTATTTAATATTACTTAATTTACCAGGTACATTTGTCTGGTTCACTAGTATAGTTTTGTTCCCTATTAAATAAAAAAGCTAATCTTTGAATAACCTAAAGCTCTTTCTAGAATTTCTTTTTGTATCAATAAGCCTTAAAATCTGTCAAAATTCGGAATATTAGAAGCTTTTTTCAATCTAAATACTTTCTTTCTGCGGTGGCTAAGATTCGGGTAATTTTATCACATGATGTAACAACCTCAAAACGATTTGAGTTTTAAAAATGCGAGTAAAAACGTGACATCATTTTGCAGATAGCATTGTTTTTATCCAGTCTGTGTTTGTGTAATACGTTGTTTTTTTACTTATTTTGTATATTTTTAGCATTTCGCCATGTGTAAGTTTTATGTTGGGTTGACTTTGTCTTTTATTTTTTTGTCTTTTTAAGGTAAATGTTTGAACAAGTGTTACGGTTGTGTTGTTATAAGCGGAAAGAAGCAAGAACAAAGTAGAAAAATATGTATTTTTTAGTAATGTTGGTACCACAACCTTTTGGAGAACAGAAAGTGGAAGTGTGTTAGTGATAAAGCTAGCTGTGTGTGTGTGTGTGTGTGTGTGTGTGTGTGTGTGTGTGTGTGTGTGTGTGTGTGTGTGTGTGTGTGTGTGTGTGTGTGTGTGTGTGTGTGTGTGTGTGTGTGTATCTGAGCTGTTATCAGTGTGCACAGCGGCCCTGGCTTATGTTACATGATGATGAGAGTTTGACAGTTTTCATAATCACAACGCAATAAATCTGCAACACCTGACAGCCTGACCATTACCCACCACTGTTTAACCACAACACGTTATGTAATCCAGCCGCTGCCTCTGAAACTGCTCGACATGAAGAAACACAGGGACTCTAACCCCCCCTTTGCTTCTTGCATATATATTGAACATTAAGATACTAAGTTGAGTCCTTGTAGGGCAGCGAGCGTTAGAAATACTGATGTGTTTTGTGTCGTGGGACGATGGGAAACACTGGAGGACGAGTCAAGGTCTCCAGAAGCAGTGAAGTACTACATATTAATGCTCTGTTAGTGTACTGTTTTATTATTATGAGGCTGATGTGTTTATTGTATTTTTGTAACTCTAGCACAACAATTTCCTTCGGGATCGGGATCAGAATAACTTTATTAGTCCCACAGAGGGGAAATGTACATTGTTACAGCAGAAAAGAGCCAAAGACAGCTTAATGTGACCTAAGAAGCATGCATACAAAAGTATTAAAGATACAACAATTATAATAACAAAAAGTTACACAATTTACAAAATACACATGGTGTAACAGTTCTGAGGATTTAGCAGCCAGGTATATATTGCACAGTTCTTAACGGCATATATATATATATATATATATTGCTCGATCTCAGTGCTGCATTTGATACTATCGATCATGATATCTTATTGCAAAGACTAGAGCACTTAGTTGGCATACAGGGAACTGCTTTAGGCTGGTTTAGGTCCTATCTATCTGAACGCTCTCAGTTTGTACGTGTCAATGATGAATCTTCCACGCAAACCAAAGTTAGCCATGGAGTGCCACAGGGCTCAGTGCTCGGACCTATTTTGTTCACATTATATATGCTTCCGTTAGGCAATATTATATGGAATCATTCTGTACATTTTCATTGTTATGCAGATGATACTCAACTATATTTATCAATCAAACCTGATGAAATTAATCATCTAAATAAAATTCAAGACTGCCTCAAGGACTTAAAAACGTGGATGACCTTAAACTTTTTGATGTTCAACACGACCAAAACTGAAGTTATTGTACTTGGCCCGAAGAATCTACGAAACAAATTATCTAAAGATATACTAACTATGGATGGCATTAATTTGGCCTCCAGTGAGACTGTAAGGAATCTTGGTGTTATATTTGATCAGGATTTATCCTTTAACGCCCACATGAAATCAATTTCAAGGACCGCCTACTTCCATCTACGTAACATTGCAAAAATCAGGCATATCTTGCCTCAAAACGATGCAGAGAAACTAGTCCATGCATTTGTTACTTCAAGGCTGGATTATTGTAACTCCTTATTATCAGGGTGTACCAAGAAGTCAGTCAAGTCGCTTCAGCTGATTCAAAATGCTGCAGCTCGTGTACTAACCAGAGTTAGGAAAAGGGACCACATTACTCCTGTTCTGGCTGCCTTACACTGGCTCCCTATAGAACACAGGATAGAATTTAAAATTCTTCTTCTCGCCTACAAAGCCCTTAATGGGCAGGCGCCATCTTACCTTAAAGAACTCATTATACCCTACTGTCCTACTAGGGCATTGCGTTCCAAGAATGCAGGGTTGTTGGTTGTTCCTAGAGTCTCTAAAAGTACAATGGGAGCCAGAGCCTTTTCTTATCAAGCTCCACATTTGTGGAATCAGCTTCCAGTTTGTGTTCGGGCGGCAGACACCCTATCCGTTTTTAAGAGTGCGCTTAAGACCTTCCTTTTTGATAAAGCTTATAGTTAGGGCTGATTAGATTCAGCCCCTAGTTTTGCTGATATAGGCTTAGTTTGTCGGGACACATCTTACTTCTTCCTTCTCTCTGTCTATACCTGTGTACTCTCATGTTCCGATTAACCCAGCTTCCCCAAATTTCTTTCTTTTTGGTGTCTATATACGCTGGGATCCGGAGTCATGGATGATCCTGCGGTCCTGTGTCCTGCATCGCGAGCCCTGGATCTTGAGTCGTGGCTGTGGTCCTGGATCATAGGTCCTGGATGGATATCCTCGTGGATTCATCTTCCTATTATACACACATGCATTTCCAAACATTTGGACTACCTATGTTGCAAATGTATTATCTTTTCAATTTACACACGGCATCTATTGCACGTCTGTCCGTCCTGGGAGAGGGATCCCTCCTCTGTTGCTCTCCCTGAGGTTTCTCCCATTTTTCCCCTTTAAAACTGTGGGTTTTCTTCGGAAGTTTTTCCTTGTACGATGTAAGGGTCTAAGGACAGAGGGTGTCATATTGTCATACTGATATTTTGTACAAACTGTGAAGTCCACTGAGACAAATGTAACATTTGTGATATTGGGCTATATAAATAAACATTGATTGATTGATTGATTGATATTGCACATATTGCACATGGTTGGTTGGTATTAAACAACAAGGGGTGTTATAGTCTGTGTTATTGTGTGTGTCATTAAAAATGACTTATACTGGTTAGGTGATGCTCAAAATTTCTTATTTATTCGTATCAATTATCAAATAATTGTTCCTTCTTTTTAAGCACACAGTGATATTTGGGGTGTACCAATGTTTTCCTATTTTTGGGGAAGAGACTATTTTAGGAGGGGTCAAGAGTAGATACAGGTCTTCTTCAAATTCTTTATCTTTGTAAAGGTCGTCCTCAAGTCTTTATCTTGTTGTTCTTCCTTAACTTAAAGTGGACCTATCATGCTATATTTGAATAATATATAGGGCCATACCTAAATAAAACATGTCTGTGAAGTTTTTTTTTTCAAAATATCAAACAGATCATGCATTTTAGCCATGCCTCATTTCGCTCTATTTGATCTTTTCCAGCCCTGTCTTCACAAGGGCTGATACTGTGGCAAATGAGCTGCAGCTGACCACGCCCCCCTGCAAAGGAGGGGGGCGTGGCACGAGCGTCATGTTACCATGCTGTTACCATGCTATTACCATGCTGTTACCATGCTGTTACCATGCTGTTACCATGCCACGGCAACCTCTCATTCCCCTGATAGGTGGAGAGTTGGCCATATAGGCGGAGCTCCTCGTCACTGACGTCAGACTACTTTCAAATCTGTATCAGATCCGTTGCAGTTTTTAGAGATTTGGGTATGGAGGAAAAGAGAGAGGGTTGTGTTTTCTGACACACCAGGGACACATATTCATGTATAAAAGACGTACAAAAGTGCATTTTGCACGATAGGTCCCCTTTAAGGTTCTTCTTAGGATTCTTCTTCAAGTTCTTCATCTCTCTCAAGTTCTTCATCTCTCTCAAGTTTTTCATCTCTTTCAAGTTCTTCGTCTTCAAAATCTTCTTCTTCAAGTTCTCCTTCTTCTTCTTCTTCTTCTTCTTCTTCTTCTTCTTCTTCTTCTTCTTCTTCTTCTTCTTCTTCTTCTTCTTCTATCTTTAAAGTCTTTACATTTCCTTTTTAATTTTAATCTAAAATACACTTAAGATTGTTTAAAGAACTGCAGGAGATTTGGTGAAAGGTGTGACTTTGATACTCGTCTCTCTGCAGAGAAGCAGATTAGTTTCTCCTCAATGCCGAGAAAACAAGCGCTGCCTCTGAGATTATCAGGTTATCACAACATAAACACATTAACACAGCACAGGCTCGCTCAGACCACACACACACACACACACACACACACACACACACACACACACACACACACACACACACACACACACACACACACACACACACACACACACACACACACACACACACACACACACACACGTATACATCACTTCAGGGAACATTACATTGACTTAGATGCATTTCCTGGATACTTATCCTAACCTTAACCATAACCAACACATGCCTAACCCTTACCCTATTTAGAGACAATGGACGTCCACTCTCGGGAGACGTCCGACAGTGGTGCGGTTACCTAAAGTGACAGACCTCATTTTACCTCTATTTAGAGGCAATGGACGTCCACTCTCGGGAGAGAGACCTCCAGCATGTGTCCCTGAAATGGGGACTCTGTTTATTTCACACATCCAGGACAGAGACCGGGGAAATCACCTCTCTGTGGCCCCTCCAAGACCCCCAAAGGATGGACTAATGACCTCCAGCATGTGTCCCTGACATGGACACCTCCATAACCTTGCACACCGTGAGTCCCCGGGCCCCCGGACTTAAGCACTCCCCCACGGACTAAACCCAGATGATCACACCCTACAGAACCTCATGCCCCTGGTAACCCTAAAAGGGGGGTGGATTTTGCGGTGCTTTACCATCCGCCCATCGCATGGGCGGCGCCAGGATCTTTATTTTCTGGTATTACAGAATTACTTTATTTTCTGGTATTACAGAACCAATCAATAGTATAACAGTCATTATGACTTTTCTCCACACTCGAACACAACTCCTACGGTCTCGTACTCCCTCCACACACACCGGAAAATGCACACACACACACACCTGGAAGGGGTGGTCTCTCCCTAACTCCCACCAACAACATTGCCTAAATAACTTTACAAATGTACTAAACTGTGCACATCTGATAACTGAAAATAACTATTAAATTGGTCATGCTACAATATTATCATTAATATGTACATTAAAACATTCCTCTGACACTTATAACATTAATTTGCAAGGTAAGCACAACCAAAATAAGTTTGTAAAAGCAGAATTTGAACACTGTTTCTGTGCTCCTAAAATATTTTTGCATTACCATTACACCCTGAGCGTACAAGTACACAATAGCGATCGTTCACTGTTTCAACTGGCATGCTGTGGCATTTAACCTCATCATCATCACACACACACACACACACACACACACACACACACACACACACACACACACACACACACACACACACACACACACACACACACACACACACACACACACACACACACACACACACACACACACACACACACACACACACACACACCCACACACACACACACACACACACACACACGGATAGCAGGGTTGTCCGGCTGGACCGGCTCCGTTGGAGATCGCGGTCGTTTACGCTGACTTGTGAGGAATCTTTCCATTTTCGATCTGTGTTCACATACTGAGAATTATAACAACATTTGCCAAGTAACAGTTCGCGCTTTAACTTACAACGACCCCTGATAGATCTCGAGAGAATGTGTATAAATATATATAGATACATTTTCATAACAAAACAATGGGGTTGCTAAGCCGTTGCTAGGCCAATTGTTGGAGTTGCTATAGCAACTCCAAGCTACCCCCTGGCGCCGCCCCTGGCCCATCGGCATCCATATTCAGCCTTATTCACGGCACCACCACCCCTTCTGTGGAGGATATTCTCATGCTCCTGGTAACCCTTTAAATAGTCTGATACTACCAGGGCTCATCACTGCACTTTACAAGCTAGAAATAATGTTTAAATGGTCGGGAAAAGTGTTTTTAAATGTCTGGAAGAGAGTTTTAGCCTGTCATTTTGCACGATATCATTTAACATTGAACCTCTCCTGGAAATGTATAGAATATGTGCATTTTCAGGAGAGGGTCAATGTTAAATGATATCGTGAATAATGACAGAATAAAACCCAGGAATTTCGGTTCCGCTTTTCGATGCCTGAGGAAATGTTTCTCGCCGCTCTCCGTAGCCTACTGTATGACTACGGCGGGGCGGGAAATGTAGCGTTGTACCTACACTTCCTACAGCGTAACCTGGGACCAGGGCCGGCCCGTCGCACTGGCGTTATAGATGTTCGCCTAGGGCGCCAGATCTGTGGAGGCGCTGCGCTGACAGCTCTGGGAGGAAAAAAAAAAGTTTTGACCGTTGGTTCTCATCCTAATGTTCGGCCTTGATGTAACAACATTCATAATTAAGTAAATGTAACACCCTTTTCATCCCGGTTGCACTTTTCATTTGCCCTGTACGATGGGCGCTGTAAGTGATGAAAATGGGGGATGTTGGCTTAACTGGCACCCGCAGCTCACAGCCAACGTGCGAGTGAGCGAGGGAGCGAGTGAGGGAGAAAGGGAGGGCGCTGTTGTTATTAGCATCTGGTGCTAGCTGCTCTAACTGAAGAAGAAGATGTTTCTACAATAATGTGGAGGGAGAGTCCTCTCCAGTCAGACTGAGGCTGATAACTATAGCTCAGTGAGGTAAAGGACTCTGAGTGTTTAGATAGTTCACTTTAGTCTAAGTTATCTCAGTGGGTCTCAAACGTTTTGATCACAATTTATGTAAACACATATTTCCAAGGCACTCCTTTATAATTATTGGGATAAAACAGGTTTGAAATCATTCCAATGTATACTATAGGACAGTAAACCAGACATATCGTTTTAAACTGGAGAGATAAAAAAATATGCATAAATAAAATAGGAAAATAAGATATGAATGAACAACAAAAATAAAATATGTTACATGTATTTGTTATTGGCTATGGTAGGTTATTGGTTATGTTCACACACTTATTTAATTATTAAAATGTAAACCGATATTTTTCATGGGTGTTTAGAGTTGTACCCCCTAGATCTAGTCTCTAGTAATTCTGTAAGCACCAGCTGTGCTTCGCCAAATGTCTTGGCAGTCTTGTGATCCTGCACGTGGATGATGTAGCCCTCAGCAGTGCCCCTTCTGTCCGCCTCAAAGACCTCAGTGTTGGTCATGTTTGCGTACACACCCGGACGGTGGCCATACAGGAGGCTCCAATGGAGGGTTAGATAGCCATATAGCAGGTACTGGGTGATTGAGGTTGGATTGCTAGCCATCAGGTCAAGGAGATCAGGGATGCGCTTCTCAGCGGCCGCCATGGCGGCGAGGAGCTCCACCTGGCTCGGCAGACGATCCAGCTTGTTCCTCTTCACCTTAAACTGGTGGTCAGTGACAGACTTTTTCAAGTCGTTCATGTTGGATGTCACCTCTCTGATGATGTGGGTCATATCAGACTGGGTGAGCCTGCACCCCCGGAGCTTTGACTCAGACAAGTACCTCAGGAAATGGTTCACATTCTTCAGGAACAACAGCGACGTTGTGACTGCCCGGCCCGACTTTGAAATATACTCGCTCCAGCCACGGACCCTCTTCGTGTCTTTTAGGAACAGCCAATCTGACAGCCGGTTAACACCATGGGCCATGAATACGAGGAAGTTCTTTATCCGGCTGACCTTGGACAGACAATTTTCTTTCCGTTTTACTGTCGGTGCGACACCCTCACAATGATCCCTGTATGTCTGAATGTACGTCTCCATGCTTTTAGGCAACGTGATTTCACGCATGGTATTCCCCCGTCCCTTCCCAGTGGACCAGTGATTTGGGGGAGAGGGCCAGTCCTTAGCCAGATTAGCTTTCAGTTTATTTCAGACAGACGCACGGGTCTTCTGGCATACAGGGGTCTCACTACCGGAGGCTTCTGGGGACCGCATAACAGTCTTGACCGGGGTCTTGAGAGGGGTCTCACTACTGGAGGCTTCTGGGGACCGCATGAGAGTCTTGACCGGGGTCTTGAGAGGGGTCTCACTACTGGAGGCTTCTAGGGACCGCATGAGAGTCTTGACCGGGGTCTTGAGAGGGGTCTCACTACCAGAGGCTTCTGGGGACCGCATGACAGTCTTGACCGGGGTCTTGAGAGGGGTATTGCTGCCGGAGGCTTCTGGTGAATGCATGACAGTCTTGACCGGGGTGTTGAGAGGGGTATTGCTGCCGGAGGCTACTGTGTTTATGCCGGAGGTACTTGAGATTGCCAGGCCCTTAAATCGTATACATTCTTCCTCTTCCTCAAGCACAGCAGCAGTGGCACTCTGCTTCCTGGGTTTTAGCCCCTTTTTCAGCCTGGAGTGCAGGGTCTTCACCTCATCAATGAGGGCATCCTTCTGAGCCCTCAATGCCACATTTTCCAGCATCACCTGCCTGCAGTACTCTTCGTCACACTTGGTATGTGAGGAGAAGGGTGGAGGGTGCACCGGGTATTCCTCCTCATTGTCTATATCCAATGATGTAGCCATTCCAATGATGGGATTAGTCTCTCGGAGGTCATGTAGCAACTGCAGGGCCACACTATGCTTCAGCCTTGCCATGACCTGATGTGCCTCATCTCGGGAGAACTCAGGGTGGTCATGAGTTACATGACGGTCTAGTCTCTTCCCAGCATACGAACACCCTGTGATGGGACAGGGTTTGGTCCGAACATTTATTCTGTCACTGGCCATTTTAAGAATGATGCCTCTTTCCTCCAAGTTCCGCACTGCATGTTTGTGCTTAAGGTGCTTGTTCAAAGCCAGATAGAAGAGTCTGCACACCGGGCATTCGGACAACATCCTTACTAAAACAGAGACAGTGAATTGTATTTAAATTATTTTCGGTTTCTCCGTTTATATGCGTTAGCGTAACCGATGATTGCAACAATGATGCTTCAATGCATGGTACACGGACCAAGGGAGAACTTGGGTTACCACCGGGTTAAATGGTCCCACCTCCGCACCAACGCGGGGCTGGTGATGGCAACATTGGGTCCGATGCATCAATTCATGGTGCCCCGACCATGAGAGGGTTTGGGGTGCCCCGGAACCAGGCAGTACCCCAGCAGGAAACACGTATTATGGTCAATGGAGGAAATAGTGATAGAACCGGGGTAAAGCAAAAAAAGTGTCCGACAATAGTGACTTGTGAGGCGGCCAGAGATTCTGTCATCTCTCGGTCCTATCCTCCAGGCAATGCGGTACCAGAACTGGGTCAAATTGACCAAAATGTAAAAAAAATAAGTTTCAATTCATCCATGGAAAAGGGCTGAAAATGAAAAAAGTATCCGAAAATAGTGCATCATGAGCCCGCAAGAGTCCCCTGTCAACTCCCCTTGCATTCCTCCACAGTCAGAACAAGTCTGAGTTCGCTTTTTGCAGAACCATAGAAAAGGGTGAAAATGGAAAAAAGTATCCGAAAATAGTGTCTCATAAGGCGGGTAGAGTCCCCTGACAACTCCCCTTACATTCCTCCAGACTCAGAAAAAGTCTAAGTTCACTTTTTGGAGAACCATAAAAAAGGGCTAAAAGTGATCAAATTGTATCTGAAAATAGTGTCTCATAAGGCGGATAGAGTCCCCTGACTACATTCCTCCAGAGACCAGTTCAAAAACTTAAAGTTTGGTAAGAACCATGCTGGGGGGTCTCCATGCAACAATTGTATCCGAGCCAGAGCACACATGGAGCGGATACATTCCTCCATGAAGTGAGACAGCGGTTTTTTTCTGAGTCCTCTCAAAAACCGGGTTTCCGATTTCGTGCAGACAGTAGCTTGAAAATGATGAATGAATTTTTTTGACGGAGAAGGGGAGGCTTGGTTTCCCCTCTCCGTTGTAAGTTGCAACGGGGGAGTGGAAAAGTGTCCGGGGCAAAAAACAATTTTTTTAAAACTTCATTTTGGATTATTTTAAGATATAATTGACCCTTTTCTTTACTTTTTTCTTCTTTCCACGGGTGGGGGCGCATGGCAGGCCGCCTATGAGCTCCCAAATTCGGCCTGGAACCTCCAGGATGTGTGGGCTAAGCTCCATAAACTGACAATGTCACCCAGAAATGTCACTTTTATAGCCCAAAAATATATAATACAAATGCATTTAAATAGTAAAAGGTACAATTGTGCTCCGAATTACCCGGAATTTGATTTATATAGCCCCATGATAGTGAATAAAAATCATTTTCATGGAAAAAAGTGTTAAAACGCCTGATTAAAGCATATGCAGGACCCCAGTGAGCTCCATACTATGTGCATTGTGTTAGGGAACCATATTAATGATAAAATAAATCATTTAAATGCAAAATAATGATTACAAATCAGTTTTAGGGGGACAACTGTGGAGAGGAGCCTGAAAATGACTCTCCAGCACCCCAGAGAAGCAGGGTCTCAGACTCACAGGAACACAGGCAGAGACCCAGGGTGATGCACATGGCTCTTCCACCCAGCAATAAGTCTTTGAAAGCTGGGGAAAAGTGCTGTGAATAGAGGGAGAGAGCAGCCAGAGAGAAGCGGGCTGTGAGACCCACAGAGCCTCACACTCAAGTTTACTTATCAATACTAAACCAAAATTAAATTATACCTCCTTTGAAAGTCTCGTTTTTAGTCTTACGCATCCGACCTGGAAAACTTTGCAGCCAATCTTATTTGTTACAGTGTACCGTGCACCAGGTCCTTATTCAGAATTCTTATCAGAATTCTCTGAGTTTTTATCAACTCTGGTACTTAAAACAGATAAAGTAATTATCGTAGGTGACTTTAATATTCATGTTGACGATGATAAAAATAGCCTTACTGTTGCATTTAACTCTATATTAGATTCTGTTGGTTTCTGTCAGAGTGTAAATAAACCAACCCACTGCTATAATCACACTCTCGACCTTGTTCTGACTTATGGTATTGAAATTGAGCAACTATTAGTCGAATCGCATAATCCTGCTTTATCCGACCATTTCTTAGTAACTTTTGAAGTACTGTTACTAGACTACAAAGCATTAGTCAAAAGCTCCTGCAGCAGAAACCTATCTGTTAGTGCTATAGCCAAATTTAAGGAAGAGATTCCACCAATACTTAACTCGATAGCATGTCTGCATGTAAGGGAGGAAACTTATACAAAATGTACACCACCCCAAATTGATCATGTTGTTGATAGTGCTACAGATGCGCTGCGAATACAATTAGACTCTGTTGCTCCTTTGAAAAAGAAGAAAATAAAACAACATAGATTAGCTCCATGGCATAATGCCGAAACCCGCAAAATAAAGCAAAAGTCGAGACAACTTGAAAGGTTATGGCGTTCCACTAAACTTGAAGAATCTCGTTTAATTTGGCATATTACTCTCAATGAATATAAGAAAGCACTGCGTAAAGCGAGAGCAGCCTACTACTCTTCATTAATAGATGAGAATAAGAATAATGCAAGATTTCTTTTCAGCACTGTAGCCAGGCTGACAGAGAGCCACAGCTCGATTGAGCCTTCTATTCCCATAGCACTCAGTAGTAATGATTTTATGTGCTTTTTTAACGATAAAATTGTTACTCTTAGAAACAAAATTAATGACCTCTTGCCTTTGACCAGTATAGTGTTATCAACAGCTCCCGGAAACGTAAGTTCTAATATTACACTAGATAGTAAACTAGAATGCTTTTCAGCCATTAACCTTGAACAATTAAATTCAATGATTCTCTCTTCTAAACCATCAACATGTATGTTAGACCCAATCCCAACTAAGCTGTTGAAAGAAGTTTTTCCATTAATTAGCACTTCTTTATTAAATATTATGAATATGTCTTTATTATCAGGCTATGTTCCACAATCATTCAAAGTAGCAGTGATAAAACCGCTTCTTAAAAAGCACAACCTCGATCCAGAGGTTTTAGCCAATTATAGACCTATTTCTAATCTTCCTTTCATCTCAAAAATTCTTGAGAAAGCGGTCGCAAAACAGTTGTGTGATTACTTAAAAAACAATGATTTATTTGAAGATTTTCAGTCTGGCTTTAGAACACATCATAGCACAGAGACAGCTCTGGTTAAAGTCACAAATGACATTCTAATAGCCTCTGACAAGGGACTTGTCTCTATTCTTGTTTTACTCGATCTCAGTGCTGCATTTGATACTATCGACCATGATATCTTATTGCAAAGACTAGAGCACTTAGTTGGCATACAGGGAACTGCTTTAAGCTGGTTTAGGTCCTATCTATCTGAACGCTCTCAGTTTGTACGTGTCAATGATGAATCTTCCACGCAAACCAAAGTTAGCCATGGAGTGCCACAGGGCTCAGTGCTCGGACCTATTTTGTTCACATTATATATGCTTCCGTTAGGCAATATTATAAGGAATCATTCTGTAAATTTTCATTGTTATGCAGATGATACTCAACTATATTTATCAATCAAGCCTGATGAAATTAATCATCTAAATAAAATTCAAGACTGCCTCAAGGACTTAAAAACGTGGATGACCTTAAACTTTTTGATGTTAAACACGACCAAAACTGAAGTTATTGTACTTGGCCCGAAGAATCTACGAAACAAATTATCTAAAGATATACTAACTATGGATGGCATTAATTTGGCCTCCAGTGAGACTGTAAGGAATCTTGGTGTTATATTTGATCAGGATTTATCCTTTAACGCCCACATAAAATCAATTTCAAGGACCGCCTACTTCCATCTACGTAACATTGCAAAAATCAGGCATATCTTGCCTCAAAACGATGCAGAGAAACTAGTCCATGCATTTGTTACTTCAAGGCTGGATTATTGTAACTCTTTATTAT
The DNA here is from genome assembly GCA_028583405.1 of Pogonophryne albipinna. Taxonomy (NCBI): domain Eukaryota; kingdom Metazoa; phylum Chordata; class Actinopteri; order Perciformes; family Artedidraconidae; genus Pogonophryne; species Pogonophryne albipinna. Next base: position 18,322 of record JAPTMU010000746.1, read on the forward strand.
CAGGGTGTACCAAGAAGTCAGTCAAGTCGCTTCAGCTGATTCAAAATGCTGCAGCTCGTGTACTAACCAGAGTTAGGAAAAGGGACCACATTACTCCTGTTCTGGCTGCCTTACACTGGCTCCCTATAGAACACAGGATAGAATTTAAAATTCTTCTTCTCGCCTACAAAGCCCTTAATGGGCAGGCGCCATCTTACCTTAAAGAACTCATTATACCCTACTGTCCTACTAGGGCATTGCGTTCCAAGAATGCAGGGTTGTTGGTTGTTCCTAGAGTCTCTAAAAGTACAATGGGAGCCAGAGCCTTTTCTTATCAAGCTCCACATTTGTGGAATCAGCTTCCAGTTTGTGTTCGGGCGGCAGACACCCTATCCGTTTTTAAGAGTGCGCTTAAGACCTTCCTTTTTGATAAAGCTTATAGTTAGGGCTGATTAGATTCAGCCCCTAGTTTTGCTGATAGGCTTAGTTTGTCGGGGGACATCTTACTTCTTCCTTCTCTCTGTCTATACCTGTGTACTCTCATGTTCCGATTAACCCAGCTTCCCCAAATGTCTTTCTTTTTGGTGTCTATATACGCTGGGATCCGGAGTCATGGATGATCCTGCGGTCCTGCAACGCGAGCCCTGGATCTTGAGTCGTGGCTGTGGTCATGGATCATAGGTCCTGGATGGATATCCTCGTGGATTCATCTTCCTATTATACACACATGCATTTCCAAACATTTGGACTACCTATGTTGCAAATGTATTATCTTTTCAATTTACACACGGCATCTATTGCACGTCTGTCCGTCCTGGGAGAGGGATCCCTCCTCTGTTGCTCTCCCTGAGGTTTCTCCCATTTTTCCCTTTAAAACTGTGGGTTTTCTTTGGAAGTTTTTCCTTGTACGATGTGAGGGTCTAAGGACAGAGGGTGTCGTATTGTCATACTGATATTTTGTACAAACTGTGAAGTCCACTGAGACAAATGTAACATTTGTGATATTGGGCTATATAAATAAACATTGATTGATTGATTGATTGATTGATTGACAGAGCGCACCCACAGAGCTCCTTGCAGCACATGGCTCTCCCACCCAGAGGACAGGCTGCTTCACAGCACTTTGTAACCCAGGAAAGCAGCTTGAATCGTGGGTACATGAGTGTTAAAAGTGCATTAAACTGTTTTAATTCCAATGCGCATTTGACTGCATAAACAGCCGGTCATATGGACAGGAAACTGTCCATTTCGTCCACATTTGACTCACGAAATGTACAAGAAGATAAGTACAGCAGAGTCACTGCTGTTAGCAGGGTCTCACACTCACAGGCACACAGGCAGAGACCCAGGGTGATGCACATGGCTCTTCCACACAGCAATAAGTCTTTGAAAGCTGGGGAAAAGTGCGGTGAATAGAGGGAGAGAGCAGCCAGAGAGAAGCGGGGTGTGAGACTCACAGAGCGCACCCAGAGAGATCCTTGCAGCACATGGCTCTTGCACCCAGACTGCACCCAGAGAACAGGCTGCTTCACAGCACTTTACAAGCCAGGAAAAGTGATTGAATCCTGGGTATACATGTTTTATATAGTCTGATACCTCCAGGGCGCATCACCACATTTTACAAGCCAGGGAAGGTGCCTGAATCCTGGGTAAACATTGTTTAATTGTTTAAGTGTTTTTAAATGTGTGGAACAGTGTTTTGTCACTTTCAAAACTCTCCTGTCATTGACCGGAGAAATTGGGTCGATGTTGTATTCAATCTGACCGTTAATATTCCAGTGAGACGAAGTACGTACAATGACCGGAGTGATCCCATGTTAATTTTGTCCCAAAACCGGAGCATTCCCTCACCCTTAACCTCACCCTAAAATGAATGATTCCCCTCATGGGGACCCCCATTATGTCCCCATAAGGGAGGCGAGTCCCCACACGTGACTGTGTAAACAGATTTAGGTCCCCACAAGTATGGTAATGCAAGGCCACACACATACACACACACACACACACACACACACACACACAGTCAGAATACAGAGAAGACTGAATCGATGAGGACGCTTCAGTCTGAGTTAATTACATGTCCCTCTGTTACCAGATGTGTTACTTTATTTGAATAAGTTAATTGATTAGTTTACAATAGGAAACTAATCTAAAATACCAATCATTCTGTGGTCCTCGCTTCTTAAATGTGGGGATTTTCCACATTATGTTATTGTATATTATTGTAAATTGAATATTGGTCTAACAAAACACGACATTTAAAGATTCCCCTCGAGAGTTTCTGACATTTAAAATAACGATCTTGTCGGACGATAAAGCACAAATAGAAGAAACAAGTTCATGACACTAAAATGTTCTTAAATATAAAAAATAGTTTCAGTTAGGAATTTCGAAAAAGTAAACCTGGCATGGAAAATCCATTAATGGTAAAAAAATAAACAATTAATTGCAAAATAAACGTTTATTTTCTTCGTTTTTTTGTCCCTTTTGAATTTTTTCTTCTCCGTTTAGCATTTTCATATTCTGCATTTTAGTTATTTTTTATTCTGGGTTAAATCATCCTCTATATTGCTTTACCAACATGTGTACGGTTTATTTAGTTTTTTAATCCCGATCACACTCTGGAGGAGCAGCAGCTTTTCCCCCTGCAGGCTCCACTTCATCTTGTGTTCTATTAAGAGGGTGGGAGGGAAAAGAGAGAGAGTGTGTGTGTGTGTGTGTGTGTGTGTGTGTGTGTGTGTGTGTGTGTGTGTGTGTGTGTGTGTGTGTGTGTGTGTGTGTGTGTGTGTGTGTGTGTGTGTGTGTGTGTGTGTGTGTGTGTGTGCAGGGTCGTGGTATGTGTGTGTGTTGAGGGGGGGGTAGCAGGAGTCTTTAAAAGAGGCTGCAGCAGCTCAGATTCACACCCAGAGTTTCTGAGCCGCAACGAGGACTGGAAGCATAATTGTGGATTTTTTTTTGTGTGACTTCTGCCGGTGTTCTTCTCCACAGTGTGCAACCTTTTGAACACACACACACACACGCACGCACGCACGCACGCACGCACGCACGCGCGCGCACGCACGCACACACACACACACACACACACACACACACACACACACACACACTGGATTAACGGAGGAGCTTGAGAGCCACAGTCTCTGGTGGTGTGTTCAGAGGAGGATCTCCAACATGCTTTTCCCCTCGGAGACTTCCTGCAACCTGACGTTCCCAAACTGCAGTTTCCCTCCTGATCTGCAGCCCGGCGCCTCAATGCCTTCTGGGAATTTCACGGGGAAAAGGAACCACTCTGACCCTTTCGGACGCAACGAAGAAGTGGCGAAGCTGGAGATCAGGGTGCTGAGTCTGGTGTTCGTGGCGGCGGTTTTGGGGAACGCGAGCGTGCTGCTGGCGATGTACCGGACGCGCAGGAAGCCCTCCAGGATGCACCTGTTCATGAAACACCTGAGTTTGGCCGATCTGGTCGTCGCCTTCTTCCAGGTTCTGCCGCAGCTCTGCTGGGAAATCACCTTCAGATTCTACGGCCCGGACTTCCTGTGCCGCATCGTGAAACACCTGCAGGTATACCAAGTGCCTTGGACAACCCTTTGTCCAGAGTCAATCCAGAGTCCACAAAATAAGATCAGGTGCTAGAGCTTTCAGCTACCCAGCACCGTGCCTCGGAACCGACTTCCAGTGTTGATTAGGGAGGCAGGCAGTG
>JAPTMU010000747.1:0-22000 GCA_028583405.1 Pogonophryne albipinna
CATATTTCTGATTCTTGGAGCAATAATTAATGGGTTGAATCAATAATGTAATTCCCTTTCAAAGTTATGCCTCTGGGCTGAGTAAAGAGGAAATGAAATGAAGAGAGGCTTTAACACCCTGGGACTGGTTAGACAGCATGGGATGAAGTTAAACAAGTACTCACACACACACTGTTTTTTTTAACATATTGACGAAGCGCTTACATTTAGTGCGCAGCAGACGAGGGGAAGATAAGAGCGCCGGAGAAGAAGTGATTACAGGAAAATAGATTTCGCGATAAGATGACAGACAGATGAATGGGAGGCAGTTTGTGGACATAAAGCAGGAGCTGACACATGCACATGAGCAGACAAAGACGTAAACACACACGCAATTTAGTGAAGTCCTGACAGTCCTCTCCTCCTCACTATGGCTGTTATTTCACATCAAACAAAGAGAGCAGAGTAGACTTGAACCCTGCAGAGTAGACTTGAACCCTGCAGAGTAGACTTGAACCCTGCAGGGGAACGTGCAGTGGACATCTCTGACAGCCGGTCAGCCTGCGAGCACCACAGGACAGGAAATCAATAAATCTATAACGAGCTGCCTAATAATTTAATATAATCGCCTGTCAAGGTTCACTGGAATGTTAATGATGAAAGTATGACAAATAAATACACTAAATATAGCATTATGTTATATTACAGCTCTAATTATAGTACATCCATCATTTTGCGACATGTCTCCATGCTTTAATGTTCACAAAGCTCTTTATTTTCCTCATACTGCCTGTGCTGCAGCACCTCGTTTCCCCCTCTGTCTGACACCAAAGCCCAGTCTGCTCTCATTGGTTAGCTGGCCGGCTCTGCTGTTATTGGTCAACCACTAATGGCGCGTTTCCACTGCAGCGGGTAGCTCGCTTTAAGCATGCCGAGTCGTGCGGGGCCCGTTTTTGGTTGCGCTTCCACTTGGCCTAGTTTTGGCCCGGGGCTACTTTTTCACCTTTTTTCTGGCCCGACTAAATCGTGGTTCTAGGGCCAGGAACAACCAGGCTGAGTCGGGCTGAGTATGCTAAACTAGAGAGAGAATCGCTGGCAAGGGGGCTACAACTACAACAAGATGAACATATTTGACCGTGATTTAATTGTAATACACGTTTCAAAATGATGCCGAAGTAACAACATCCTGATACCGGTTAGTAAAAACCATGAATTAATGCTTTGGCAAGTCTGCAGACAGACGGCAGGCGAAAAACCCTTTTAAAATGCGTGCTTTCTAAATGGAGCTTGGCTAAGCTAACGTTATATATGCTCCGACCGTCCACACTCACAACAACGGCCTATACAGACATAAATAAACCAGCGACTGTATTCTCCATGACACAGGCAGTCTGTGGTTTGTACTTTGTTTAACTTTTGTCTAGTTTCTGAACAGATATGAAGAGCTGTGAGCTCTGAGTGCTAAGAGCTAACGGCTGTGTTGTTTTTTGGGGCGCTCATTGAAGATGACGTCACGGCTCCGCCTACGCTGCGTTACTATAGTAACTACCCCAGTTCCTAAACTGTAATGGAAGCGCAGCATTAAAGTGAGCCGGGCCTAATAAGGCCTAACCAAACCGAGCGAGGCCTGCAGTGGAAACGCGCCATTAGAGATGTCCCGCCCCTTAGCCCCTCACGTACAGTGTGTTGGAGCGCTAGCCAATAGAAGCGGGAGTGTTACATAGTGAAGTTCAGGGGCGGACTGGGACTACAAATCAGCCCGGATCTGCGGTATCTCAACCAGCCCACTTCGGTACCACCGGCCCACCTCGGTACCGCAAGTAAATACCGCAAGTAAATTGTCGACGGGGACGGGGACGGGTGCTAGTGACTTATTCGACCGACCAACATCATCCGACCGGCCCACATCGTCCGACCGTCCCACTTCAGTACCGGCCGATTCGTCCCTGGTGAAGTTACATGTAGGTAGGGGAGTGTGGGAGAGAAACTCCCTCTAGCAGGAACTTTGGGATTTTAGCCTTTGCAGACCATTAACATGCACAAAACTCTGAATAACACACTACAGAAAAGGGAAAATCCCAAAAGACATAATAGAGCCTCACCAGACTGAGAGCTGAGAACATTTCATACACCATAGGATGAATCGAAAAAAAACAAATGGCAGATTAAACTGTCATAAAAATGTTAGTTGCAGTCTTATATATTATATATACAAATGTGTACACAAAATAATCTCACTTTACAATAATGGCACAATTTATTAAATGTATGTATTAGAAATGAAATATTCCATATACTAAAATAGCCACAATAAGTTGGTGAACGAGCATTGTTATATAGTGAGTGGTTCAGCTATATAATGCAAAATATAACAGTGTAAGATATGCTACTACTACATAAACCTCAAGTATATACTTTATATTCATTATACTTTTCTGGTGAAACTCGATTAATCTTCTAAAAAAAGTAATTAAATACTAATGCAATATGTTAATGGTATTTTAGGGTTTGACTGATGTAAATGCATAACAGTGAAGTGTATTGCACTGAAAATGTTTTAATTTAAATGTAATTTTGTCTTCATTTTTCATATTGTGACAAACTTCAGACAATACTCTTAATAATATTATGACAGCCTCAATACATGCACAATGTTAATGACTGCACAGACGCATTTAATCATGGTAGCACGGGGCATGATATAATTCAATTCTGATGTCATCTCCAGACATCTTAAGAGCGAAGCACAAACATTAGTTGTTCAACAGCACTCCGAAAACCGTTGTGATAAACTCCCACTCAGAAGAAAACATACATTTGCATTCACATGCCGTTCTGTGAGGCAGGCAAACATCTGCACAGCAGTTACATGCACAAATGAACGCACACACAATCATCCACGATTTACTTTGTACTTAGCAGTCCCCAGAAGACCCTCTCCAGTTCCTAAAAGCAAATATTTGCAGACTTATTTCGTTTTTATCTCCATATTCATCTCCCATTCTGTATGTTTATATCTGAGGGTATGCAGACGTGCATGTGCCAGTGCGTGCATGTACTTTGTAAGAGCTGCCTGTTGAGACGGTGAATTAAACAGCAAGTGCATTTGATCTGCAAAACACTCTAGGGCAAATACGCACAAAACGAGACAAACACACAGAGGCTTGCATACAGCATCAAAATCATTTCCGTCACAGAATCTATTCTTAGGAGCAGCAACAAACCGTTCTTTCCCTGATATAAATCAATCACACACACACACACACACACACACACACACACACACACACACACACACACACACACACACACACACACACACACACACACACACACACACACACACACACACACACACACACACACACACACACACACACACACACACACACACACACACACACACACACACACACACACACACACACACACACACACACACACACACACACACACACACACACACACACACACACACACACACACACACACACACACACACACACACACACACACACACACACACACACACACACACACACACACACACACACACACACCCTGGTGGTCATAATGCATTCACGTAATGTTCTTTGTTTTTCTATCGTCTAGAACAGGATTTGTTCCAGGTAAGTCTCAGCATGAAGATCTTTCGGGGCTTATTTAACTTGCTAACACGCAAAGCAATCGCTCTGCAAACTTCCATCTGGTGATGTTGGGCGTTTGTGCAGGTGTGTGGAGGTCAGCAGCATTTAAAGCTTCTCTCTCCATCTCTCTCTCACACACACACACAGAAACACAATCTGATGTGAGAAGCTAAATCAACACAGCTGCAACAACTCAGCCCTCCTGGTCCCCCTCCCTTCACTCAGCCGTCTTTCACTCCATCTTTAATCAGGCGTCTCCTCCCTTTCTCCCTCCGATTTCTGCCCTTTCACTCTCCAATTCCTCCAAGACTCCTCCTCCTCCTCCTCCTCTTCTTTCTTCTCTTTACCCCTTTTATTCAATCATGCATTAGTCACTTAAATTCATATGCCGGCTATCTCTGTTGCTTTTGCCAACACACAAGGCCTCAGATCTCACCCACCATCCCCTTCTCTCTCTCCTCCCACCATCTCTCCCTCTTTGCCCTCCGTCCATACTGCCTCTCCCCCTCGCTCCCTGCCCTCCCAGCAGTCGGCTGAGCATGTGCCACCCCGAGGGAGACGTGCCTCATCCGGCCAATAATGCATTGCAACCACCCAGATACCTCCAGCCTATCCGCGCGGGACAGGAAGAGTAAACGCCCAGGGGCCTCCAGGGGAAACAGGAGAATCCACTTCCCCCTGTCCGTCTGCCTCGGTGTGTATTTATAAAAGTGTGTGTGTGTGTGTGTGTATGTGTGTGTGTGTCGGAGCTCAGGTGAGAGGGCTCTGATTACAGTACACTGTAAACTGTTTCCTACAGTTCTTTAAATTCGTCGTTCGCGAACGAATCGTTTTGTGGGAGGAATCAGTTCATCTCGTTCACTTCAAAGATTCGTTCAAAAAGAACGAATCGTTCGCGAACGACCCATCACTAGCAGGCACCAACTGGCCATCGGGAGGGTGTGTGTATGTGTGGCCCGAGCGAGCGAGAGAGAGACCTTACGTGCATTGTTGTTGTTAGCATCTGGTGCTAGCTAGCTGCGCTAACGGATATAAGGAGCTGTTTAAATGAAAACAGAGGAGCGACATTTCGCCACAACTGTGCCGAGCACTTGACTTTATGCAGGAAGCCAGACAGTGGAACATTGTACGAGAAGTCAGCACACTCAGCACGGATAGTGCGCAACATGATTGCAGCGTCCAGGCAGTTCCCGTTCCAGCATATGCCTTGAGTTGCACATAGCTCCAACGATCTCTCACACACACACACACACCACACACACACACACACACACACACACACACACACACACACACACACACACACACACACACACACACACACACACACACACACCACACACACACACACACACACACACACACACACACACACACACACACACACACACACACACACACTTGGCAGTGTGTAATGCTTGCAATAGAATCAACAGGAAATTGAGACATCTAGAAAGAGTTGTGGTGTATCTGCCTCTGCTACCATCATGGATGGAAGACTTTTTCCACACAGTAGTGTATTATTGTATGAGAGGTTGAATTGAGGCGAATATTTGTAATGTTCAGAGGTTGTTGAGTTTAATATTCATGAGAATATTTGTCATTGTTCAAATGATAATAAACATTAGCATAAAGCATATTTGTCCACTCATATGTTGATAAGAGTATTAAAAACTTGAAAAATATTCCTCTCAGGTACATTTAGAACAGATAAAAAATGTGCGATTAATTTGCGATTAATCGCGATTAACTATTTTAATCGACTGACAGCCCTAGTCTTAATACATCACTAAGTCCGAGGTATTTGCGTTATATACGCAGTATTTGTGAGAGGTAAAAGAAAGTCATTTGCTGTTGCATGTGAGAAAGATGACTACCTTAAGGCTTTTAGAAGTTTAGGTACTAACTTTAACTTGGAGCAATCAACATTTGCACTTCTTTGCCGGTATGTATGTCACCTATATGATCAGCCAGCAGTCGAAAATGTAAATGATGCTAGGTACAAGGCTTTCTGTATGGCATCATCGGCCTTGCCAGAATTAAGCATTCCCCCTACTCCTGATGCCCTCCATCAGCACTGCAAAAGGGCAAATTACCAGGCAGCAATAATGAGGTCCTGTCTCAAAAGAGAAATAAATGCTCCATCACCTGCTGGATATGGTTGGGAAATAGAGGATGGGAACTTACACGTCACCTGGATGACAAGAAATCCTGCCCCTGACAGTGTGTTGAATGTGATACACTGCAGCTGCAAAGAGTCTGCCTGTGAGAAAGGCAGATGTTCATGCTTCTCTGCAGGACTCTGTTGCACAGACTTATGTCGTTGCTCAAATTGTGCAAATAAAAAAGAAACAGAGGAAGAAAACGATGACTGCCCTGACACTGACAGTGAGGAATAGGAGTGTCCTTATTCTGTTTTGTACTGTTTTCTATGTCATACCTTTTATATTTGTAATAAATCTCGTTTTTATGGTTCATCAGTGTTGTTTTCATTTGTGGAGGATGAATGAGTAAAAAATTAATCAATGGACATTGGTATAAGTACTGCATTTTATTGATCTAAATTACTTAACGTAACAAGTTAACCTTCTTCTTGGACGCAGCTATGTATGAAATCAAGTCATGTTTATTTTAAGAGTGCATTTAACGTGTACAGGGTAACAATAACAACAGACAGACAGACAAAAAGTCCTCAGTCTAATGGAATAATCCACGAGCTCAGCCAATGAACCTAGCGATGCGAACATGGTAGTCCAGGAATGTTGTTGTAGCTGGAGTTGGCTGATAAACGCTGCTAGCCAATGTTGATTCGATGGTCAACTCTGTTCCCAGATAGTAAAACCTCTCACAAATACCGCGTATATAACGCAAATACCTCGGACTTAGTGATGTATTAAGACATATGACAAAACATGACATAAAACAAGCATACAGCACTGTTTAGAATCCATTTGGTCTGGTTTAGCGTAACCATGTAGGCGGCCATCTTTCACTTCTGTTGACAATATGCAGCTACCCAATTGGTGTAGCACGATCACGTGCACTACTTTTGACCAAGATATTATTACGCTTTGAAGGGACTAGTTCAGCCAATAATTACGTGCCTAGAAGAATTGACAGGAATTTTAGCGACAAACTTTTTTTTGGTGGATAAGCATGACTCGTTCTTTTTTATGAACTAAAGATTATGTAGTTCCACTTCTGTGGAGCGGGATTTCTTTTCTAAAGGACTTTTCGAGGTTCACCTTGCGGCCTATATTGGTCATGTGCGCGTTCGTGTGTGTTGGAGGAGGGGCTCTGTAAGGAAGTTGCAGATTTTCTCCGGTTGTGTATTTTCAAATTCTAGCGCACTCGAGCTGGTTTCTCCGAAATTACCTACCCCACCTTTAACTGCAATAAAGTAGTTTGATTTATAGGCTACTACATGTATTTATAATGTTTTAATAAGTAACTGGAATATGCTGTGACATAAGCGAAAAAGGAAAGAGAAGGCATTTTTGTAATCCTGACCACTAGGTGTCACACTAACAAAGCCTATACAATAATCTAGAATGACATATCTCCACAGCTACAGATGTAATCACATAAAGTTAATTAAATTAAAGATTAAATAATGTGATTAAAGAATGTGTCAACCACACATGCAAGCATATCGTGACAGTTGACAGTGTATTGATGTATGCAGTTAATGAGTCTGGAACATTAAGACAATCAGTAGAGTCAATGCAAAATTAAGTCAAGACAGTCATACAAAAAAAGGTTAAATATTGATTGAGTCTATTACAAGACATGAGCTGGAAAATAAAAAACTATATTGATAAAAAGATGACCACTAATATTGATGTCACCACTAATGCATTGTATTTGTATTTGCTGTGAACTTATGGTAATTCTTAAATGAACATTGAACAGAAATTCTAATTATCACTTCCAGACATGCTTTAATTAACAAACTTGAATAACAAGTGGTGTCTGATTTGTTTTACACGAAACACTTAAATTACCTATTTAAATATTGATGTCACATACTCCTTCTTGTCTATTACAAATACAGAGTAAATGTGTTTACAAATGTTGAATTTGAAAATTAACTACGACAAGATGTATCATTTAAATAAAAAAAAAAGCACTTTATGTGAATCTGCCCTCAAGGTTTTACGTTTCCCCATTACTTTTTGAGTTGCACTAACTTGGAATCTTTATCTATGTAAAGTCAAGTTCTCAATGGTTCGCTTTGTGGTGACGCTGTTGACTTGTGTGCGCTTTCTAAAGGAGTGGCTCCGATCGAAGCAGCGACCAAAGTCCACAACTCATACAAAAACACGCCTGTCCGGACACAGGAATAATCGCTGACACAGTTTGTCACATTTTAACAAAGGTGTCCAGGACGGATTTATCCTACAGAAACGACAACAGTAAGAAGTATGTTAATTTATATTCTTCATGTTCTTTTGTCTACTTGGATGTAGACAATAAATGTTGGGCCTGCTTATCATATTGCATTGAGATACGGTTTTTATTGCCTGTTTCCTAATGTTCTTGAAAATTGTGCTTTAGAATAATATGTTTTAAATTATACATTTAAGTGTGGGGTTGAATGAATGTATACAGAAAGTTAGACAAGGACTTTAAGAACTAGTTAGACACGTTATTTTTTCTTGTTAGGCTAAAGTGTTTACTATGTTCACAGGCAGACACATGAGCTTGGTGAACAAAGTAATACATAACACAACCATGAATTCAGTTGTGTAGTTACCAATCTGTTTTGAAAAATATTCTTAATGAACACGACAAACAAACCCTGTGAGATATTGTATTCAGCCTGGAGAACTAAGCGTTGCTCTTTAGATGTTTGCTGCAGGCTTCAGTTCCGTATACTAGATTATATTTTAGTTTATGCTGTCACAATACATGTGATAACTTGTTTTAATGAGAGAATATTTAAACTAATAAAATCTTATTCAGACTTCCGCTTCTAATCAGTCAAAACCGTAAAACACATTAAATATGTCTCATGTGATCATAAAGATAGGCTACAATTTCTACAGTTTTATAAATACTTTATTTGTATTTTTTCTTTTGCGTGTGCTCTCAGCATGTTTTTCATTTGTGAAGTATTTAACCCTTTGATACACAAGCTATGGAAACCCCCTCTAAGACACAACATGGGTCAAAAATGACCCGTATTGACTTACAGTGTTATTTAATGCATGGTTGAGTGTTTCTTTGCTATATTTTTGGAAATCAACTTATTTCATCATTAAATATTCAAAATATTCATTAAATATCTTGTTTTGAAAACCCTAAATCATTACTTTTGTTTCTCCTTTGTTAATTACTAAACTAAAATAGTTTTTATAATATTACATCAAGTTTACAGACATGGGTCGAAAATGACCCATGTATGCAAGTGTGGTATTTAAAAAAAAAAAAGACATACGATAATAATGATTTTGTCAAAAAACATTTTAGCAGTGATTTGGACCAAAGAATAACACATTTAATATTTGAAATGTTTATTTGTCACTTTGTCACACTCACACATAGCATACACCATACAACTGATAAACTTTTTGAACTTTTTGAACTGTTAGTGAATCTGTATTGTTACTGCAGTGAACTGTGGTGAATGCTGAATGTTTAAAATGAACTCATGACACTCATGAAACAAACTCATGAAATGAACTCATATGAGTAAGTTGCAATCTAGTGCATACATGCCTCACAAATCACAACAACATGTTTGTGCTCCTTGCACACAGGGCTGGTGCACTTGGAACACCAGCTGCTGGCTTTTCGATCTTTGGCAGTTGGGCAGATCTTGCACCTCTTCCTCTTCACTTGGCCCTCCTGTGGCTGGGTGGTGGCTGTGCTTACTTTTTTTAACCCATCTTTCCATTGCCTCTGTAATATGGGTTTGGAGGTGGGACGTGCCCTCCATGCGTCTCCTCATGTGTGGCATGACCAGCTCTTTGCCCAGCTCCTTTATGAAGAGCCGCCGTGCATTAGTCACACCACCCATGTAACCAGGGTGTTGTGCAGTGTAGCTGGTGAAGGCGTTGAGGGTGGCAACATCCAGCACATTGTGCCAGAGCACCATGGGCCACCTCCGTGTTCTCCGCTTGCAGGTGTACGTGCGAACCATTTGATCCATTGTGTCCACTCCTGATTTTGTGTGGTTGTAATATTGGATCACTTCTGGCTTCCTCTTAACACTCTGGTCATCCACTGCTGTGTCATCATGCATTGTGCTTAGCAGCACAACAGCCTTCCCCTTTTTCGGGACATAGCTCACCATTGTCATGTTGCCACAGAATCCAAATTTGGAGCTGTACTTCTCTCTCAGTTTGTTTGGCTTCATGACAGGTGGTATGTCTGGCTTGTTCTGGCGAAGAGTCCCCACAAGCGTAAGGTTCTTCTCTAGGAGCTTCTCAGCCAAAGGAATGCTGGTAAAGAAGTTATCCATGGTTATGTTGCGACCTATGAACAGAACAAAAAAAATTAATGGTCAATTTAGTCAACATGTAATTCTCTAAATTCTAACATTAAAATAAACCTGATGGAATATTGATTATTATTACTGCATTGTATTTTATTCCATTCTATGCTTATAAATTAATCAATTTCTCACAATGGTAATACAAAATGAAATAGACACTATGAGAGAGTGGAAAAGTGATCTAAGTATTGTGCTAGAACTTCAAGAGTATATTCACTGTACATACTCTGTATTCTATATTCACCTGTGTGTCTTATTCCGCTGGACAACTGTTGGACAATATTCTCGCCAAGGTTCCTCTGAACATCCTCTCCTGGCTGTCGCCCTGTATAGATCATGCCATTGAATGCATAATGGACCCTTGCATCGCACATCCAAAAGATTTTGATCCCATATTTTGCTGGCTTGCTGGGCATGTATTGTAAGAACTTGCACCTTCCACGGAATGGCACAAGCTGCTCATCTATAGTGACACAATCACTGGGGACGAACACTTTCTTGCAATTGGCCAGGAAACAGTCCCACACATATCTGAATGCAGCCATGTGGTCTGTTTCCAGTCTAACAGCCCTAGTCCTCTTATCATCAAACCGTATGAGGCGGCGGATATCCTCATATCTGTGGAACCCCATGGTGGCCTTATACATCGGATTTTGCAGGGGATCCAGAAAGAGCTCCCGCAAGGCCACATCCCAGCTCTTGTCCCCCCCTGCAAGGAGGGTCAAACCAATAAATGCCGTGAATTCCACTTTGTCGAGGCATCTCCACTCTTTTCCTTTTGCTGCTGCGGCTCTGCGTCCCTCTAAGTTAGTGCATCTTAAAACCTCCTCTATGATGTTATCACTAATGAACAACTCCCAGGCATCTTTTGGTGAAATGATTGTTGAACCAGATACGGGTCCTGGACACCTCCTCAGGATGTTATGGGTTCTTGCTCTGCCTTGAGTGGGGGGTTGCTCATTCCAGTAAGACCCCTTTTTACTTAGCCTATTGGCCTGGGTCTGAGTTTCCTCTTCAGAGGACTCATCAGACTCTTCTAGCTCGTCCAAGGAGTCTTCTTCATCACCAGCAACTTCAGCTTGACCCTGTGGACATAGTCTACGTCATCATCAGAGAGGTCAGACTCAGAGACAGAATCAAGGATTGCTCCATCTTCCTTATCCTGTTCTTGATGTAACATCTCGATGACCATTTCAGCCGTGAAACGTGAATGAGTGTGACGAGCCATACTGTGGATGAAGAAAATCAAAATAATATTTACAACATCAGTTGATAAATTATACAGTACTCTTTTCTAATTCAAGTTTTATTTTGTTGCCCTAGCTGACATTAGCTTATACCTGTATATGACTGTATTTAAATGTATTTATTTATTATTATGTGTGTATTTCCAGATTGACAAATGGGTTGAAAATAGTATAGCGTATTTATTGTGTAAGACATGATTACATTTCATATATGATCTGGCAAGAGAGTTGGCATGTATGCATTAGCTAATATTAGCGACCGCGATTTAGAATTGACCTAGCTAACACAAGCTAACATTAGCTAGCTAGAATAGAATATGCTAATGTGTGCTAGCTAGAATAGAATATGCTAATGTAATATTTCTCTTTCCCAACAGGTAGGGATAATGTTCAAATGTTATGTGCAGTTATCTTTTCTCAATATCTTTTTCTTAGGTAAAACTATTGTAAAACAAGACTTACATGAATCAGATCTGAAGACGCAGCCTGTTCCTTCTGACAATAGTGGAATGTGAAATGTTGTCCAGTTGTTTAGTTCTGACCAGCGCCATATTATGACAAGTGAAAAGTTGTCCACAGTAAAAATGTCCTAACTGCACACATTTTATAAATCAAAGGTTCCTATCAAATTCACACTTGCACGGGTCATTTCTGACCCATGTGTGGAAACTTGATATAGTGATACAAAACCTATTTTAGTTCCAAAATATAGACAGAGAAAATGAAAAAAAAATGATTTATGGTCATCAAAAACAAGATATTTAATGAATACTTTGCAATATTAAATGATGAAATGAATAGATTTTAAAAGATATAGCAAAGAAACACAGCCATGCATGAAATAACATAGGAAATGAATGCGGGGTCATTTTTGACCCATGTTGTGCTTTAGAGGGGTAGTCTTACAAAAATGATTTTTATTAAAAAAGTAAAAAAGTAAAAAAGAAAATAACAATTTGTGATGATCAAAAACAAGTTACTTGAGGAATTCCTGGAATTCTGAATGGTGAAATGAATTTATTGCAAAGATATTTACAATTAAAACTCTGTCGGGTCACTTTTGACCCATGTTGTGTATCAAAGGGTTAATGTGATCGCCAACTGTGATGTCAAATGGAGGTTTCAGCTCAATTGAATCCAGACCCAGTGGCCTAACTTTGATAATACTTTTATCATGACAATTGTTGACATAATAAACAACTGTGAAACATAGTGAAACAGCAAAGCAGTCAGAATTTCTAGCCAGTGGTGATAAGTAACTAAGTACATTTTTTAGGTACTTCTACTCCACTACAATTCAGAGGTCAATATTTTACGTTTACATTTATGTAGTATATTTAGTTACTTTGCAGATATAAATAAATGATAAATATGATCTACACTTAAGAAATACTTTAGATACACCTGGATTAAATTCACATGCTACCCCACAGTAATTGAAGTTAGTTCCAGCTCAACCAGCTTGACAAACATATGAATACATCAATAATTATCAAAACATATTATATATATTATTCTGAAATGGGATGATCTGCATAATGAGTGTTTGCTTTTGGTACCTTAAGTATATTTAGATGTGAATACTTTAACCCGAGTCAAATTTTGAAAACATGACTTTTACTTGTAACAGAGTATTCTTACACTTTGGTATTTTTACTTGTACTTAAGTACAATATCTGAGTACCTGTGCTCCCACCTGTGCTGCTAGCTATCAGACCATGCCCAATCTTTAAGAGCAGCAATATGGCAACAGTCACTTCAGAAACACTCTAAAATAACTGGCGAGGGTAAAGCCTCAAAAAACACCCTTTGTTTGAAAAATAAGGTTGAAGCACTGAGCCTAACAGGCAAATATTGTGATTCAAAGAACCTTCTGCACATCTGTTAGGATAAAACCTTGCACCATGACGTAAATCAACAGAACATTGAAGAGTGAAATCTCCTCCGAGAGTGTCGGCCTCTACAATCTGACTCTCTGGTGCTGTCCTCTGACCAAATTCGCTGTGAGACTGTTCCTCACCCAGACAATAGATCATCTTCTTGATAATAGCTTGGAGCGCTCCATTTTGCGAGAGAGTGCACCTTGCCCCTCGAGGAGGATGAGCCCCAATGTGCGTCCACATTCAAAGATGTCAACACACTTTGTTTCCTCTCAGTTTCAGCCTCACTACTGCCTGGAGCTGCCTTCTTTAGTTCCATAGTTGCCTCCACAGTAGATCAATCGTCAGCATAAAGTTTTAGTGTTTACTGGGAAAGCTGAGCTTTTTCAAGACAATGACATAAGTCAGCCGAGCGAGGATTAGTGTCTGTTTCAGTTAAGCATTGTAAGTATTTTCCTTATCTACCTTATTTTTTGAATTTGTCAAATGATAAAACCAGGATTTTATCACAGCAGCACAGCAACTTGCTGCCTGCTGGTTAACATGTAGTATTCACGAAACCAGAATTAAATTACTATGTCATTGTGATTGTGTCATCTGAAAAGAGAATAACGATATGTATAGCAGAACAACTATATTCAAATTCAGCTATTTTATAACACAGTTTAAGTGCTAGCAAAAAACACGTGGGAACTGAGCAGAGGTTAAACTGAAAAGAGGACAGAGCGGAAGAGATGTTGCCGTTTAGTGCGGAATAGGTATTTTACTGTGAACAGAAGCGCACAAACCAGTTTTGTCATAGGAACAGTTTGATCTCAGGGACACTTCCTTTCTGTGGCTTTACTTTCCTGTGCAAAGTAGAGCAGCTCTTTAGTGCAAATGTGGTTACAAGTTTAAGTTCACAGTTTTAGACATGACAACAGAAATGAAGTGAATACTCATAATTTCAAATATTATAGTCTAGTGGTGTTTACAGTAAGGTCTAATATTGTACAACACAATCCAACTAGCTTTAAACAAGCCTGTAGCCTCAGCAAGTTTAATGATTTTATATACATTTTCAGCCAGCTTTTAAAGCCTGAAAATTGAGGCTCCTGTCAAATAAAAAAACAATACTGTTACGGTGGGTGTAGGAAGCAGGACCCAAATGCAGATTAAAGTGACAAAAATAACTCCTTTATTTCAAGGCTAGACTATTAACAGAGACTGACCAGAACACTCACCGCAGACCAAGTCATGTCACAAGACAAACCGACAAAGACAGACAGAAAAACCAGAACTTAAATACACACAAGACTAATCATACAAACAAGACACAGGTGAGGAGGGAGGAGAAAACACAGGGACACCAGGTGAACACAATCGGGTAAATTAGACACACCAGGGAAACTAACGACAGGGAACCACAGACAGATCTAAACAAGACAAAACACAACGCAGACAGAAAACCAAAGACAGATCTAGACAAGACACAACGCAGACAGAAAACCAAAGCCAGATCTAGACAAGACAAAACACAACACAGACAGATCGTGACAAATACAGACATGTATTCCCGTGTAAAACACAGGACATCCGTCTCTTAACTGCCGCTTTTGTTTTCCTTACCCTGTGTGGCCTACATTTGTAATTTTTGGCATTTTTCTTTAATCTTCCATCTAGATGCGTGCCACCTTTAAGAAGTGTCTGGTGCTGATTTTGCTCGTTGGACTCCTGCTAGCCCTGTTTCATGCTTGGAGCCCTGGGACCGGCTCAGCAGTTGACATACGGCCAAGACAGATGGGACTTCTGAGGAAACTAATCGAAGAGAAAACTCGAGACACCATTGGTGGCTATCATTACATTGCCTACAATATAAAGGAAGATGTGGCAGGGTGAGTTATTAGTCAGCATGTGTTCATTCTCCTGTTGAAATCTCCTTTTTTCCTAACATCTAACTTCCCTTGTTTTTACAGTAATTTGGCTCAGAATACATGTATGTGTCTGGCCGATAAAGAGAGCTTTCGCCTGCCGTTTTCCAATCTGCTGTTCCCAAGTGTTAGGGCCCACAAGTTTGATGAGGCGTTCTTAGCATCCCATCCTGACCCCGAGGGTGTGAAGCGTCTCAGGGCTAAGGAGTACAGCAGGTTCCAAAAGAGGTAAACTGTCCATGATAACACCTACTGTCGGACTGCCAGTGAACACATCCTTGT
This sequence comes from Pogonophryne albipinna, assembly GCA_028583405.1. Taxonomy (NCBI): domain Eukaryota; kingdom Metazoa; phylum Chordata; class Actinopteri; order Perciformes; family Artedidraconidae; genus Pogonophryne; species Pogonophryne albipinna. Next base: position 15,445 of record JAPTMU010000747.1, read on the forward strand.
GTACTCCTATTACTTTACATGTTAGACAGCTATAGTGTATACATTTTTCTATTAAAAAGATGAAAACGACTTTACTTTTTCAAGATAAGGATAGCCCAATTGACCCACAAGGTGTAATCATTAGGTTTTTACAAAAATATGTGAGGATCATGAATGCACTTAAGTAACCCAGTTACTGTCAGCTTTCAATTAGATTTCAGATAGCTGGGTAGATACATCAGGCTACATTCACATGGAATAAGGCATTGCAACGCTTACCGGTTGTGTGTGAGTATCACTGGTTTATCTTGTCTTTCTACCTTTCTCTAGCCCTAACAAAAGGGTAATGCCACACCCTTACTCTCCAATATTGCAAAACGCACCTCTGAAAGGCCACTGGATTTCAGCACTTCAACGTATGAGATTTTGATGTAGTACATCCAAACAAATAGAATAATGTTCCAAACATGGTTTCTCTTTGTGCAAAGTGTGGTCAAATTAAGTGTGTGATTACTGGCATACATTAGGTACCTCCCGTTCCAGCAATTCCAACCTCCTCAAACCCCCCAGGACCAAGCTCCGTACTATGGGACACCGGGCCTTCTGCTCGGCTGCTCCCAGTCTGTGGAATGCTCTCCCCGACAACATGAGAGCACCACAGACCGTGGATGCCTTTTTAAAAAGGCCTAAAAACCCATCTATTCAATAGAGCCTTTTCCTAGACCTTTTATTTATTTATTCTTTTAACCCTTTGATACACAAGCTATGGAAACCCCCTCTAAGACACAACATGGGTCAAAAATGACCCGTATTGACTTACAGTGTTATTTAATGCATGGTTGAGTGTTTCTTTGCTATATTTTTGGAAATCAACTTATTTCATCATTAAATATTCAAAATATTCATTAAATATCTTGTTTTAGAAAACCCTAAATCATTACTTTTGTTTCTCCTTTGTTAATTACTAAACTAAAATAGTTTTTATAATATTACATCAAGTTTACAGACATGGGTCGAAAATGACCCATGTATGCAAGTGTGGTATTTAAAAAAAAAAAAAGACATACGATAATAATGATTTTGTCAAAAAACATTTTAGCAGTGATTTGGACCAAAGAATAACACATTTAATATTTTTGAAATGTTTATTTGTCACTTTGTCACACTCACACATAGCATACACCATACAACTGATAACACTTTTTGAACTTTTTGAACTGTTAGTGAATCTGTATTGTTACTGCAGTGAACTGTGGTGAATGCTGAATGTTTAAAATGAAATCATGACACTCATGAAACAAACTCATGAAATGAACTCATATGAGTAAGTTGCAATCTAGTGCATACATGCCTCACAAATCACAACAACATGTTTGTGCTCCTTGCACACAGGGCTGGTGCACTTGGAACACCAGCTGCTGGCTTTTCGATCTTTGGCAGTTGGGCAGATCTTGCACCTCTTCCTCTTCACTTGGCCCTCCTGTGGCTGGGTGGTGGCTGTGCTTACTTTTTTTAATCCACATCTTTCCATTGCCTCTGTAATATGGGTTTGGAGGTGGGACGTGCCCTCCATGCGTCTCCTCATGTGTGGCATGACCAGCTCTTTGCCCAGCTCCTTTATGAAGAGCCGCCGTGCATTAGTCACACCACCCATGTAACCAGGGTGTTGTGCAGTGTAGCTGGTGAAGGCGTTGAGGGTGGCAACATCCAGCACATTGTGCCAGAGCACCATGGGCCACCTCCGTGTTCTCCGCTTGCAGGTGTACGTGCGAACCATTTGATCCATTGTGTCCACTCCTGATTTTGTGTGGTTGTAATATTGGATCACTTCTGGCTTCCTCTTAACACTCTGGTCATCCACTGCTGTGTCATCATGCATTGTGCTTAGCAGCACAACAGCCTTCCCCTTTTTCGGGACATAGCTCACCATTGTCATGTTGCCACATAATCCAAATTTGGAGCTGTTCTTCTCTCTCAGTTTGTTTGGCTTCATGACAGGTGGTATGTCTGGCTTGTTCTGGCGAAGAGTCCCCACAAGCGTAAGGTTCTTCTCTATGAGCTTCTCAGCCAAAGGAATGCTGGTAAAGAAGTTATCCATGGTTATGTTGCGACCTATGAACAGAACAAAAAAATTAATGGTCAATTTAGTCAACATGTAATTCTCTAAATTCTAACATTAAAATAAACCTGATGGAATATTGATTATTATTACTGCATTGTATTTTATTCCATTCTATGCTTATAAATTAATCAATTTCTCACAATGGTAATACAAAATGAAATAGACACTATGAGAGAGTGGAAAAGTGATCTAAGTATTGTGCTAGAACTTCAAGAGTATATTCACTGTACATACTCTGTATTCTATATTCACCTGTGTGTCTTATTCCGCTGGACAACTGTTGGACAATATTCTCGCCAAGGTTCCTCTGAACATCCTCTCCTGGCTGTTGCCCTGTATAGATCATGCCATTGAATGCATAATGGACCCTTGCATCGCACATCCAAAAGATTTTGATCCCATATTTTGCTGGCTTGCTGGGCATGTATTGTAAGAACTTGCACCTTCCACGGAATGGCACAAGCTGCTCATCTATAGTGACACAATCACTGGGGACGAACACTTTCTTGCAATTGGCCAGGAAACAGTCCCACACATATCTGAATGCAGCCATGTGGTCTGTTTCCAGTCTAACAGCCCTAGTCCTCTTATCATCAAACCGTATGAGGCGGCGGATATCCTCATATCTGTGGAACCCCATGGTGGCCTTATACATCGGATTTTGCAGGGGATCCAGAAAGAGCTCCCGCAAGGCCACATCCCAGCTCTTGTCCCCCCTGCAAGGAGGGTCAAACCAATAAATGCCGTGAATTCCACTTTGTCGAGGCATCTCCACTCTTTTCCTTTTGCTGCTGCGGCTCTGCGTCCCTCTAAGTTAGTGCATCTTAAAACCTCCTCTATGATGTTATCACTAATGAACAACTCCCAGGCATCTTTTGGTGAAATTATTGTTGAACCAGATACGGGTCCTGGACACCTCCTCAGGATGTTATGGGTTCTTGCTCTGCCTTGAGTGGGGGGTTGCTCATTCCAGTAAGACCCCTTTTTACTTAGCCTATTGGCCTGGGTCTGAGTTTCCTCTTCAGAGGACTCATCAGACGAGTCTTCTGGCTCGTCCAAGGAGTCTTCTTCATCACCAGCAACTTCAGCTTGACCCTGTGGGACATAGTCTACGTCATCATCAGAGAGGTCAGACTCAGAGTCAGAATCAAGGATTGCTCCATCTTCCTTATCCTGTTCTTGATGTAACATCTCGATGACCATTTCAGCCGTGAAACGTGAATGAGTGTGACGAGCCATACTGTGGATAAAGAAAATCAAAATAATATTTACAACATCAGTTGATAAATTATACAGTACACTTTTCTAATTCAAGTTTTATTTTGTTGCCCTAGCTGACATTAGCTTATACCTGTATATGACTGTATTTAAATGTATTTATTTATTATTATGTGTGTATTTCCAGATTGACAAATGGGTTGAAAATAGTATAGCGTATTTATTGTGTAAGACATGATTACATTTCATACATGATCTGGCAAGAGAGTTGGCATATCTATAGCCAGTTGACTAGCACTTGAAATGTTTGGCTCGATGAAACCTGATGTACTTATATGATTCTGTTTTCTTCAAGGTTGTGTCTTCCTGGTCGAATGTACTTATTGTAAGTCGCTTTGGATAAAAGCGTCAGCTAAATGCAATGTAATGCATGTATGTATTAGCTAATATTAGCGACCGCGATCTAGAATTGACCTAGCTAACACAAGCTAACATTAGCTAGCTAGAATAGAATATGCTAATGTAATATTTCTCTTTCCCAACAGGTAGGGATAATGTTCAAATGTTATGTGCAGTTATCTTTTCTGAATATATTTTTCTTAGGTAAAACTATTGTAAAACAAGACTTACATGAATCAGATCTGAAGACGCAGCCTGTTTCCTTCTGACAAGAGTGGAATGTGAAATGTTGTCCAGTTGTTTAGTTCTGACCAGCGCCATATTATGACAAGTGAAAAGTTGTCCACAGTAAAAATGTTCCTAACTGCACACATTTTATAAATCAAAGGTTCCTATCAAATTCACACTTGCACGGGTCATTTCTGACCCATGTGTGGAAACTTGATATAGTGATACAAAACCTATTTTAGTTCCAAAATATAGACAGAGAAAATGAAAAAAAAATGATTTATGGTCATCAAAAACAAGATATTTAATGAATACTTTGCAATATTAAATGATGAAATGAATAGATTTTAAAAGATATAGCAAAGAAACACAGCCATGCATGAAATAACATAGGAAATGAATGCGGGTCATTTTTGACCCATGTTGTGCTTTAGAGGGGTAGTCTTACAAAAATGATTTTTATTAAAAAATTAAAAAAGTAAAAAAGAAAATAACAATTTGTGATGATCAAAAACAAGTTACTTGAGGAATTCCTGGAATTCTGAATGGTGAAATGAATTTATTGCAAAGATATTTACAATTAAAACTCTGTCGGGTCACTTTTGACCCATGTTGTGTATCAAAGGGTTAATTGTTTGTTTTTACTGCTTTTTTTACTATTCATTCTATCGTGTTGTGTGCTGTTTTATATTGTTCCATGCTCACTGCTTGTAGCACTTCGGGATTTGACTTCAAATATGAAGTGTGTTACAAATGAAACCCATTATTATTATTATTATTATTATTATTATTAGGTGACCCAAAGTAAATAAATAGGACTGGACTTTTTTTGACAGTTTGACAGTGTTGAAGCAATGCAGGTACTTCTCTAATATGTTCTGTTTGTACAGGTCCTACACTCCCGCAGATGTTCTTATTGTAGCTGAAGCCAACAGTCCTCTCCAGTATCCTACACAGGGCGTGGAGGTGCGCCCCCTCAAAACCATCATTATTCCTGGTAACAGCATTATCCAGATTGACACTGCACATGATATCATAATTTGAACATTATGTTGTTTCCTTTCATTTTGGTGCTTTTATTTATTATTTAAGTGTTTGAGTTAAACGCTTCACCATCATCCCGTCTGATATCCCCTGTAGTTATTGTTGTTTTTTTCCCCTTAGGCCTGGGTCTTAAAGAAGAAAAAGGATCAAACCATAGGGTAATTGCTTCATTTATTTTTTCACCATGGCTAATATAGCATCGGTTTTTGTCTAAATGTTAAAAAAATTGTGTTTATTCTATTCCCCAAAACCATGCAATTGGTGTAACAGGTATATTTGACAGCTACACTGGGGGTTTTTGATGTCGCTGCTACAGTGGACGAGGTCTCTGTTGAAGGAGATGGAGAAAAGCACATGATACTGTCTAGTTCTCATCTCCCTGCTCTGAACAGGCAGCTGCAGTTCGTCACATACACAAACACTGTTTTCCATCCCAAGACAGCAGATACAGGTAAATTACCGTGTAAAAAATAAAAATGTAATCTTTAGTTATTCAACCTTTCTTCCTACTGCTCAGTGGTAATATTTCTATAACTATAAATATGCTCTGCTTTATCTCTTTGTCAATATTTGTTCTGCAGTTCATTTTGCCACTGATGGTCACCAGTCATTTTTCACGATTAAAGTTGGACATGGAACTATACCTACACTTTACAACACTGGATATCAAAAAGGTTTGTTAGCAGTTATATTATTAACAATTTGATTAGAAGCACAATGTATAAAAGGCATTTCAGAGTGTTATTTTTAAACTTTTTTTCTTGTTTCTACTCAGAATACAATATTAGTGCTCTCGTAACCATCGCCACGAAGACCTTTCTACGCTATGACAAATTAAAAGAGCTTATTGACAGCATACGCAAATATTATCCCACCGTCACCATAGTGATAGCAGATGATAATGAACACCCTCAGCCAGTGACCGGGCCTCACATTGACCATTACATCATGCCATTTGGAAAGGTAGAGAATGGTTGCTATGTGTCTACGAATGATCATTGTGATTAATCGGCAGAGCAGGGTTAATATGCTGATCAGACTTCATTTACTGTGTACAGGGCTGGTTTGCGGGCAGAAACCTTGCAGTGTCTCAAGTGACCACCAAGTATGTGCTCTGGGTGGATGACGACTTCTTCTTCACCACAAACACCAAGCTGGAGCAGATGGTGGACATCTTAGAAAAGACCACTCTGGATCTGGTGAGACATTAGAATGTGTATGACACATTTATCAAAGTTATTCAGCCCTGACACCTTATCTCACTTCATCCTGTCTGCACAGAATTGTTCAATTGTTCACAACTCTGCATAGACAAGCTCTTACATCACAACACTTAGTCATAAGAATAGCAGGCATTACATGCTTGGTTTATAGAGAAGAAACAATAGTCGTCGTACCAATAAGTCTATTAACAGAAAAATTAAAACAGACTATTTTGAAAATCAAATCATCTTTAGGGGAAAATTCTGATTATAGCCTGACAAGTAAGGATATTTCCTAATTCCCTCCGTTTAATAAGATAAGATAGTACTTTATTGATCCCAATTTGGGAAATGTTTGCGTTGC
>JAPTMU010000748.1:0-22000 GCA_028583405.1 Pogonophryne albipinna
AGTTATTTGTGTTCAACATGTAAGAAGTAGAAAGTTTAGGTATTTGTGTTCAACATGTAAGAAGTAGAAAGTACAGGTATTTGAGTTCAACATGTAAGAAGTAGAAAGTACAGGTATTTGTGTTCAACATGTAAGAAGTAGAAAGTACAGGTATTTGAGTTCAACATGTAAGAAGTAGAAAGTACAGGTATTTGTGTTCAAAATGTGAGAAGTAGAAAGTACAGGTATTTGGGTTCAAAGTGTAAGAAGTAGAAAGTACAGGTATTTGGGTTCAACATGTAAGAAGTAGAAAGTACAGGTATTTGTGTTCAACATGTAAGAAGTAGAAAGTACAGGTATTTGTGTTCAACATGTAAGAAGTAGAAAGTACAGGTATTTTCTTCAACATGTAAGAAATAGAAAGTACAGGTATTTGTGTTCAACATGTAAGAAGTAGAAAGTACAGGTATTTGAGTTCAACATGTAAGAAGTAAAAAGTACAGGTATTTGTGTTCAACATGTAAGAAGTAGAAAGTACAGGTATTTGTGTTCAACGTGTAAGAAGTAGAAAGTACAGGTATTTGTGTTCAAAATGTGAGAAGTAGAAAGTACAGGTATTTGTGTTCAACATGTAAGAAGTAGAAAGTACAGGTATTTGAGTTCAACATGTAAGAAGTAGAAAGTACAGGTATTTGTGTTCAACATGTAAGAAGTAGAAAGTACAGGTATTTGAGTTCAACATGTAAGAAGTAGAAAGTACAGGTATTTGTGTTCAACATGTAAGAAGTAGAAAGTACAGGTATTTGTGTTCAACATGTAAGAAGTAGAAAGTACAGGTATTTGGGTTCAACATGTAAGAAGTAGAAAGTAAAAAGTGGTCATAAAAATAAGTAGTGGAGTAAAGTACTGATACCAGAAAGATGTACTTCAGTACAGTCACAAAGTATTTGTACTCCACTACTTCCCACCTCTGGAGAACGGTGCAAACTGCAGAGAGAAGATGATAAACAAACCCAGCTGCATGCCCCCTCCTCCCTCACTCAATCACACACACACACACACACACACACACACACACACACACACACACACACACACACACACACACACACACACACACACACACACACACAAACACACACACACACACACACACACACACACACACACACCAAATACAGCCTGTGTGGGGCCTTTTCTTCTCCTCACTCTCACTGAAGAAATGGAAACTGCCCTCTCTGTGGTCACTAAGAATAGCTTTTCAAATGCAAAGCTCTGCATCTCTGGAGCTCCAGCAGATGATGCATGTAAAGCAAGTAAAGCCACAAATTGCAATTACAAGCTGCAGATTAAATTAGATAAGAAGTTAAATGATCGGATGGTTTCTGCAGGATTAGAACCAGGAGGAACAGAGAGAGAGCTTCTACACTGGAACGAATGCGGCTCTAAAACTAGTAAAAAAGAATGAAACCAAGTTGTTTTCACCTGGAATAAGTTCAACGATCTGCCAATAGAACAAGAGAATGTGAGCTTGGTGAGACTTCTTGAAGTAAGAAGGGATATTCAGAGAACTCATTTGAACTGTATTTCACCAGAACCAGGAGATGTTGTGTTTCAATATAATCAGCTAATACTCAAAGGTTTTCTGTTTTCTGATGTTAGTTGGTGATTTTCTAATAAATGTGCAAAAAAAAAAAAGTTTCATCTGAGATACGACTCAGATGTTTTGACTGAACAAGATGATGCATTGTCTAAAAACAAGACCTGATATCTCACTGCAGTGTTACTCCTGAAGTTAGCATGTCTTATAGCAGGAGTAGAGACACATTCTGATGAGATATTAGACACATATACTGGGCAAGATTCAGTACTTGACTCCACTAAATATTTTTCTGACGACTTTTAACTTTCTACTTCTTACATGTTGAACACAAATACCTGTACTTTCTACTTCTTACATGTTGAACACAAATACCTGTACTTTCTACTTCTTACATGTTGAACACAAATACCTGTACTTTCTACTTCTTACATGTTGAACCCAAATACCTGTACTTTCTACTTCTTACACTTTGAACACAAATACCTGTACTTTCTACTTCTTACATGTTGAACCCAAATACCTGTACTTTCTACTTCTTACACTTTGAACACAAATACCTGTACTTTCTACTTCTTACATGTTGAACCCAAATACCTGTACTTTCTACTTCTTACATGTTGAACCCAAATACCTGTACTTTCTACTTCTTACATGTTGAACACAAATACCTGTACTCTCTACTTCTTACATGTTGAACCCAAATACCTGTACTTTCTACTTCTTACATGTTGAACACAAATACCTGTACTTTCTACTTCTTACATGTTGAACCCAAATACCTGTACTTTCTACTTCTTACATGTTGAACCCAAATACCTGTACTTTCTACTTCTCACATGTTGAACTCAAATACCTGCACTTTCTACTTCTTACATGTTGAACACAAATACCTGTACTTTCTACTTCTTACATGTTGAACCCAGATACCTGTACTTTCTACTTCTTACATGTTGAACCCAAATACTTGTACTTTCTACTTCTTACATGTTGAACACAAATACCTGTACTCTCTACTTCTTACATGTTGAACCCAAATACCTGTACTTTCTACTTCTTACATGTTGAACACAAATACCTGTACTTTCTACTTCTTACATGTTGAACACAAATACCTGTACTTTCTACTTCTCACATGTTGAACACAAATACCTGTACTTTCTACTTTTTACATGTTGAACACAAATACCTGTACTTTCTACTTCTTACATGTTGAACACAAATACCTGTACTTTCTACTTCTCACATGTTGAACACAAATACCTGTACTTTCTACTTCTCACATGTTGAACACAAATACCTGTACTTTCTACTTCTTACATGTTGAACACAAATACCTGTACTTTCTACTTCTTACATGTTGAACCCAGATACCTGTACTTTCTACTTCTTACATGTTGAACCCAAATACTTGTACTTTCTACTTCTTACATGTTGAACACAAATACCTGTACTCTCTACTTCTTACATGTTGAACCCAAATACCTGTACTTTCTACTTCTTACATGTTGAACACAAATACCTGTACTTTCTACTTCTTACATGTTGAACACAAATACCTGTACTTTCTACTTCTCTCATGTTGAACACAAATACCTGTACTCTCTACTTCTTACATGTTGAACCCAAATACCTGTACTTTCTACTTCTTACATGTTGAACCCAAATACCTGTACTTTCTACTTCTTACATGTTGAACCCAAATACCTGTACTTTCTACTTCTTACATGTTGAACTCAAATACCTGTACTTTCTACTTCTTACATGTTGAACACAAATACCTGTACTTTCTACTTCTCACATGTTGAACCCAAATACCTGTACTTTCTACTTCTTACATGTTGAACTCAAATACCTGAACTTTCTACTTCTTAGATGTTGAACTCAAATACCTGAACTTTCTACTTCTTACATGTTGAACCCAAATACCTGTACTTTCTACTTCTCACATGTTGAACCCAAATACCTGTACTTTCTACTTCTTACATGTTGAACCCAAATACCTGTACTTTCTACTTCTCACATGTTGAACACAAATACCTGTACTTTCTACTTCTTACATGTTGAACCCAAATACCTGTACTTTCTACTTCTCACATGTTGAACCCAAATACCTGTACTTTCTACTTCTTACATGTTGAACCCAAATACCTGTACTTTCTACTTCTCTCATGTTGAACTCAAATACCTGTACTTTCTACTTCTCTCATGTTGAACCCAAATACCTGTACTTTCTACTTCTTACATGTTGAACTCAAATACCTGTACTTTCTACTTCTCTCATTTCCCAAACAGCTGGTTCCTTTAGTCTGAATGTGTGTTTGGTGCGTGATCATTATTCTTTAGAGTCATTGCGTGCCTATTGATTTGAACACGATCCGTGTATCCATCATTTCCTGGTCTTCTCTAAAGAAGAGGGACCAATGGAAACGTTGTCATGTTGCCGTTGTTCAGCATGGAAACATTCATTAGCTAACAATGACATTATTGTTCTATTAATATAAAGGGAGGTCAGGTACTCTTTAAAACAGCTGCTAGTTATGGGTACTTTTTACTGAAGTACATTTCAAAGTTCTTTACTTTTACTTGAGTAAAGAAGTTTAGTCAGTACTTCTACTTTTACCAGAGTATTTTTAAACACGAGTATCTGTACTTCTACTTGAGTAAAGGATGTGTACTTTGCCCTCTCGCTGCTGGCCAAATGCATCATTCCTGTCTTCGAACAACCGAATGGGAATGCTTCCAGTTATTTCTCCTTCTTTTTTTCTTTCCCAAACCGACCCCAGTGTGGGTTCAACAGAAACCCGCTGCCGTTAATCAGGAAAACATGTTGCCCTGAGTTCAGACATCTCTGCTCCACCCTCTCCCTCATTGCACTGCTGTTGGGAATGTCAAAATTCATAACTCATTTAAATCTTCCTCTCCCTCCATATCCCAAAACTCAATGTTTCATACAGCAACGATGTGGAGGGCATATGTTGTCTCATTTCCAGGGTTTTGATAGCAGTGTGCAATAAAATGATGTTATACCCTCCTCATCCATGTATGCTCAAAGAAAGAAACACAGAAAAAAAGAAACATTGCATTTTTACAACAAGCTGAAACACAAGTGAATTCTCTGGGCGGAAAATATGACCAGCATCTTAAAGGGGCCCTATATCAGTATGTAGTGTCTCTACTTTAAAGAGTCCTCTCCTGCTGATGTTCAGGTGTATATCAGTATGTAGTGTCTCTACTTTAAAGAGTCCTCTCCTGCTGATGTTCAGGTGTATATCAGTGTGTAGTGTCTCTACTTTAAAGAGTCCTCTCCTGCTGATGTTCAGGTGTATATCAGTATGTAGTGTCTCTACTTTAAAGAGTCCTCTCCTGCTGATGTTCAGGTGTATATCAGTATGTAGTGTCTCTACTTTAAAGAGTCCTCTCCTGCTGATGTTCAGGTGTATATCAGTATGTAGTGTCTCTACTTTAAAGAGTCCTCTCCTGCTGATGTTCAGGTGTATATCAGTATGTAGTGTCTCTACTTTAAAGAGTCCTCTCCTGCTGATGTTCAGGTGTATATCAGTATGTAGTGTCTCTACTTTAAAGAGTCCTCTCCTGCTGATGTTCAGGTGTATATCAGTATGTAGTGTCTCTACTTTAAAGAGTCCTCTCCTGCTGATGTTCAGGTGTATATCAGTGTGTAGTGTCTCTACTTTAAAGAGTCCTCTCCTGCTGATGTTCAGGTGTATATCAGTATGTAGTGTCTCTACTTTAAAGAGTCCTCTCCTGCTGATGTTCAGGTGTATATCAGTATGTAGTGTCTCTACTTTAAAGAGTCCTCTCCTGCTGATGTTCAGGTGTATATCAGTATGTAGTGTCTCTACTTTAAAGAGTCCTCTCCTGCTGATGTTCAGGTGTATATCAGTATGTAGTGTCTCTACTTTAAAGAGTCCTCTCCTGCTGATGTTCAGGTGTATATCAGTATGTAGTGTCTCTACTTTAAAGAGTCCTCTCCTGCTAATGTTCAGGTGTATATCAGTATGTAGTGTCTCTACTTTAAAGAGTCCTCTCCTGCTGATGTTCAGGTGTATATCAGTATGTAGTGTCTATACTTTAAAGAGTCCTCTCCTGCTAATGTTCAGGTGTATATCAGTGTGTAGTGTCTCTACTTTAAAGAGTCCTCTCCTGCTGATGTTCAGGTGTATATCAGTATGTAGTGTCTCTACTTTAAAGAGTCCTCTCCTGCTGATGTTCAGGTGTATATCAGTATGTAGTGTCTCTACTTTAAAGAGTCCTCTCCTGCTGATGTCCAGGTGTATATCAGTATGTAGTATCTCTACTTTAAAGAGTCCTCTCCTGCTGATGTTCAGGTGTATATCAGTATGTAGTGTCTCTACTTTAAAGAGTCCTCTCCTGCTGATGTTCAGGTGTATATCAGTATGTAGTGTCTCTACTTTAAAGAGTCCTCTCCTGCTGATGTTCAGGTGTATATCAGTATGTAGTATCTCTACTTTAAAGAGTCCTCTCCTGCTAATGTTCAGGTGTATATCAGTATGTAGTATCTCTACTTTAAAGAGTCCTCTCCTGCTAATGTTCAGGTGTATATCAGTATGTAGTATCTCTACTTTAAAGAGTCCTCTCTTGCTAATGTTCAGGTGTATATCAGTATGTATGCAGCGCTGATCTCTTTCAACATGTTATTTTAAGGTAAAGCAGTTGCATAATGTTGCTTTAACTCAAACCGCCCTTTGACCTAAGGAGGCCCTTCAAATCCCAGCAGCTCTTCCCAGTATCTTCCAGTTTTCCAGCCCCTCGGCACCCTGGGAAATCCAGCCGAATAAACGTGGGTCAGGTCAACCTTGTCTCCTCGCCTGACTGTCAAAATATCGGTACCTTCCAGAAACTGTCCGTCAGAACGCTGCGGCACAGAGGGGTGGGAAAGCAATTAAATCAAACATGGGTGAGTAGCTGCAGGACAAACGCCTCGTCAGCTAAAAAGCTTTTTCCCCGAGAAAAGAAAGAGTGTTGAGAGTGAGAAAGAAAACCCTGAGAGTCTCGGGGTGACGGAGAGTTGGTGAAAGGGTAAAGAGACACATTCACAGCCTCTTTCTTGAGATTAGGGAACAGAATTCTCTGTTAATGAGTTCCTGTGCTTTAAAGACTTTTGTTGGGACATTTCAGAGAAGCTTTTTCCCCGAGAAAAGAAAGAGTATTGAGCAGAGGTTGCAGATTATGACTGCTAGGATCGTAACATTTCCGTCACAATCCATCATTACCCGTCGGTCTGTACCTGGTCTGTACACAACTCGGGGGGGAAGAGCACGCTCGTGAACTGTTAGCGCCGGTGTTCTGCGTGCCCACTGCACCTCGCCGGAGCGCACCACAGCGTAAAGCACTCACAGACATTTCAATGATCTGTACGGCAAAGTTAGGTTTGGAAACGATATCATCTCCTTTTTGGCGGGCATGCATAACACCGGAGCCTCGCTGCGGGGAAGCTTTGGCGCTGTTCTGAGTTTGTTCTCATCTGTCAAAATGACTGCTTTCAGATTTTTCCGTCATTGTTAAAAAAAAACTATCATAGACGGAAAATATTCGCTTAACGCGACCTCTGGTATTGAGAGTGAGAAAGAAAACCCTAAGAGGTAAAGAGAGACATCCAGAGCCTCTTTGTGAGATTGGGGAACAGAAACTAACATTATTTAACAACAAGATTCTCTCTCAATGCTGTCCTGTGCTTTAAAGACATTTGTTGGGACATGTATTCGAAAGAAAATGATTAAAAATGGGGATGTGGGGATTAAGCGGTCAGTTATAACGTTGATAAGATGGACCTTTATTTATCCTCATGGGGAAATTCAGGAGTCTCAGCTTTTTCCAGAGAAAATAAAGAGTAGAGAAAGAAACCCTTAAGAGTCTCGGGGTGACGGTTAAAGGGTAAAGAGACACATTCAGAGCCCCTTTCTTCCCCAGAGATGGCCTAAAACTGGGGGTCAGACACACACTCCGACCTCTGACCCCCTGCTCCACGTCTCCTCGTAATTACCTTTGCACATCAACCCCCCAAAGACAATGCAACAATTTGTCTTTTCAATTGTCTGTCAGTCACTCTCTCAGAGGCCCTTTCAGTGGGCGTATATGGTTTCTTTTTCCATTTGTATTTATTTATTTATCTAGCTTGGAGAGGTGGGGGTAGTCTGGCCCCTAAGAAACAGGGAGTCTTTGTTTGGGTTGGTTTCACATGGATATACCCCTCCTCCTCTCAGTCAGACCCCATGGATTTGTTTGGGGGCTGGAGGGTGGCTGATCTCAGGGTCATTGTACATGGCATTTCCATAACCATTCACCAATCAATGAGACTTTTCTCCTGCCCCAGGACCACTAAGGGGCTTTTTAACGGCTGCCTGGAGGTACAAACTGTCTCAGAGTTTCCCTCCTGCAGCTTCACTTCTCTACGCTTTACCTGCACTAAAAACACTCTACACTTCACTCAAGAGAAGCTTTTCCACACGTCATTGATTGATTTCAGCAGAAAAGCCATTATTGTGCCATCTGGTTTGTGTTTTATATCCTGTATAGTTTGTTTTTTGACTTTCCTAATGCGATCTGCTGATTATATGCTTCTCAATTTGTGTGCTAAAATGTTAATATCTTCATGAAACAGAGCTTATCCTTTGTATACCAACATTCATTATTCACCAAGCTGCAAACACCAAGCTGCCCACTGGACTCAAAGTTCTGTCATCTTGCAATCTATTTCTTTATATAAGTAGTTATTACATCATGTATTTATTTCAACAAGGACCATGGCATGCATACAAATACATTCATCTGAAACGCATTGATCCTTGCTGTATACTGTATTCAGTGTATTTATTCTTATTTATACATTTTACATCTATTTACCTTTATTTGTATCATTTATTTTGTACAGACTGCTGATAGATGTGTTTATAACTGATTGTTTGCACTCTCCTAGTTTCGTTACACTCTGCTTGCATTATCTAATGACAATAAAGTAATCTAATCTCATCTCAGAAAAGGGAAGAGATGAATGATGACAGATTTGAGCTCATTTCCATCTGCAGTCCTTGGGTAGGTAGAAACACTAGAAACATTGCATCATCTCTATCACACAAACAATTACAAAACATGATTTAAGTACAGGTCAATACAATAATACATAGTATAGTTAAAATATAATTAAAAGTTCTTGTACATGTCATATTCGGGAGGTTGTGGCTCAGTGGATAGTGCGCTGAATTTCGGATCACAGGGGCTGGAGGTCACCGAGTGTGAGAAGGTAGTCATCGTACATTTTGCCATTCTTATACATTCAAAATAATCACAGATGGCAAAAGTACACACATCCTTTACTCAAGTAGAAGTACAGATACTCGTGTTTAAAAATACTCTGGTAAAAGTAGAAGTACTGACTAAACTTCTTTACTCAAGTGAAAGTAAAGAACTTTGAAATGTACTTCAGTAAAAAGTACCCATAACTAGCAGCTGTTTTAAAGAGTACCTGACCTCCCTTTATATCAATAGAACAATAATGTCATTGTTAGCTAATGAATGTTTCCATGCTGAACAACGGCAACATGACAACGTTTCCATTGGTCCCTCTTCTTTAGAGAAGACCAGGAAATGATGGATACACGGATCGTGTTCAAATCAATAGGCACGCAATGACTCTAAAGAATAATGATCACGCCACCAAACACACATTCAGACTAAAGGAACCAGCTGTTTGGAAAATGAGAGAAGTAGAAAGTACAGGTATTTGGGTTCAACATGTAAGAAGTAGAAAGTACAGGTATTTGGGTTCAACATGTAAGAAGTAGAAAGTACAGGTATTTGGGTTCAACATGTAAGAAGTAGAAAGTACAGGTATTTGTGTTCAACATGTAAGAAGTAGAAAGTACAGGTATTTGTGTTCAACATGTAAGAAGTAGAAAGTACAGGTATTTGTGTTCAACATGTGAGAAGTAGAAAGTACAGGTATTTGAGTTCAACATGTAAGAAGTAGAAAGTACAGGTATTTGGGTTCAACATGTAAGAAGTAGAAAGTACAGGTATTTGTGTTCAACATGTTAGAAGTAGAAAGTACAGGTATTTGGGTTCAACATGTAAGAAGTAGAAAGTACAGGTATTTGGGTTCAACATGTAAGAAGTAGAAAGTACAGGTATTTGTGTTCAACATGTAAGAAGTAGAAAGTACAGGTATTTGTGTTCAACATGTGAGAAGTAGAAAGTACAGGTATTTGAGTTCAACATGTAAGAAGTAGAAAGTACAGGTATTTGGGTTCAACATGTAAGAAGTAGAAAGTACAGGTATTTGTGTTCAACATGTAAGAAGTAGAAAGTACAGGTATTTGGGTTCAACATGTAAGAAGTAGAAAGTACAGGTATTTGGGTTCAACATGTAAGAAGTAGAAAGTACAGGTATTTGTGTTCAACATGTAAGAAGTAGAAAGTACAGGTATTTGTGTTCAACATGTAAGAAGTAGAAAGTACAGGTATTTGGGTTCAAGATGTAAGAAGTATAAAGTACAGGTATTTGTGTTCAACATGTAAGAAGTATAAAGTACAGGTATTTGAGTTCAACATGTAAGAAGTAGAAAGTACAGGTATTTGTGTTCAAAATGTAAGAAGTAGAAAGTACAGGTATTTGTGTTCAACATGTAAGAAGTAGAAAGTACAG
The DNA here is from genome assembly GCA_028583405.1 of Pogonophryne albipinna. NCBI lineage: Eukaryota > Metazoa > Chordata > Actinopteri > Perciformes > Artedidraconidae > Pogonophryne > Pogonophryne albipinna. Next base: position 10,263 of record JAPTMU010000748.1, read on the forward strand.
GTATTTGGGTTCAACATGTAAGAAGTATAAAGTACAGGTATTTGAGTTCAACATGTAAGAAGTAGAAAGTACAGGTATTTGAGTTCAACATGTAAGAAGTAGAAAGTACAGGTATTTGTGTTCAAAATGTAAGAAGTAGAAAGTACAGGTATTTGTGTTCAACATGTAAGAAGTAGAAAGTACAGGTATTTGGGTTCAACATGTAAGAAGTATAAAGTACAGGTATTTGAGTTCAACATGTAAGAAGTAGAAAGTACAGGTATTTGTGTTCAACATGTAAGAAGTAGAAAGTACAGGTATTTGTGTTCAACATGTAAGAAGTAGAAAGTACAGGTATTTGGGTTCAACATGTAAGAAGTAGAAAGTACAGGTATTTGTGTTCAACATGTAAGAAGTATAAAGTACAGGTATTAGTGTTCAACATGTAAGAAGTAGAAAGTACAGGTATTTGGGTTCAACATGTAAGAAGTAGAAAGTACAGGTATTTGAGTTCAACATGTAAGAAGTAGAAAGGACACGTATTTGGGTTCAACATGTAAGAAGTAGAAAGTACAGGTATTTGTGTTCAACATGTAAGAAGTAGAAAGTACAGGTATTTGTGTTCAACATGTAAGAAGTAGAAAGTACAGGTATTTGGGTTCAACATGTGAGAAGTAGAAAGTACAGGTATTTGGGTTCAACATGTAAGAAGTAGAAAGTACAGGTATTTGGGTTCAACATGTAAGAAGTAGAAAGTACAGGTATTTGGGTTCAACATGTAAGAAGTAGAAAGTACAGGTATTTGAGTTCAACATGTAAGAAGTAGAAAGTACAGGTATTTGAGTTCAAAATGTAAGAAGTAGAAAGTACAGGTATTTGGGTTCAACATGTAAGAAGTAGAAAGTACAGGTATTTGAGTTCAAAGTGTAAGAAGTAGAAAGTACAGGTATTTGGGTTCAACATGTAAGAAGTAGGAAGTACAGGTATTTGAGTTCAACATGTAAGAAGTACAGGTATTTGAGTTCAACATGTAAGAAGTAGAAAGTACAGGTATTTGAGTTAAACATGTAAGAAGTAGAAAGTACAGGTATTTGGGTTCAACATGTAAGAAGTACAGGTATTTGAGTTCAACATGTAAGAAGTAGAAAGTACAGGTATTTGGGTTCAACATGTAAGAAGTAGAAAGTACAGGTATTTGTGTTCAACATGTAAGAAGTAGAAAGTACAGGTATTTGAGTTCAACATGTAAGAAGTAGAAAGTACAGGTATTTGGGTTCAACATGTAAGAAGTAGAAAGTACAGGTATTTGGGTTCAACATGTAAGAAGTAGAAAGTACAGGTATTTGTGTTCAACATGTAAGAAGTAGAAAGTACAGGTATTTGTGTTCAACATGTAAGAAGTAGAAAGTACCGGTATTTGTGTTCAACATGTAAGAAGTAGAAAGTACAGGTATTTGAGTTCAACATGTAAGAAGTAGAAAGTACAGGTATTTGTGTTCAACATGTAAGAAGTAGGAAGTACAGGTATTTGAGTTCAACATGTAAGAAGTACAGGTATTTGAGTTCAACATGTAAGAAGTAGAAAGTACAGGTATTTGAGTTCAACATGTAAGAAGTAGAAAGTACAGGTATTTGGGTTCAACATGTAAGAAGTACAGGTATTTGAGTTCAACATGTAAGAAGTAGAAAGTACAGGTATTTGGGTTCAACATGTATGAAGTAGAAAGTACAGGTATTTGGGTTCAACATGTAAGAAGTAGAAAGTACAGGTATTTGTGTTCAACATGTAAGAAGTAGAAAGTACAGGTATTTGTGTTCAACATGTAAGAAGTAGAAAGTACAGGTATTTGTGTTCAACATGTAAGAAGTAGAAAGTACAGGTATTTGTGTTCAACATGTAAGAAGTAGAAAGTACAGGTATTTGAGTTCAACATGTAAGAAGTAGAAAGTACAGGTATTTGGGTTCAACATGTAAGAAGTAGAAAGTAAAAAGTGGTCAGAAAAATAAGTAGTGGAGTAAAGTACTGATACCAGAAACATGTACTTCAGTACACTAACAAAGTATTTGTACTCCACTACTTCCCACCTCTGGAAATAACACATGTAAGTACAGATGTTTGTACATTCAGACACAGCAGGGTCTTTTTCAGCACCTTATTGTTTGGCAATCACAGCATTAAATGATATAAAACATACCCCTCCCTCTCACGGGACATTTCCAAGACTATATAATGAAAGCCAGAGGAGCGGGAAGATGATTTAATCTCGGACCGTATGATGTCAGGCGGTTTCTGAGGGATAAACACGATCGGTCTTCAGGACAGGTTAGTTTGCACAACTCGCTCATTGTGATTGTATATCATGTTTCTTATGAAGCTCATAATTACGACAGTGTTGGGAGGGAGAGCTGCGGTGAGCTTTGATCAGTTTAATTTGGGGTGCGAGTGGTTGACGTTGGTATGAGTAGAAACAGAGCAGCGAGACTTCCAAACTACACAATGCAATTAATCTCCCGTGGTATTTAAGATTGGGCAACAGGTATCGTTTACTGCTCTCAGTCCGTCACGTCGAAGGGACAGGAATAACGAATGAGTGGTTACAGTTTAGGGGAATTGAGGGTAAACAATGGCCAATAGAAGTCTTACTTCCACAAACAGATTCTCTGGCGGCCAAATAATCCCATTAGTTGATTTAGACCCAAACAGCAGACCATGGCGACTGGAGACAAAAATCAAGATGTATTTTGGGAGATTTGGGAACAGAAACTTTAATTATTTAACAACAAGAGTCTCTGTTAATGATGTTCTGTGCTTTAGAGACATTTGATGGGACATTTATTAGAACAAATAGATTAGAAACGGGGATCTGGGTTATTTAGCAGTCAGAATTAACCAGAGGTGGCAAAAGTACACACATCTTTCACTCAAGTAAAAGTACAGATACTCGTGTTTAAAAATACTCTGGTAAAAGTAGAAGTAGGCCTACTGACTAAACTTCTTTACTCAAGTTAAAGTAAAGAAGTATGGGCTTTGAAATGTACTTAAGTAAAAAGTACCCATAACAACGAATAGAAATACATTGCTTTTAAAAATCGTTCTGTGTGACACGAAAAAAATGGCGAAATCGTGTTGGTGAACACGAATCAATGCATTACCAAGAATCCCTTTTCTAAACCAAATAGGGAGTGTCGGACATGGACTATCTTCTGTTGTGTGCTAAATGCGTGAAAGAGAAACCCACGAATATGTTCGTAGAGACATTACATTAAGCTAGATATACCACGTACTGCACTTTCATCCAAATGCAACTAACCATGAAGATACAAACTCAGAACAGCAAGCATTAGCTTTGAGCTGGAGCGTTAGCATCACAAAGGTCAAACTATTAAAAGTACTTTTCAATGGCACGCGAAAGTGGAATCAGGGTGTTTCAGGTCTAAGATGGTAGATGTGTAGACTTTCTGCTGTCCTGAAATCAATGGAGAGCTTGTTTAAAAAATGTTGGAGCAAGGATAGCAAACAATACACAGAAGAGTAAACAGTGAGAGAACATTCAGTGCACACTGGACCTCAGGACAGTAAGGCTGGACTAAAACCAGAAAAGACGTGGGAGGTTTTGTATTTCCAGACCTATTTTTAGTGCCAAATAAAAGCTATTGCCTTTCCTCCAGTTTACTAAACATGCAATGAAACTCCCACACATCTTGTGACCTGCTGAAGGGAGCGCCAGGACATTCTAACTGAAAGTGGAAGACAGAGCAAACACGACATCTGTGCTGCTGATCAGACGTTTAGAGGGGGAATCAAGCTTTTCATTAGCGATAGCGGAGTCTGCTTTCAATTGATTGTTGGTCTCTTCTTTAAAGGACTCTGCCAAGCATCTATTTTCTGACTTCTCTTACGATTCACTACATCTGCTTTAAGAGGATTCCTGCAGCATGTTTGTGTACTCTGTAAACTTCAAATGCAATATTGAGATCGTTAGCATGTGATCAAAACAAGTACTCTCATCCAAATGAATTTAAACAGTTTGAAGTCGTATAAAGAGTCCCCTCCTGCTGATGTTCAGGTGTATATCAGTATAGTGTCTCTACTTTAAAGAGTCCTCTCCTGCTGATGTTCAGGTGTATATCAGTATAGTGTCTCTACTTTAAAGAGTCCTCTGCTGCTGATGTTCAGGTGTATATCAGTATAGTGTCTCTACTTTAAAGAGTCCTCTCCTGCTGATGTTCAGTTGTATATCAGTATGTAGTGTCTCTACTTTAAAGAGTCCCCTCCTGCTGATGTGCAGGTGTATATCAGTATAGTGTCTCTACTTTAAAGAGTCCTCTCCTGCTGATGTTCAGGTGTATATCAGTATAGTGTCTCTACTTTAAAGAGTCCCCTCCTGCTGATGTTCAGGTGTATATCAGTATAGTGTCTCTACTTTAAAGAGTCCTCTGCTGCTGATGTTCAGGTGTATATCAGTATAGTGTCTCTACTTTAAAGAGTCCTCTCCTGCTGATGTTCAGTTGTATATCAGTATGTAGTGTCTCTACTTTAAAGAGTCCCCTCCTGCTGATGTGCAGGTGTATATCAGTATGTAGTGTCTCTACTTTAAAGAGTCCTCTCCTGCTGATGTTCAGGTGTATATCAGTATGTAGTGTCTCTACTTTAAAGAGTCCCCTCCTGCTGATGTTCAGGTGTATATCAGTATGTAGTGTCTTTACTTTAAAGAGTCCCCTCCTGCTGATGTGCAGGTGTATATCAGTATGTAGTGTCTCTACTTTAAAGAGTCCTCTCCTGCTGATGTTCAGGTGTATATCAGTGTGTAGTGTCTCTACTTTAAAGAGTCCCCTCCTGCTGATGTTCAGGTGTATATCAGTATGTAGTGTCTCTACTTTAAAGAGTCCTCTCCTGCTGATGTTCAGGTGTATATCAGTATGTAGTGTCTCTACTTTAAAGAGTCCTCTCCTGCTGATGTTTAGGTGTATATCAGTATGTAGTGTCTATACTTTAAAGAGTCCTCTCCTGCTGATGTTCAGGTGTATATCAGTATGTAGTGTCTCTACTTTAAAGAGTCCTCTCCTGTTGATGTTCAGGTGTATATCAGTGTGTAGTGTCTATACTTTAAAGAGTCCTCTCCTGCTGATGTTCAGGTGTATATCAGTATGTAGTGTCTCTACTTTAAAGAGTCCTCTCCTGTTGATGTTCAGGTGTATATCAGTATGTAGTGTCTATACTTTAAAGAGTCCTCTCCTGCTGATGTTCAGGTGTATATCAGTATGTAGTGTCTCTACTTTAAAGAGTCCTCTCCTGTTGATGTTCAGGTGTATATCAGTATGTAGTGTCTATACTTTAAAGAGTCCTCTCCTGCTGATGTTCAGGTGTATATCAGTATGTAGTGTCTCTACTTTAAAGAGTCCTCTCCTGCTGATGTTCAGGTGTATATCAGTATGTAGTGTCTCTACTTTAAAGAGTCCTCTCCTGCTGATGTTCAGGTGTATATCAGTATGTAGTGTCTCTACTTTAAAGAGTCCTCTCCTGCTGATGTTCAGGTGTATATCAGTGTGTAGTGTCTCTACTTTAAAGAGTCCTCTCCTGCTGATGTTCAGGTGTATATCAGTATGTAGTGTCTCTACTTTAAAGAGTCCTCTCCTGTTGATGTTCAGGTGTATATCAGTATGTAGTGTCTATACTTTAAAGAGTCCTCTCCTGCTGATGTTCAGGTGTATATCAGTATGTAGTGTCTCTACTTTAAAGAGTCCTCTCCTGCTGATGTTCAGGTGTATATCAGTATGTAGTGTCTCTACTTTAAAGAGTCCTCTCCTGCTGATGTTCAGGTGTATATCAGTATGTAGTGTCTCTACTTTAAAGAGTCCTCTCCTGCTGATGTTCAGGTGTATATCAGTATGTAGTGTCTCTACTTTAAAGAGTCCTCTCCTGCTGATGTTCAGGTGTATATCAGTATGTAGTGTCTCTACTTTAAAGAGTCCTCTCCTGCTGATGTTCAGGTGTATATCAGTATGTAGTGTCTCTACTTTAAAGAGTCCTCTCCTGTTGATGTTCAGCTGTATATCAGTATGTAGTGTCTCTACTTTAAAGAGTCCTCTCCTGTTGATGTTCAGCTGTATATCAGTATGTAGTGTCTCTACTTTAAAGAGTCCTCTCCTGCTGATGTTCAGGTGTATATCAGTATGTAGTGTCTCTACTTTAAAGAGTCCTCTCCTGCTGATGTTCAGGTGTATATCAGTATGTAGTGGCTCTACTTTAAAGAGTCCTCTCCTGCTGATGTGCAGGTGTATATCAGTATGTAGTGTCTCTACTTTAAAGAGTCCTCTCCTGCTGATGTTCAGGTGTATATCAGTATGTAGTGTCTCTACTTTAAAGAGTCCTCTCCTGCTGATGTTCAGGTGTATATCAGTATGTAGTGTCTCTACTTTAAAGAGTCCTCTCCTGCTGATGTTCAGGTGTATATCAGTATGTAGTGTCTCTACTGTAAAGAGTCCTCTCCTGCTGATGTTCAGGTGTATATCAGTGTGTAGTGTCTCTACTTTAAAGAGTCCTCTCCTGCTGATGTTCAGGTGTATATCAGTATGTAGTGTCTCTACTGTAAAGAGTCCTCTCTTGCTGATGTTCAGGTGTATATCAGTATGTAGTGTCTCTACTTTAAAGAGTCCTCTCCTGCTGATGTTCAGGTGTATATCAGTATGTAGTGTCTCTACTTTAAAGAGTCCTCTCCTGCTGATGTTCAGGTGTATATCAGTATGTAGTGTCTCTACTGTAAAGAGTCCTCTCTTGCTGATGTTCAGGTGTATATCAGTATGTAGTGTCTCTACTTTAAAGAGTCCTCTCCTGCTGATGTTCAGGTGTATATCAGTATGTAGTGTCTCTACTTTAAAGAGTCCTCTCCTGCTGATGTTCAGGTGTATATCAGTATGTAGTGTCTCTACTTTAAAGAGTCCTCTCCTGCTGATGTTCAGGTGTATATCAGTATGTAGTGTCTCTACTTTAAATCTGATTCCCACCACTTTACAACCAACAGCACCAGAGTTGAAATAAAAGACCAAAAACGTTATTATTGAAACGCCTCAGTTTTTGCCTCCTTTAAATGTCAAATATTTCTGCTTGTTAAAGTCGGACATTTGGGTCCATAAGTCTCAACCACAACACCATAAAAGTGTCTGTGTTTAGAGCTGTGATTATTGCCTCTCAAGTTGCTGCATGAAATATGAGGTCCCCCCGCCCGTCAAAACATGGCCCACTTTAAGGGGAACCCACTTCCTGTCGTGATGAATAGGCAGCTTATTCAAGTCTGCGATGTATTTTCACCACAACATAGGATTAGAATAACTTTGGACTCCAGAAACAAAGTGTATAATATTCATGTTAATTATATATACATGTTTTGTCCTTCCTTTATGGCGCTTTCTAACTCATCTTCATTCTGTAAGTGTGACTTTCTTTCTCAGTTTCATGCGAACATGTGCCAGATCACTGTGGTTCCTGCAGGCGTCCAATAGAGGTCACTGAAGGGCACAGACACCTCTTTAACATGTAATGCAGTAAAATAAACAGAAACAGCTTCTCGGTCTGATGCTTCTTTTATGCTTGGCTGTCGCTGTGTGTTCACAGCAGGGCCGTATTCACCATATACATTGGGGGGGACACATCCCCAATATTCAGATACACTCAAAATGTCCCCCCCCCCCCAATAAATAGCACAAAAAAAAAAATATATATATTTTTTGATTTTTTGATTAAAATAAAATTGCTATTCTATGACTTCTTTATTTTGGTTATTTGTATACTTGAAAATGTATATTTTCTGTTATTGTGAACTTCACCAAAATGATATTTCTTTTCATATGTAAATTGGTTCCTTATTTTGTACCCGGGGGTGTATTTCGCTGTTGCACGTCTGAGTCCACCTTCAGTTAGCTTGATGCTCCAAGCAGGTCAGTCATGTTTTAATTTGCCCTCCATCAGTTCTGGTATCTTTTCTAGTTAGCCCTAAAGTAATCTATATTATTTTATTTCGTAATGGTAATGTTAATGAACCCTCCGGTTTAGCTTCTTTGTGTAAGTAACTTGTAGTTCTGATGTTAAAACCGAACTTTTCAGGAATAGTAGCTAACTAGCTGTGGGCTAGCTGGTTTCAGTTGTTAGCCAGGGTTTGGCGAGCTAGTGTCAGCTATGTGGAAAATGACGGTGTCATTTTGGATGTAATCCAATAGATATTTATTCATGTGGATTTTTTCTATTTTATTTTGTAATTTGTAGGGTGTGGAAAGATTTAAAACTGTGATGTGTGACACCTATGGAATACCAAAGGTGCCAGAATTAATTAAATAATAAATACTCTACAATTATTATAAAATAGTATTTCATAATCGTCAGTAGCATTTAAAAGATACTCACACGCAGGAGATTTGCAGTGTGCATCATAGCTTGTGCTGGGTTTAGAACGCTCAGAATTGCTAATAAACATGTTTAATTATCTTATATCCAGCGCTGCTGACCCGTATTCATCACATCAGCAACTGCAGATCGCCGAGGTCAAGCTGAGTGACATTAGACAGTTTTTTGGGCAGCCTCAGAAAAGAAAAAAAGTAAGTTAAGAGCAGTGAGAAAGTGAGTATTGTTACCAGTCAGATAGCTTGTTTACTGATAATATTTCTTCCATGTTCACTCTGGTGTGTTCAGAGTAAAGAGAGAGAGGGAGAGAGAGAATGTGAGCATGGCGACCAGACAGGGAGAGTGTGCGCTGGTGACATGGAGGTAAGTCAGAAATGAGCTATATTGATGGTTAAGACAGAATAATGACAACATAGCAGTCTAATGTTAATGTACAGACTCCTGTGTCCCCCCATATGTATAATGTGTATCAACAGTCTTTCTAGTCAATAGTTTACTGATATTTCTTCCATGTTCACTCTGGTGTGTTCAGAGTAAAGAGAGAGAGAGGGAGAGAGAATGTGAGCATGGCGACCAGACAGGGAGAGTGTGCGCTGGTGACATGGAGGTAAGTCAGAAAGGAGCTATATTGATGGTTAAGACAGAATAATGACAACATAGCAGTCTAATGTTAATGTTAATTTAAGATGAGATCATCCTCATATGTATTTCAGATAATACCATCAAGCAGGGAGAGTGAGTTTGACAATGAGAGAGAGAGCAGCCAGGCAGGTGAAAATGAAGGTACAGGAAAGGAAGGGGAGGAGCTTGGACTTTGCCCAAATCATCCAAATGTGAAAGTCATACCCAGTCAAACCCTATCAAATAGAATACTCTACTTTCAGGAGAAGTGGTTTGAAGATCATACATGGCTCCATTACAGCCCCTCTGTAAAAGGGGTCCTCTGTTTCTGTTGTGCTAAATACTTTGCAGCACAAAAGTCTAAGCTTGCGTCAAAAGCAGATTCAGCGTTTGTCAAGACTGGTTTTAACAATTGGAAGAAGGCACTGGAGAAATTTAGTGTGCATAAACACAGCCAGTGTCACAAATTAGCTGTGATGACTAGGATTCAGGAGCCAGAGCCTGTTAATGTGCAACTTTCACGTGAGCTTGAAAGACGGCAGCAACAAGCAAGAAGAAATCTGATGAAGATTGTTGAGGGTGTGAGGTACTTGGCGCGGCAAGGTCTGGCTTTTCGAAGCGATCAGAAGGAGAGTGGGAATTTAAGCCAGCTTCTAAAGTACAAGGCAACGGGCGATGCAGAGCTGACCTCCTGGCTAAAAGGTCCCCTCGATTTCACCAGTCCGGAATTGCAGAACGAACTGTTGAAGGTGATGGCCAATACAATCATCAAAGAAATTGTGTCGGAAATAACATCAATGCCAGTGGTCCAGTCCGCAATTATCATTGATGGCACCCAAGATATATCAGGAGTTGAGCAGGAGTCAATATGTGTGCGCTCTGTAGATGCAGATCTACAACCAAAGGAAGAATTCCTGGGAATCTACCAAGTGTCATCAACAACAGGGCAAAATATAGCCAAGATGGCATGTGATGTGATGACGCGCCTACAGCTTCCTCTGTCTCAACTCCGAGGACAAACTTATGATGGTGCCGCAAACATGACTGGACGATTGCAGGGAGTACAAGCCATTTTAAGGAAAGAACAACCGCTGGCTGTGTATTGTCACTGTGGTCCCCACTGCGTGAACTTAATTATGCAGGCTGCCTGTGGAGCCTCTCCACTAGTAAGAGATGCAATGGGTCTGGTCCATGAATTGGGGGGCTTCTTTAATCAATCTGGCAAGTTCAAGTTGATTTTCCAGAATATCGCAAAATCAGAGCATGGTTCAACTTTCACCTGATTGAAGCCTCTCTGTCTGTACGTACCCCTGCCATCCGCTCAGTTCTCAAGCAGTATGAGTCAGTGCTGATGGCCCTTGAAGAAATGGCATCATGCAGCTCACCTGAAACTTCAGCCAAGGCCAATGGTCTTCATGGAACATTTCTTAAAGGGAACACTGTGCTCGGCCTTTTAATGGCTGAAGACCTGATGGGGGATTTGGAGTGCCTGAACACCTCCCTGCAGCTTAGGAAACAGACCGTTTCAGGCATGTTGGAGGCTGTAGACCATGTCAAAACAAGCATGCAGGTCAAACGAACGGAGGAGCATTTTGATGTATTGTTCTCGAAAGCAACTGCTGTGGCAACAAAGTTGGACCTACAACCAATTCAGATCCCTCATGTCCGCAAACCTACAAAGCGTTACACCGGTCAGGCTGCAGCCCATATCCATCCCGATGCCCAGTCCTTGTACAGAGTCCAATTCTACAATGCCTTGGACACAGTGAATACTCAATTCATAGAGAGGTTTGAACAAGCTGGATTCCACAAGCTGCAGCAGCTTGAAAATGTGCTGCTACACGGAGACAAGGTGGTAGAAGAGTATCCTGAATTGAATTCAAGACTACTGCAGGTGCAGCTGGCCATGTTTGGGGCTAATTACACCTATGAAACAAGCTCAGATGTTGCTAGCATTATTCGGGAAATGGTGCCAGAGGTGAGAGGTCTCTTCGGTCAGGTGGAAGCTTTAGTAAGACTTCTGTTGGTCGTCCCTGCCTCTTCTGCAGAGGCTGAGAGGAGTTTTAGTGCCCTAAGGAGGCTTAAGACATGGCTTAGATCATCGATGAGTCAAACGAGGCTGAATAATGTGGCCATATGTCATGTGCACCAGAAGAAACTGGACAGACTGGACCTTGAAGGAATATGCCAGTCTTTTATCAGTGCCAACGATAAGCGCAAAAAGGCTTTTGGGTCCTTTACTTGAGGGTTGGGCTTTTTGGGCGGGTGTCTGGGAGGAAGTTGGGGGTGTTTTTGATTTTGAATGAGCGGCAAGCAGCTAGTGCGAGTCGTGGCTGTAAAACAAAAGGGCAATAAAGTGTTCCTGTTTCTACTGAAATTGCGTGGCACAGACCTTTCTATGGATTGAAATGCTTTAATGTGATTATGGTTATAGTTGTACTTTATTCATCCCTAATCTCTGCATTACAAACAACAAAACAAGAAAAGCTAAACTAGATAAAATAGGGCGATGTAATACAATGCACAATTAGACATTATGGTAAAACATTTTAACCAGTTAAGCCCCAAGCCTGTTTTTCAGGTCTCAGGTTTGAAAATGACATTCCCAGAACAATTGACTATATCTTCACTTCTAAAAATGGTTAAATGAATAATCTTTGTTCTCAAAGCAATGATAAAAAGTCAGAATCAATATAGATGTTTTTAAAGTAAATTCAGATTGAAAACAATGTAAATGATAGT
>JAPTMU010000749.1:0-21993 GCA_028583405.1 Pogonophryne albipinna
TTGAGGTACACACACACACACACACACTCATTGAGGTACACACACACACTCATTGAGGTACACACACACTCATTGAGGTACACACACACACTCATTGAGGTACAGACACACACAGACACTCATTGAGGTACACACACTCATTGTGGTATACACACAGACACACACTCATTGAGGTACACACACAGACACTCATTGAGGTACACACACACACACACTCATTGAGGTACACACACACATACTCATTGAGGTACACACACACACACTCATTGAGGTACACACAGACACTCATTGAGGTACACACACTCACACACACTCATTGAGGTATACACACACACACTCATTGAGGTACACACACACACACACACTCATTGAGGTACACACACTCATTGAGGTAAACACACATACACTCATTGAGGTACACACACAGACACTCATTGAGGTAAACACTCATTGAGGTACACACACAGACACTCATTGAGGTACACACACAGACACTCATTGAGGTACACACACACACACACACACACACACACACACACACACACACACATTGAGGTACACACACTCATTGAGGTACACACACTCATTGAGGTACACACACACACTCATTGAGGTAAACACACATACACTCATTGAGGTAAACACACATACACTCATTGAGGTACACACACACACACACTCATTGAGGTACACACACTCATTGAGGTACACACATAGACACTCATTGAGGTACACACACAGACACTCATTGAGGTACACACACACACTCATTGAGGTACACACACAGACACTCATTGAGGTACACACACACACACTCATTGAGGTACACACACACACACACACACACTCATTGAGGTACACACACACACACACACTCATTGAGGTACACACACACACTCACTGAGGTACACACAGACACTCATTGAGGTACACACACTCACACACACTCATTGAGGTACACAGAGACACTTATTGAGCTACACACACTCACACACACTCATTGAGTTACACACACACACACACACTCATTGAGGTACACACACTCATTGAGGTACACACACACACTCATTGAGGTACACACAGACACTCATTGAGGTACACACACTCACACACACTCATTGAGGTACACACAGACACTCATTGAGGTACACTCACACACACTCATTGAGGTACACACACACACACACACACACAGTCATTGAGGTACACACACACACTCATTGAGGTACACACAGACACTCATTGAGGTACACACACACACACACTCATTGAGGTAAATACACATACACTCATTGAGGTACACACACAGACACTCATTGAGGTACACACACTCATTTAGGTACACACACTCATTGAGGTAAACACACAGACACTCATTGAGGTACACACACTCATTGAGGTACACACACTCATTGAGGTACACACTCACACACACACTCATTGAGGTACACACACTCATTGAGGTAAACACACAGACACTCATTGAGGTACACACACTCATTGAGGTACACACACTCATTGAGGTACACACTCACACACACACTCATTGAGGTACACACACTCATTGAGGTACACACACAGACACTCATTGAGGTACACACACACACACACACTCATTGATGTACACACACAGACACTCATTGAGGTACACACACTCACACACACTCATTGAGGTACACACAGATACTTATTGAGGTACACACACTCACACACACACTCATTGAGGTACACACACACACACACACACACTCATTGAGGTACACACACTCATTGAGGTACACACACACACACACACACACACACACATTGAGGTACACACAGACACTCATTGAGGTACACACACACACACACACACTCATTGAGGTACACACAGACACTCATTGAGGTACACACACTCACACACACTCATTGAGGTACACACAGACACTCATTGAGGTACACACACTCACACACACTCATTGAGGTACACACACACACACACACTCATTGAGGTACACACACACACTCATTGAGGTACACACACACACACACACACACACTCATTGAGGTACACACACACACACACTCATTGAGGTACACACAGACACTCATTGAGGTACACACACTCACACACACTCATTGAGGTACACACACACACACACACACACTCATTGAGGTACACACACACACCCACACACACTCATTGAGGTACACACACACCCACACACACAGACACTCATTGAGGTACACACACACACAGACACTCATTGAGGTACACACACACACACACACACACACTCATTGAGGTACACACACACTCATTGAGGTACACACACACCCACACACACAGACACTCATTGAGGTACACACTCACACAGACACTCATTGAGGTACACACACACACACTCATTGAGGTACACACACACACACACACACTCATTGAGGTACACACACACCCACACACACAGACACTCATTGAGGTACACACACACCCACACACACAGACACTCATTGAGGTACACACACACACACACACTCATTGAGGTACACACACACCCACACACACACACAGACACTCATTGAGGTACACACACACCCACACACACAGACACTCATTGAGGTACACACACACCCACACACACAGACACTCATTGAGGTACACACACACCCACACACACAGACACTCATTGAGGTACACACACACCCACACACACAGACACTCATTGAGGTACACACACACCCACACTCATTGAGGTACACACACACACATTAAATGTCATGAAGTTTCCCTTTTAATTCTATTTTTAGTAATAATATATTGCTCGTCGCTCGAGTTCTGTATAAGTTTTGCTGTTCCTCCTGGGGGGTTAGGAAGAGGAGGGGAGAGACCACAGGACTACAAAACCTCTCAGGACTACAAATCCCAGCAGCAGCCCGGCAGCCCGGGGGGGTCAAAGCTCACCTGGAGAGCTGAGCGCAGGTACAGGTATCTCCTGGGTCACATGACCTCCTGGGTCACATGACCTCCTGGGTCACATGACGTCTCTCTGTTTCCTGCAGGTTTGTCAGAGGTCGACCTCGAATCGACCAATCAGGGCTCAGCTGCCCCTGGCGACCTAACGCAGGAGCCAATCAGCATGCTGACCTCTGACCTGCAGAGACACCTGTCCCTGACCCCTCCCTCTGCAGGTGAGACACACACAGACACACACACTCAGCACTACACACTGCAGTAACACAGTCCAGTGGTTGCGTCTCACTTCTCTTATTTTTCATCTCCTCGCTCCTCGGCCTCGGTCTCACCGGAAGTTGATTTGTCTGCGCCATCTTGAGTAGCGTCCCAATGGCCTTATTTCTGCCGGAGGAGCGAGGAGCGATAATGGAGGATCGAGGAGCGAGGAACCACCAAACCATCCTCCGATGAAATCCTCAGACACTCGCCCCGCCCCCTTACTGTGTATCGCTCACTGATTGGACGAGGCAGCGCATGCACTGATCTGATGCTTCTTGACATGAGAGCAGAGTGAAGAAAACACATGAACCTCACGGGAGTCACTCCTCAGTTTATACCGTGTTTTGTTTCAATTCATGTTTCATTTAGTTACAAATATGTGATATATCTGAACAACAAAGGGGTCACAAATCATTTTATTCATTTATTGTCATTTCCATCCAGTCAGTCATTAAGTCTATTAAAATGTTAGTGTGCTGCATATCCACACAAACACACAAAGTGTGCAATCCAATCCAATGTTCATCTAACTGGGTTCTGATAGATAACATATCTCTGTTTCTTCTCTCAATTGTTTTATTTCTATTCTGCTCTAATCAATATTAATCTAACTAATGTTTGTTTATACATTTTAAGAATGGCGTTTATCTTTTTTGAGAATGAGTTCTTATTTGATTTTATGTATTGGGGTCTACAACAGATGATACACATGTGTGTGTCAGTAGATGTGTACTAACAGAGGCGGGGGGGCGGGGGGGGGTGTTTGTGAAAACAACGGGGACAGAGCTGCTGTCAGACGATCAGCTGTGCGGCGTCATCACAAACGGACGTCGCTTCACGCTCCGGAGGAAAGGACGTCCCATTGCTCTTAAAACTAATTTCCTGCTTCTCGTGGTTTCCTCTCTCCTTGCTTCCCTGGAGGGAGGGACTAGACGCAGGGAAAGGACGCAAGTGAGGGACGCAAGGAATCCATTTAATCGACCTGAGATGCAGCCAGAGAGTTTGATTGAGTAAACTTTGACCCTCTCTATATCTGAAACATAACAATAACACTGTTTGTGCAGCCAATCAGCAGCAGGGAGGAGGAGCCAGGAGGCTGGAGGTTCACCTGCCCTGCAGCTCACCTGAGGAGGAGGAGGAGGAGGAGGAGGAGGAGGTGATGGAGGTCAGTGCTGCAGATGCTGACCCCTCCACAGACGACGTTTTCTAGAGGAGGCTCTTCCTCTGAGACCCTGCAGGAGGAGAGGCAGAAACGCCAGACACTACATTTCCCACAATGCACCTGGATTGTCTTCAGTTTCACTTCCTGTGCCTCAGATCACCTGATCAGCTTCTGAGTGTGTGTGTGTGTGTGTGTGTGTGTGTGTGTGTGTGTGTGTGTGTGTGTGTGTGTGTGTGTGTGTGTGTGTGTGTGTGTGTGTGTGTGTGTGTGTGTGTGTGTGTGTGTGTGTGTGTGTGTGTGTGTGTGTGTGTGTGTGTGTGTGTGTGTGTGTGTGTGTGTGTGTGTGTGTGTGTGTGTGTGTGTGTGTGTGTGTGTGTGTGTGTGTGTGATTTAATAAACATCATTCTATCATCCAGAAGTCTTTCAGTGTGTACGGAGAGAGAGAAATATATAAATGTGTTTAACCGACAGACGCATTCAGACCTAAATAAAAGCACAACAATCAATAAATACAAAATAACAGTCACTTCAATATCTCTGAGAAATGTACATCAGTGCAGCGTGGAGAGGGTCTGAGGGTCTGAGTGTAGGTAAAGTCCAGAGGGGGGAGGGTTCAGGGGAGAGGGTCCTGAGGAGAGGGTTCAGAGGAGAGGGTTCAGAGGAGAGGGTCCTGAGGAGAGGGTCCTGAGGAGAGGGTTCAGAGGAGAGGGTTCAGAGGAGAGGGTCCTGAGGAGAGGGTTCAGAGGAGAGAGTCCTGAGGAGAGGGTCCTGAGGAGAGGGTCCTGAGGAGAGGGTTCAGAGGAGAGGGTCCAGAGGAGAGGGTTCAGAGGAGAGGGTTCAGAGGAGAGGGTTCAGAGGAGAGGGTTCAGAGGAGAGGGTTCAGAGGAGAGGGTCCTGAGGAGAGGGTTCAGAGGAGAGGGTTCAGAGGAGAGGGTTCAGAGGAGAGGGGGGAGGGTTCAGGGGAGAGGGTCCAGAGGAGAGGGTCCTGAGGAGAGGGTTCAGAGGAGAGGGTCCTGAGGAGAGGGTCCTGAGGAGAGGGTCCTGAGGAGAGGGTTCAGAGGAGAGGGTCCTGAGGAGAGGGTTCAGAGGAGAGGGTCCTGAGGAGAGGGTTCAGAGGAGAGGGTCCTGAGGAGAGGGTCCTGAGGAGAGGGTCCTGAGGAGAGGGTTCAGAGGAGAGGGTTCAGAGGAGAGGGTCCTGAGGAGAGGGTTCAGAGGAGAGGGTTCAGAGGAGAGGGTTAAGAGGAGAGGGTCCTGAGGAGAGGGTTCAGAGGAGAGGGTTCAGAGGAGAGGGGGGAGGGTTCAGGGGAGAGGGTCCAGAGGAGAGGGTCCTGAGGAGAGGGTCCTGAGGAGAGGGTTCAGAGGAGAGGGTCCTGAGGAGAGGGTTCAGAGGAGAGAGTCCTGAGGAGAGGGTTCAGAGGAGAGGGTCCTGAGGAGAGGGTTCAGAGGAGAGGGTCCTGAGGAGAGGGTTCAGAGGAGAGGGTCCTGAGGAGAGGGTTCAGAGGAGAGGGTCAACCTCAGGATCCTCTCCAGAATGGAAGTAGTCATCACATACAGAGCATCAACTAGTTCCTGAACAGTGTCCTTCACATGCTGATATCCAAGAGAGGGAGTTACACAGTCACAAGATCAGGGTCGGCTCTCACACGCTGCCGTCTGCCTGCCGGGCACACGCTGCCGTCTGCCGGGCACACGCTGCCGTCTGCCGGGCACACGCTGCCGTCTGCCGGGCACATGCTGCCGTCTGCCGGGCACTCAAATGACGTGTGGCACATCGATGGATACGACAAATGAAAGCCTCATGGCATAAGTGGCTGATGGCTTCTCAAGCAAAATGATCTGGCTGGAAGCATATCAAACCAATAATGATCCTCGTATTATTGCAGGTTGTTATAGATTCTGTGACTGAAAACAATGGCTGTCCACAGAGAGCAAGGTCACGCACAGAGAGCAAGGTCACGCACAGAGAGCAAGGTCACGGTACAGAGAGCAAGGTCACGCACAGAGAGCAAAGTCACGCACAGAGAGCAAGGTCACGGTACAGAGAGCAAGGTCACGCACAGAGAGCAAGGTCACACACAGAGAGCAAGGTCACGGTACAGAGAGCAAGGTCACGCACAGAGAGCAAGGTCACACACAGAGAGCAAGGTCACGGTACAGAGAGCAAGGTCACGCACAGAGAGCAAGGTCACACACAGAGAGCAAGGTCACGCACAGAGAGCAAGGTCACGGTACAGAGAGCAAGGTCACGCACAGAGAGCAAAGTCACGCACAGAGAGCAAGGTCACGGTACAGAGAGCAAGGTCACGCACAGAGAGCAAGGTCACACACAGAGAGCAAGGTCACGGTACAGAGAGCAAGGTCACGCACAGAGAGCAAGGTCACACACAGAGAGCAAGGTCACGGTACAGAGAGCAAGGTCAAGCACAGAGAGCAAGGTCACGGTACAGAGAGCAAGGTCACGCACAGAGAGCAAAGTCACGCACAGAGAGCAAGGTCACGGTACAGAGAGCAAGGTCACGCACAGAGAGCAAGGTCACACACAGAGAGCAAGGTCACGGTACAGAGAGCAAGGTCACGCACAGAGAGCAAGGTCACACACAGAGAGCAAGGTCACGCACAGAGAGCAAGGTCACGGTACAGAGAGCAAGGTCACGCACAGAGAGCAAAGTCACGCACAGAGAGCAAGGTCACGGTACAGAGAGCAAGGTCACGCACAGAGAGCAAGGTCACACACAGAGAGCAAGGTCACACACAGAGAGCAAGGTCACGGTACAGAGAGCAAGGTCACGCACAGAGAGCAAGGTCACGCACAGAGAGCAAGGTCACGGTACAGAGAGCAAGGTCACGCACAGAGAGCAAGGTCACACACAGAGAGCAAGGTCACGGTACAGAGAGCAAGGTCAAGCACAGAGAGCAAGGTCACGGTACAGAGAGCAAGGTCACGGTACGGAGAATACCCATGTTGCACAGATGCAAACGTTTGGTCACAACATTGAGGATGGCGTGCTGGCAACCAGCGGATTGGACGCTGCTGGCGCCTCGACGACCAGGCGCTGGATGGACCACTTTGACCAGATGAAGGCTGATGGCTATTTTGTTGGCAGCTTCCTCGACAAATCCTTGATCCAGTGTTGCTTTCAAAGTACCAATCAGGTACAGTAGCCTAAACAACTATCATCAGCAAAGACAGGACAGGTGGGAGGAGCTTGAAGCTGGAATGAGCATCGCTTAAGAACAAGCTCCCGCGATGTGGCGGCTCCCGACCTCTATGGGGCGGCTCCCGACCTCTATGTGGCGGCTCCCGACCTCTATGGGGCGGCTCCCGACCTCTATGGGGCGGCTCGGCTCCCGACCTCTATGTGGCGGCTCCCGACCTCTATGGGGCGGCTCGGCTCCCGACCTCTATGGGGCGGCTCCCGACCTCTATGTGGCGGCTCCCGACCTCTATGGGGCGGCTCCCGACCTCTATGGGGCGGCTCGGCTCCCGACCTCTATGTGGCGGCTCCCGACCTCTATGGGGCGGCTCCCGACCTCTATGGGGCGGCTCCCGACCTCTACCGACCTCTATGGGGCGGCTCCCGACCTCTATGGGGCGGCTCGGCTCCCGACCTCTATGTGGCGGCTCCCGACCTCTATGGGGCGGCTCCCGACCTCTATGGGGCGGCTCCCGACCTCTACCGACCTCTATGGGGCGGCTCCCGACCTCTATGGGGCTCAGAGTTTCTTGCAGCCAGCTGGTCAAAGGAAGGTTGAAACATGTGGAGAACACTGTTGTTTTAAGGGCTACCCTTGTGATGACGACGTGTTTCACCTTGAACTAGTGTCTGAGCACAGCCTGGCAATGTCAGAGGGAGTTCATGGAATGACGGACCTTTATGTAAAACTTCGACGAATGATTATTGATGAGCTGCGGATAGAGGTTTTGTTCTTTGCGAAAAAGCGCCACCTTAATAGACCAGTGTACCAATATGCTCTGGAATATTCATTGTATCCTAAATGTAGGCCTGCAGGTAGATACACTTTGCAGGCTCCTTGGAAGTTGCTCTTGTTCCCAGTCCTCTGTCCAAGGGCTTGATTGTGACAGAGCCTGCATGCATCAGTCACAGTGTGGTGACCAGGCTTGGAATTTCGTCATTTTAGGGGCAAGGCCATTTGGCCTTTGGTGTTACACATTTTTTCAGGGCACAAAGGCCAATGAGGGAAACATTTGGATTTGGAGCTTGCAAATAAATAACTTCACTTTTTTATAAGAAAAACACACGAATGACATGGAAAACAAATCACTTTTTTAATATCAATAATGTCAAACATGATATCATCATATAGGCCTATGCCTCCTTAGTATTACCGTATATAAAATAAAATACTTTACTTTGAATAATTAGTGTTTGGTATGTTTTCCATATACTACTTCTCCCATTCACAAATCCAAAATCAAATCAAAAAAATCTAAAATTCTATTAATATGTAACAAATATATTCCATTTCAGAAGAAACAGCCTTCAAGGGTCAAACTATGCACATACATCATTCAGCAGTGTGTGCGTGTGTGTGTGTGTGGGGGCTACGAGAGTATCTTTAATCAACTCCTCACAGCTCTGGTCAGAAACTGGACAAAAGTTAAACATGTACAAACCACAGACTGTCATGGCGAATACAATCGCTGCTTTAATTCTGTCTTTAGGACGTTGTTGTGAGTGTGGACGGAGCAGCTACAGGTTAGTTTAGCCTGATTGATCCATTCAGAAAACACGCATTTTAAAAGGTTTCTCGCTTGCTGTCTTATCTGCAGACTTGTCAAAGCATTAATTCATGTTTTTTACTAACCGGTATCAGTATTTAGTTACTTCGGCATCATTTTGAAACGTGTATTACAATAAATCACGGTCAAATATGTTCATTTTGTCGCAGTTGGTTTCCACCACAGTATTTACATGGAAATAAGCCCCGCCCCCTCTCAGCGGTTAGAGCGATGAGAATATTCGCATCACGTCCGTTGTGAACGCAGCATAATGCAGTTCAGAAAACACTGTTCTGTCGCTTTTAAAGCAACTTTGAGATTTTAACAGTATCAGGGGCACACAGGCCATGGTGGCCGTAGGACGTACAATTATTTGTGGGGCATAACGGCCAGAACTAGGGGCTACGACGGCCATGGCCGTCGTAGCCGTCGTGAAAATCCTACCCTGGTGGTGACTCTGTGGTGCTGAAGAGTTCATAGGTCATCTTCTGTCAGTTTAATCATGACCACATTATTCCCAACATGGAAATAATGTTATTTAATGCACTCTTTTGTAATATGCATGTCTTCAGTCATTTTAAAACATATTCATTTATATGTTTAATATTTCTTTAAATAAAGGTTAATTTATAGCGATGGACGAATAACTCAGATTCTTATCTTAAGTAAAAGTAGCAATAACAAACAATACTCAATTATCAGCAAACTTTTTATTCAGTCAAAATAAACATGTGGCTGCAAAGTGTGGCTGCAAAGTGTGGCTGCAAAGTGTGGAAGGCATCCATCCTGATATGCATGACAAGCAGCTACAGATGAGCTCTGAGTTTGGAAGCATGCTTGCTTAGAGAATAGAACTGCATGCAGTGTGACAGCGCCTGGATGGGCCAACACTGTTTACATGGTAAACCGAAAAGTATACAAAGATTCAAGTGACATCATTGCTCTGTATTGTGAAGTCATGAGGTGTATATCCAATTTGGCTTTGCTATTTTAACAATAGTAGAGGCGACATTTGATAATGCAGTCATATAGTGTTGAGAGCTAATGAAGTGTGCATAGACTGGATGGATTCAGTCTCCATCCTGCTCTAATCCTGGAAACAAGACAAAAGGCACAAACCTTCTAAGTGCAGATGGGCTGGGAACTAAATCTGGAGCTCCTGAAAGCCAAAGGAGAACGCTTCTCCAATAGGATCCACTTCCCATCATGCCTCCAGCAGAGCAGCTGCTTAGGGACAGACTTCAAAAGCGGCCCTAACAACTGAACACACAATAACGCAGGATAGAGTAAACCAGTCTACCTTGATGTGACTGCATGTGGGGGGTTCTTACAGAATGAGCTGCCTCCGGCTGCTTTCCAGTGTTTCTGTGAAGCTCAAAGAGCGCTTACAGGCTGAACGCTCGATACAAACACGGAAGGGAGGAGACGTGAGTATGGAAGCAAAAATAATTTAATTTCCAACTCAAAATGCAAACAATACGGATGTGGAATTAATAATCCGGATCTGGGAATAACTACGCGGGGGGGGGAGAGTGGAGGTCCGTAGTTGAAGATCCGGAGGATGTCGGAGAGAGCAGGCTGAAGTCGGGGTTCGGAGATTCGCAGCGGAACACGGGTGAGATGAGCCGGGGAATCAGAGTTGAATTGAGTGAGCGAGCTGGTAGTGAAGATAGTCAGAGGTTCGCTGACGAGGTGGTGTTGGCTGGACGTGGTGTTGACTGGACGTGGTGTTGGCTGGACGTGGTGTTGACTGGACGTGGTGTTGGCTGGACGTGGTGTTGGTTGGACGTGGTGTTGGCTGGACGTGGTGTTGGTTGGACGTGGTGTTGGCTGGACGTGGTGTTGGCTGGACGTGGTGTTGGCTGGACGTGGTGTTGGTTGGACGTGGTGTTGGTTGGACGTGGTGTTGGCTGGACGTGGCAGGCAGAGTAGTAGACGGATTCTGTGGATCTTTGACGACGAGCTGGTGAATACTGGATGAGGAAGCCGGGTATATAAGCAGGTGTGGGTGAGTAGATGAATCAGGATGATGCGGAGGTGAATTGGCGGGAACTGAAAGTAGGTTAGCCACGCCCAGCCAGGAAGACAGACAGATACAAACAAACATGAAACAAAAAGAGAAGCAGAAGGAGGGAAAACTGCACACCCTTACAGTTTCATGTGTCTTTGTGAACTCTCTGCAGCATGTGCCTCTGAGAAGTGTCGCCAGCACGCAGAGCGCACGGACGCAGAGCGCACGGATGCAGAGCGCACGGACGCAGAGCGCACGGCCAGCCACTGTTTACCTTCATAAGATCTGCTAAAAAGCACAGTTGCTGCTACAGTCCGAACTCTACATCAGATGTTCGGACACCACAGGCGTACGTAGTGTAACACGTAAAAGACTGTGTCCGGTCGCTTCTGTGAACATAGCATGTTATTCCTCCCGGTGCGCTCCGGCCGCGCTGCACAGCTGTGCCACAAACTCACAACTTTATATATAGTCCATACGCCTTAGTCTGAACTCAAAATATGTTTACTTGACGAGTAAGAACCAAAGGTAAGCTATGGCTTATAGGTAAACGGACAACACGTTTTGTCTCGAGCACAGTACCATGCACTTTGCTCAGAATGCTGAGCTGTTGGAAGCGTTGCTCCGTTGAGCCTGTCCGCGGTGCCAATCCTGTCCAAATGTAGTCAAAAGCAAACTCTCCCTAATGAAGCGACCGAGGCTACGCCCGAGCGACCCTGTAGCACGGTGTTAATGCATGCACACTGCACTTTGCTGTGTTTACCTTTCAACACCAGCAAAACAACAACTATACTACTCACGCACATTATTGTAAAGAAGTTGCTGAACAGGAGTTTTTAATAAATGTGTCAGTTAAACACAGTAAGCTAACACTCCACGACATATAGCAATGCACGTCAGACATCTCGGCCTACCTCGAGCCTGTTCGGCCATCCACACGGTGCATGCTATATTTACCGTTGATCTATTATCAAATGATTCATTATTAATATTGATCATTAGGTCATAGCAGTAACATTACTTCATATTGATCATTAGGTCATAGCAGTAACATTACTTCATATTGATCATTAGGCCATAGCAGTAACATTACTTCATATTGATCATTAGGCCATAGCAGTAACATTACTTCATATTGATCATTCGGCCATAGCAGTAACATTACTTCATATTGATCATTAGGCCATAGCAGTAACATTACTTCATATTGATCATTAGGTCATAGCAGTAACATTACTTCATATTGATCATTCGGCCATAGCAGTAACATTACTTCATATTGATCATTAGGTCATAGCAGTAACATTACTTCATATTGATCATTAGGTCATAGCAGTAACATTACTTCACATTGATCATTAGGTCATAGCAGTAACATTACTTCATATTGATCATTAGGCCATAGCAGTAACATTACTTCATATTGATCATTAGGCCATAGCAGTAACATTACTTCATATTGATCATTCGGCCATAGCAGTAACATTACTTCATATTGATCATTAGGTCATAGCAGTAACATTACTTCATATTGATCATTAGGCCATAGCAGTAACATTACTTCATATTGATCATTAGGCCATAGCAGTAACATTACTTCATATTGATCATTAGGTCCATAGCAGTAACATTACTTCATATTGATCATTAGGTCATAGCAGTAACATTACTTCATATTGATCATTAGGCCATAGCAGTAACATTACTTCATATTGATCATTAGGCCATAGCAGTAACATTACTTCATATTGATCATTAGGTCATAGCAGTAACATTACTTCATATTGATCATTAGGTCATAGCAGTAACATTACTTCATATTGATCATTAGGCCATAGCAGTAACATTACTTCATATTGATCATTAGGCCATAGCAGTAACATTACTTCATATTGATCATTAGGTCATAGCAGTAACATTACTTCATATTGATCATTAGGCCATAGCAGTAACATTACTTCATATTGATCATTAGGCCATAGCAGTAACATTACTTCATATTGATCATTAGGCCATAGCAGTAACATTACTTCATATTGATCATTAGGTCATAGCAGTAACATTACTTCATATTGATCATTAGGCATAGCAGTAACATTACTTCATATTGATCATTAGGCCATAGCAGTAACATTACTTCATATTGATCATTAGGTCATAGCAGTAACATTACTTCATATTGATCATTAGGTCATAGCAGTAACATTACTTCATATTGATCATTAGGCCATAGCAGTAACATTACTTCATATTGATCATTAGGCCATAGCAGTAACATACTTCATATTTGATCATTAGGCCATAGCAGTAACATTACTTCATATTGATCATTAGGCCATAGCAGTAACATTACTTCATATTGATCATTAGGCCATAGCAGTAACATTACTTCATATTGATCATTAGGCCATAGCAGTAACATTACTTCATATTGATCATTAGGCCATAGCAGTAACATTACTTCATATTGATCATTAGGCCATAGCAGTAACATTACTTCATATTGATCATTAGGCCATAGCAGTAACATTACTTCATATTGATCATTAGGCCATAGCAGTAACATTACTTCATATTGATCATTAGGCCATAGCAGTAACATTACTCATATTGATCATTAGGCCATAGCAGTAACATTACTTCATATTGATCATTAGGTCATAGCAGTAACATTACTTCATATTGATCATTAGGCCATAGCAGTAACATTACTTCATATTGATCATTAGGCCATAGCAGTAACATTACTCATATTGATCATTAGGTCATAGCAGTAACATTACTTCATATTGATCATTAGGTCCATAGCAGTAACATTACTTCATATTGATCATTAGGCCATAGCAGTAACATTACTTCATATTGATCATTAGGCCATAGCAGTAACATTACTTCATATTGATCATTAGGCCATAGCAGTAACATTACTTCATATTGATCATTAGGCCATAGCAGTAACATTACTTCATATTGATCATTAGGCCATAGCAGTAACATTACTTCATATTGATCATTAGGCCATAGCAGTAACATTACTTCATATTGATCATTAGGGCCATAGCAGTAACATTACTTCATATTGATCATTAGGCCATAGCAGTAACATTACTTCATATTGATCATTAGGTCATAGCAGTAACATTACTTCATATTGATCATTAGGCCATAGCAGTAACATTACTTCATATTGATCATTAGGCCATAGCAGTAACATTACTTCATATTGATCATTAGGCATAGCAGTAACATTACTTCATATTGATCATTAGGCCATAGCAGTAACATTACTTCATATTGATCATTAGGTCATAGCAGTAACATTACTTCATATTGATCATTAGGTCATAGCAGTAACATTACTTCATATTGATCATTAGGTCATAGCAGTAACATTACTTCATATTGATCATTAGGCCATAGCAGTAACATTACTTCATATTGATCATTAGGCCATAGCAGTAACATTACTTCATATTGATCATTAGGTCATAGCAGTAACATTACTTCATATTGATCATTAGGCCATAGCAGTAACATTACTTCATATTGATCATTAGGTCCATAGCAGTAACATTACTTCATATTGATCATTAGGCCATAGCAGTAACATTACTTCATATTGATCATTAGGCCATAGCAGTAACATTACTTCATATTGATCATTAGGCCATAGCAGTAACATTACTTCATATTGATCATTAGGTCATAGCAGTAACATTACTTCATATTGATCATTAGGACCATAGCAGTAACATTACTTCATATTGATCATTAGGCCATAGCAGTAACATTACTTCATATTGATCATTAGGCCATAGCAGTAACATTACTTCATATTGATCATTAGGCCATAGCAGTAACATTACTTCATATTGATCATTAGGTCATAGCAGTAACATTACTTCATATTGATCATTAGGCCATAGCAGTAACATTACTTCATATTGATCATTAGGCCATAGCAGTAACATTACTTCATATTGATCATTAGGCCATAGCAGTAACATTACTTCATATTGATCATTAGGCCATAGCAGTAACATTACTTCATATTGATCATTAGGCCATAGCAGTAACATTACTTCATATTGATCATTAGGCCATAGCAGTAACATTACTTCATATTGATCATTAGGCCATAGCAGTAACATTACTTCATATTGATCATTAGGCCATAGCAGTAACATACTTCATATTGATCATTAGGCCATAGCAGTAACATTACTTCATATTGATCATTAGGTCATAGCAGTAACATTACTTCATATTGATCATTAGGTCATAGCAGTAACATTACTTCATATTGATCATTAGGTCATAGCAGTAACATTACTTCATATTGATCATTAGGCCATAGCAGTAACATTACTTCATATTGATCATTAGGTCATAGCAGTAACAACTTCATATTGATCATTAGGCCATAGCAGTAACATTACTTCATATTGATCATTAGGTCATAGCAGTAACATTACTTCATATTGATCATTAGGTCATAGCAGTAACATTACTTCATATTGATCATTAGGTCATAGCAGTAACATTACTTCATATTGATCATTAGGCCATAGCAGTAACATTACTTCATATTGATCATTAGGCCATAGCAGTAACATTACTTCATATTGATCATTAGGCCATAGCAGTAACATTACTTCATATGATCATTAGGTCATAGCAGTAACATTACTTCATATTGATCATTAGGCCATAGCAGTAACATTACTTCATATTGATCATTAGGCCATAGCAGTAACATTACTTCATATTGATCATTAGGCATAGCAGTAACATTACTTCATATTGATCATTAGGCAATAGCAGTAACATTACTTCATATTGATCATTAGGCCATAGCAGTAACATTACTTCATATTGATCATTAGGCCATAGCAGTAACATTACTTCATATTGATCATTAGGTCATAGGCAGTAACATTACTTCATATTGATCATTAGGTCCATAGCAGTAACATTACTTCATATTGATCATTAGGCCATAGCAGTAACATTACTTCATATTGATCATTAGGCCATAGCAGTAACATTACTTCATATTGATCATTCGGCCATAGCAGTAACATTACTTCATATTGATCATTAGGCCATAGCAGTAACATTACTTCATATTGATCATTAGGCCATAGCAGTAACATTACTTCATATTGATCATTAGGCCATAGCAGTAACATTACTTCATATTGATCATTAGGCCATAGCAGTAACATTACTCATATTGATCATTAGGTCATAGCAGTAACATTACTTCATATTGATCATTAGGTCATAGCAGTAACATTACTTCATATTGATCATTAGGTCATAGCAGTAACATTACTTCATATTGATCATTAGGCCATAGCAGTAACATTACTTCATATTGATCATTAGGCCATAGCAGTAACATTACTTCATATGATCATTAGGCCATAGCAGTAACATTACTTCATATTGATCATTAGGTCATAGCAGTAACATTACTTCATATTGATCATTAGGTCATAGCAGTAACATTACTTCATATTGATCATTAGGTCATAGCAGTAACATTACTTCATATTGATCATTAGGCCATAGCAGTAACATTACTTCATATTGATCATTAGGTCATAGCAGTAACATTACTTCATATTGATCATTAGGTCATAGCAGTAACATTACTTCATATTGATCATTAGGTCATAGCAGTAACATTACTTCATATTGATCATTAGGTCATAGCAGTAACATTACTTCATATTGATCATTAGGTCATAGCAGTAACATTACTTCATATTGATCATTAGGCCATAGCAGTAACATTACTTCATATTGATCATTAGGTCATAGCAGTAACATTACTTCATATTGATCATTAGGCCATAGCAGTAACATTATCATATTGATCATTAGGTCATAGCAGTAACATTACTTCATATTGATCATTAGGCCATAGCAGTAACATTACTTCATATTGATCATTAGGCCATAGCAGTAACATTACTTCATATTGATCATTAGGCCATAGCAGTAACATTACTTCATATTGATCATTAGGCCATAGCAGTAACATTACTTCATATTGATCATTAGGTCATAGCAGTAACATTACTTCATATTGATCATTAGGTCATAGCAGTAACATTACTTCATATTGATCATTAGGTCATAGCAGTAACATTACTTCATATTGATCATTAGGTCATAGCAGTAACATTACTTCATATTGATCATTAGGTCATAGCAGTAACATTACTTCATATTGATCATTAGGTCATAGCAGTAACATTACTTCATATTGATCATTAGGTCATAGCAGTAACATTACTTCATATTGATCATTAGGCCATAGCAGTAACATTACTTCATATTGATCATTAGGTCATAGCAGTAACATTACTTCATATTGATCATTAGGCATAGCAGAGTAACATTACTTCATATTGATCATTAGGTCATAGCAGTAACATTACTTCATATTGATCATTAGGCCATAGCAGTAACATTACTTCAATTGATCATTAGGTCATAGCAGTAACATTACTTCATATTGATCATTAGGCCATAGCAGTAACATTACTTCATATTGATCATTAGGTCATAGCAGTAACATTACTTCATATTGATCATTAGGTCATAGCAGTAACATTACTTCATATTGATCATTAGGCCATAGCAGTAACATTACTTCATATTGATCATTAGGTCATAGCAGTAACATTACTTCATATTGATCATTAGGTCATAGCAGTAACATTACTTCATATTGATCATTAGGCCATAGCAGTAACATTACTTCATATTGATCATTAGGTCATAGCAGTAACATTACTTCATATTGATCATTAGGTCATAGCAGTAACATTACTTCATATTGATCATTAGGTCATAGCAGTAACATTACTTCATATTGATCATTAGGCCATAGCAGTAACATTACTTCATATTGATCATTAGGTCATAGCAGTAACATTACTTCATATTGATCATTAGGTCATAGCAGTAACATTACTTCATATTGATCATTAGGTCATAGCAGTAACATTACTTCATATTGATCATTAGGTCATAGCAGTAACATTACTTCATATTGATCATTAGGTCATAGCAGTAACATTACTTCATATTGATCATTAGGTCCATAGCAGTAACATTACTTCATATTGATCATTAGGTAGCAGTAACATTACTTCATATTGATCATTAGGTCATAGCAGTAACATTACTTCATATTGATCATTAGGTCATAGCAGTAACATTACTTCATATTGATCATTAGGCCATAGCAGTAACATTACTTCATATTGATCATTAGGCCATAGCAGTAACATTACTTCATATTGATCATTAGGCCATAGCAGTAACATTACTTCATATTGATCATTAGGCCATAGCAGTAACATTACTTCATATTGATCATTAGGTCATAGCAGTAACATTACTTCATATTGATCATTAGGTCATAGCAGTAACATTACTTCATATTGATCATTAGGCCATAGCAGTAACATTACTTCATATTGATCATTAGGCCATAGCAGTAACATTACTTCATATTGATCATTAGGTCATAGCAGTAACATTACTTCATATTGATCATTAGGTCATAGCAGTAACATTACTTCATATTGATCATTAGGCCATAGCAGTAACATTACTTCATATTGATCATTAGGTCATAGCAGTAACATTACTTCATATTGATCATTAGGCCATAGCAGTAACATTACTTCATATTGATCATTAGGTCATAGCAGTAACATTACTTCATATTGATCATTAGGTCATAGCAGTAACATTACTTCATATTGATCATTAGGCCATAGCAGTAACATTACTTCATATTGATCATTAGGTCATAGCAGTAACATTACTTCATATTGATCATTAGGTCATAGCAGTAACATTACTTCATATTGATCATTAGGCCATAGCAGTAACATTACTTCATATTGATCATTAGGCCATAGCAGTAACATTACTTCATATTGATCATTAGGCCATAGCAGTAACATTACTTCATATTGATCATTAGGCCATAGCAGTAACATTACTTCATATTGATCATTAGGCCATAGCAGTAACATTACTTCATATTGATCATTAGGTCATAGCAGTAACATTACTTCATATTGATCATTAGGCCATAGCAGTAACATTACTTCATATTGATCATTAGGTCATAGCAGTAACATTACTTCATATTGATCATTAGGTCCATAGCAGTAACATTACTTCATATTGATCATTAGGCCATAGCAGTAACATTACTTCATATTGATCATTAGGTCATAGCAGTAACATTACTTCATATTGATCATTAGGCCATAGCAGTAACATTACTTCATATTGATCATTAGGTCATAGCAGTAACATTACTTCATATTGATCATTAGGTCATAGCAGTAACATTACTTCATATTGATCATTAGGTCATAGCAGTAACATTACTTCATATTGATCATTAGGTCATAGCAGTAACATTACTTCATATTGATCATTAGGTCATAGCAGTAACATTACTTCATATTGATCATTAGGTCATAGCAGTAACATTACTTCATATTGATCATTAGGCCATAGCAGTAACATTACTTCATATTGATCATTAGGTCATAGCAGTAACATTACTTCATATTGATCATTCGGCCATAGCAGTAACATTACTTCATATTGATCATTAGGCCATAGCAGTAACATTACTTCATATTGATCATTAGGCATAGCAGTAACATTACTTCATATTGATCATTAGGCCATAGCAGTAACATTACTTCATATTGATCATTAGGCCATAGCAGTAACATTACTTCATATTGATCATTAGGCCATAGCAGTAACATTACTTCATATTGATCATTAGGCATAGCAGTAACATTACTTCATATTGATCATTAGGTCATAGCAGTAACATTACTTCATATGATCATTAGGTCATAGCAGTAACATTACTTCATATTGATCATTAGGTCATAGCAGTAACATTACTTCATATTGATCATTAGGCCATAGCAGTAACATTACTTCATATTGATCATTAGGCCATAGCAGTAACATTACTTCATATTGATCATTAGGTCATAGCAGTAACATTACTTCATATTGATCATTAGGCCATAGCAGTAACATTACTTCATATTGATCATTAGGCCATAGCAGTAACATTACTTCATATTGATCATTAGGTCATAGCAGTAACATTACTTCATATTGATCATTAGGTCATAGCAGTAACATTACTTCATATTGATCATTAGGTCATAGCAGTAACATTACTTCATATTGATCATTAGGCCATAGCAGTAACATTACTTCATATTGATCATTAGGCCATAGCAGTAACATTACTTCATATTGATCATTAGGCCATAGCAGTAACATTACTTCATATTGATCATTAGGTCATAGCAGTAACATTACTTCATATTGATCATTAGGTCATAGCAGTAACATTACTTCATATTGATCATTAGGCCATAGCAGTAACATTACTTCATATTGATCATTAGGTCATAGCAGTAACATTACTTCATATTGATCATTAGGCCATAGCAGTAACATTACTTCATATTGATCATTAGGCCATTAGCAGTAACATTACTTCATATTGATCATTAGGTCATAGCAGTAAACATTACTTCATATTGATCATTAGGTCATAGCAGTAACATTACTTCATATTGATCATTAGGTCATAGCAGTAACATTACTTCATATTGATCATTAGGTCATAGCAGTAACATTACTTCATATTGATCATTAGTCATAGCAGTAACATTACTTCATATTGATCATTAGGCCATAGCAGTAACATTACTTCATATTGATCATTAGGCCATAGCAGTAACATTACTTCATATTGATCATTAGGCCATAGCAGTAACATTACTTCATATTGATCATTAGGTCATAGCAGTAACATTACTTCATATGATCATTAGGTCATAGCAGTAACATTACTTCATATTTCATTAGGTCATAGCAGTAACATTACTTCATATTGATCATTAGGCCATAGCAGTAACATTACTTCATATTGATCATTAGGCCATAGCAGTAACATTACTTCATATTGATCATTAGGTCATAGCAGTAACATTACTTCATATTGATCATTAGGCCATAGCAGTAACATTACTTCATATTGATCATTCGGCCATAGCAGTAACATTACTTCATATTGATCATTAGGTCATAGCAGTAACATTACTTCATATTGTCATTAGGCCATAGCAGTAACATTACTTCATATTGATCATTAGGCCATAGCAGTAACATTACTTCATATTGATCATTAGGCCATAGCAGTAACATTACTTCATATTGATCATTAGGTCATAGCAGTTAACATTACTTCATATTGATCATTAGGCCATAGCAGTAACATTACTTCATATTGATCATTAGGCCATAGCAGTAACATTACTTCATATTGATCATTAGGCCATAGCAGTAACATTACTTCATATTGATCATTAGGCCATAGCAGTAACATTACTTCATATTGATCATTAGGCCATAGCAGTAACATTACTTCATATTGATCATTCGGCCATAGCAGTAACATTACTTCATATTGATCATTCGGCCATAGCAGTAACATTACTTCATATTGATCATTCGGCCATAGCAGTAACATTACTTCATATTGATCATTCGGCCATAGCAGTAACATTACTTCATATTGATCATTCGGCCATAGCAGTAACATTACTTCATATTGATCATTCGGCCATAGCAGTAACATTACTTCATATTGATCATTCGGCCATAGCAGTAACATTACTTCATATTGATCATTAGGTCATAGCAGTAACATTACTTCATATTGATCATTAGGCCATAGCAGTAACATTACTTCATATTGATCATTCGGCCATAGCAGTAAC
>JAPTMU010000750.1:0-21984 GCA_028583405.1 Pogonophryne albipinna
CGCTGCTGCAGTGGCTGGAGGACCGGCTGGAGCAGAACAAGCAGAGCATCGTGGAGCTGCAGCTGGAGAAGGAGAGGCTGCTGCGGGAGCTGGCTGCTCCATGAGCCGGGGGGACATGTAGGGTAGGGGGGGGGGGGGGGAACACTTGTTGTCATGCTGTTGTTGGACAGGGGAAACGGACCTTCTGGCTGGTTTTAGCTTCTTTACCATGCACCAGGCAGGGCTTGGTATCAAACCTCAATATGTTGTATGAACCAAAGTGTCCATAATATAAAGAAAACGGTCTAATGCCAAAAGTATGATCAGACTGTGTTTTGTTGAGACTAGAGCTGGTCTAACTTGTACTTTAAGTAATGTATAAACTGGGATTTGGCCTATAATATATCAGAGAAGTACAAAATGTACATCACAACTTCTTAAAGAATGTCTTAAGTCTGACCATAAGTAAAAAAAAAAAAAAGATTTACAATGATATAAAACAGAAAAGCTTTGAATCGTCACATTTGAGAAGCGGGAATCAGAGCATTTTAGGGGATCTGTTTCCTCGGAACAAATCTTATGTTCTTTAGTTTGGTGGTTTTGGTTTCTCTATACAACTTTTTTAATCCTGCCAAAAGCAAGATATGTTCATTAAGGTTGGAATGATGACAATGTGATGGAAAGATACCCTGACCCACCCATGACACTAATGGACAACTGAAGGAAAATCTGATGTGAAATATAAAATAATTGATGGTAAACTGGTAAAAACACGCCTCCCTTTGTTGGAGGAGTGACAGAGAATGTGCCTTTGGACTAATGACAGTAGCTGTACATACTGCATGCTGTGAATGGGGGTTATTGGGTGGAGAGCAGGGGTGCCCACACTTTTTTGGCTGGTAAGCTACTTTTGAAATGACCAGCTCACCGAGGTCTACCAACCAAAAATAAAATCCCAAATTGCAAGGGTTGCTGAATAACACGTTTTATTTATACATGGGATAACTACAATAGGGCTGCAACAAACGACTCATTTGATAATCGATTAATGAAACTATTAATCGACTATTCGGACTATTACTGTATGCCTTGCACAATTTCTCAAACGCTCTTATTTAGCCATCAACTTTTAGATTCAGCTTGAGGTTGTTTTAGGCATGTGGAAACTAACAATGAAGACATTAAAGATGAAAACTTGATTCAAAAATACATATATTGTTCACAACTTAACAAATTGTGAACAAAATTAACATTGCTTTTTATTTAAATAAAATAAATAATATTTCACATCAAAAGAAACAACATGTTTTAACAAATCGTATTAAATAATGTGATGACAGAACTGTAAACAGAATAGCTGAAACTTTAACAAACTAACTAACTCGGTTACCTCTAATCATTAACCCATGTTTGTATAATTGAGTTAACTGCGTGTGTTGCTATGGTTACTGCTAGCACATAACACCTGACGTGGAAACGTTACTCGTGGACGGGGCTACAGAGCTACTAGAAAGACAGTCGAACCCGGTGCATTCCTCCGTCTGGATGTGGAGCACTTTTGATAAATGTTTAGACAAATTGCTCGTGTTACCGCCCTTACATGCTAAACACTCTTGGCAACGAGCATTGTCCACCTAGAGACGGGTAAAGTTTAACCACACCTTGGAGCGCTTCTCTCCGCCATCCCCGTGTGCTGCTGCATGGAGCAGCCGCGTGTGTATGAACTGCCCCGCCCCCTCGCACACAGACAGGGGGGAGAGATCTCGTCTCGATTGGAAACGCATTTTTTTTGTCTTTTTGCATATTAGAAACGAGTTGGCGACACTAAGACTGCGAGATAATGTTTGTGTAGCAATAATACATGACCTTTCTCAACTCGCTACTCGGAGGGAAGTCGCTGTCCTATGCCTTGTGAACACTTCGATAATGCCTCTCCACGTTACCTTTCTTTGGCAGAGCGACGCTTGCTTTACAAATAAGGCAAATAACCTTTGAATGTGACATCACAACAAAATATTCTTCCTCCCATTCTGGGTGGAAGTGGTATGTCTTTAGCTTCTTGCTCGGTCCCGCACTCATTTTGTTGTTTGTCTCTTTAACTTAATTTGAGTTTTCCCGGCACTTGACTGATTTTGTATCGCTTTGCATTCTGGGTTAACAGACTGGAAAGCGATAGGTCGCTTTTTCTGTCAATCAAGTAAACTCCTGAATTAAGTGGCAGGGAGGCCAAGGGAGGAGGGATCAAAACCTGTTTTGTCTATTTTAACGGAGCTGGATTTTTTTTTTATGAATGACTCGCGATCTACCAGCATTGCCCCCGCGGTCGACCGACGTACTGGACACCTCTGGTGTAGAGGATGTGAGCGGTTGCCGTTTGCATCTCTAATGCTTCGGATTACATTGTGTTTACCCTGTTTGCTTTGTCCCCTCTCCTGTCTTCTCCTGATGTTTTTGAAGGAGCTTCATACAGGTGTGAATATCTTGGTGTGTTTCTCTGCATCTGTGAAATGTAAATAAAAAGACAGAGACTTCACTGTCACTTTCGTTTAGTTATGAAATGTTGTGGTGATATTCTTTTTATCATACTTTTATATCAATGATTAATTTCTAGCTGCTGGTCTCACTAAATTGGTGCTCTCCTACATCAGCACACAACAATGTAGAGGGCTAATTTGCGTGTGTGTGTGTGTGTGTGTGTGTGTGGGGGTGTGTGTGTGTGGGTGTGTGACGGTGGTGTCTGCTGATTTAACTATTTTGCACCTCAGTTTTTTGTCTTGTTCTTTCTTATTGACCTTTAGTGTTCGTGTAGTGTCTGTTTACCAGCGTTTGAAACTCAAACAGGTTTATATGTGTTATAAATGCAGAGGTGGGAAGTAGTGGAGTAGAAATACTTCGTTACTGTACTTAAGTACATTTTTCTGGTATCAGTACTTTACTCCACTACTTATTTTTCTGACGACTTTTTACTTTTACTTCTTACATTTTGAACACAAATACCTGTACTTTCTACTTCTTACATTTTCCAAACAGCTGGTTCCTTTAGTCTGAATGTGTGTTTGGTGGCGTGATCATTATTATTTAGTGTAAACTGTGAACATGTATGGCTGAATTTAGCTGAAAATGCAGAAAAAGCTTAATATTTAAAAGAAAAGGTTTAAACAACAACATGTATAGCCTTGATGTCCTGAAATAGCTGAATAATGTAATAGTTGAATGGTTTCTGCAGCTGAAAATAGGCTGAAGGAGTTGAATATCAGATGTAAGTAGTAGTGAATGAATTTGTATTAAGATGAGAAAAGAAAGTAAAAAGGCTTGGGAAAGCAGAAGAATATCTGAACTGCAAACCCAGTTTGACCATCTCTGTTATTAAGTTATGGAATACTAAATAAATAAGTAATTAGATACCTTACCGTTACTGCGCTCATAAAGAATGATAAGAATAAGAATAATGCATATTGAACTGGTTTAATTAATTAGTGAGTGTATTTAAGGTAATTAGTTAGAAGCCCTATTTTATCAGTATGTCTGGACTGCACAGCAGTTACAAAGGTCAAACTAGCCTATTAGAACAGAATTGTCCCCATTTTGTCTTTAATAGTTACTAACATTAGATATTTTAATGAGATATGGACCGCAAAACAAAAAATGTCCCTGGTTTTCATTTTTAAAATCAAGTCACCGAATGCAAGTAGTCGCCTTAGCTTATTTTGTTATGAGATGTGAATTACTGTTCAATTTAGTTGATGTAATAATAGTTTGGTTTATTTTACATTAAAAACAAGTTACAATTTTCAGAAGGTCGGGGGGAGGCCCTTTTTCCAGTTTAGAGCAATAGCCCCTCCAAATGTCTGTGCACGTCCCTGATGTCAGGTGTGAGAGATAAAAAAGGGTGAGTCTTTGTCAGAGAAATTAGAGCTTAGAGGGAGGTACGTGTGCTAGGCGAGACTTCTTTGCTGCTGGGTTGATCGTGGTGGCTGTGGTGGAGGCCTTTGTACCACACAAACACACACACATTGAAATGTTACGGCAAAGCTGATACAATCATTGCAGGCTGTAGAGAAATGTACACTACGTCAGGTTCACATTCCTTCCTGTGTTTAAATATCGACTACAATAAGAACAACATATCAAGTTTTTCAGCTGCTGATACCAATATGTAATTGTTGATGATTCATAGCGAGGTTTTTCTGATGGCTTTCTTTAGAGCAGCTTGTACATTTATTGCAGTAAATATAAGTCTGACTGCTCAGTGTCTAAGGCTCTCCACCAGGGTGCAGCGTAACCAAGGAGATAAATGTTAGTGCAATTAAAGAAACACAAATAGTGGTGTTGGTTTCTTCTGCTGTCAGAAACATCGTAAAGTGTGTCTGTGGCTGTGAGGGAGTGCGGCCGTCTTTCAACCAGAAGTGTTAAAGGTCCCTTATTTTACTGTTTTTCATCAATATATTACAGGTCTCAGATATATACAGAACATGTCTCTGAAGTGTTTGGCTCCAAACACCAAACAGATCATTGCAGCATTACCCATAATCCCCTCTGTTTCAGCCCTGTTTCAAAAGTCTGTTACTTTAGATAAGTAAATAAGGAGCCCCTCCCCACGCCCCTCAAGTGAATCAGGCATCCGGTTGTTATTATACATCCATGGCTGCATCTCACTTCTGTAAATTCAATCCTTGCGTCCCTCACTTGCGTCTTTAGTACTCTTTATAGGGCTTTGGGAGTAACGTGCTGCAGCTTCAAAAACGATGAAACATATTAACAGCAATGTGCCCAAACACAATGAAGAGAAATCTACACCAACCTGACGAGACATGAGCAGGGTTTACCAAAAGAGCTACATTAGCTAAAAATAACATAACATCTGAATTCATCTGATTTTTCTTAATCCTACAAATAAATAAAATATATATAAAAACATGAGAATTTCTTGTTTCAGAAAAATAATTGATGTATATATTTATAATTTAAAAAAGCAAAAGACAGAGATTTTCACTTTTGTCCTCTTAGTTCTTTTATTAACAAGAAAAACCCCAAACATTAAAAAATATACAGTCATGTAAATGTGGCCCTCAACCTGTTGGCTCAACAGACACAGGAAGGAGCGCCGCCTAAAGGAGCTCCAACATCTACAGAATGTGGAGGAAACCCTGAAGAGAAACTGATTCATGATTCATGGACAAAGTTTGCCTTTTG
Organism: Pogonophryne albipinna; assembly: GCA_028583405.1. NCBI lineage: Eukaryota > Metazoa > Chordata > Actinopteri > Perciformes > Artedidraconidae > Pogonophryne > Pogonophryne albipinna. Next base: position 5,173 of record JAPTMU010000750.1, read on the forward strand.
TTAAATTTAATAAAGTCATAAAGAAAGTAAATAAACGAGTGAAATTCATCTCTAATGCAGGAACAGAGCCAGAGAGAAGCTCTGCACCCCGAACACAGCTCACATCCACACGATATATATATTCATGAAAAGAAACTGGTCCTACCCCCCCACCGTTAAACCATCAAACCCCCTCGTCATTAACCATTTGCAAATCCACCTTTGACTTCCTTTGCCCTCCTGATATGTAAATCATGAACACACGTCTCTGTTAAACACATACAAGACTACAAATACAATTGAACAGAGTAAAAGGCAATCAGAGTATAAGAATATATGTTTTAAATGATTATATGATAATTTCACACGACACAGAACAACTCATGAGAAGATGTTAAAGCACATCCCATCATGTTTGATTGACAGCTGATCTCTGTGCAGTGAAGACATGAGCCATCAGCTCTGATGGACACGGTGAGTTTAAGAAGTAGAAGAGTTCCTCAAGTGACTTCAGGCTATTTCAGTTTACAAAACTCAGCTGTGGTTTCATAATAATCACAAAGCCAAACTCCAGCATGTAGCGGCTGAGTGAATGTGGTCTGCACTCTGTGGAGGAGAGTCATGGTTTCAGAGATGACGCTGTAGAAGGACAGAACACCTGCTCTGTGATCCAGGTACACTCCTACTCTGGAGGACAGAGGACCTGAGACGGGAGTGTTGATTCTGTTGTAAACAAATGTATATGTGTTTTGTTCGCAATCTAAGGACCAAGATTTGTCATTGAATCCAAATCGACATTCATCCCCTGCTCTGCTGATATTCTTGTATGCGACTGCTACAAAAACTCTTCTCCCAAAACCAAATCCCCCGCTCCACTCCACCTCCCAGTAACAACGTCCAGTCAGACTCTCTCTACTCAGGACCTGAGGACATCCAGTGAATCTATCTGGGTGACTTGAATAAGACTGTTGTTGTCTCATGAGTGTTGCTTTTCTGCTCCCCTCAGATAATAACAGATGTGTGTGTGCTGTGTTTGGATCCAGAGTGACTTCCTGTGAGTATTTTAAGAACCCAGCTCTGGAGGTGGGCTCTGCTGCTGACAGTAAAACATCCACTTCAGTCGATGAGACGTTTGTCCATTCCTCTCTCAGGACGTCCTGTAGTTTGTCTCTGACTGCTGACAGGGCCGCCGTCACGTCCTCAAAGTAGCTCAGAGGACGGATGTTGATGCTGGAGGAGTGTGTAGCTTCACTGAGGGCTGGCAGTGAGGGGTAGCTGAGCAGAAACTGGTTGTGATCCTCTGTGTGAGACAGCAGCTTCAGCTCAGCGTCTCTCCTCTTCAGCTCAGAGATCTCCTGCTCCAGCTTCTCCTGGAGCTCTCTGACTCGACTCACTTCTCTCTCCTGCTCGGATCTGACCTGCTGCTTCACATCAGAGCTTCTTTTCTCCATGAGACGGATCAGCTCAGTGAACGTCTTCTCACTGTCCTCCACTGCTTTATCAGCAGAGCCATTGACGGCCTCCACCTCCTGCTGAAGCAGCTTCACCTCCTTCTCTCCGTCCTGGATTCTCTGCTGGATGTTTAGTCGACTCCCCTCCAGCTCTCTCTGCCTCTCAGTCCTCTCTGCAGCAGCTGACACCGTGTCGTGGCCTTTGTGTTCGTCCACAGAGCAGAGATAACAGATACTCTGCTGATCAGTGCGGCAGAACATCTTCTTCACCTCGTCGTGACGAGAGCAGATGTTCTCCTGGAGCTTCTTGGAGGGCTCCACCAGCTTGTGTTTCTTTAATTGAGCTACGTCATAATGAGGCTGGAGGTGTTTCTCACAGTAAGATACAAGACACACGAGGCAGGACTTACATGCTCTCAGCTTCCTCCCAGTGCAGAAATCACAGGCCACATCTTCAGCTCCAGCATAGCAGAGATCAGCAGGAGCAGCTTGGAGTCCAGTCTTCTTCAGCTCCTCCACTAAAGCTGCTAACATGGTGTTCTTCAGCAGGACAGGCCTCGGTGTGAAGCTCTGCCCGCACTGAGGGCAGCTGTGGATTAGCTCTCCATCCCAGTGGTGTTTGATACAGTCCATGCAGTAGCTGTGTCCACAGGGAATAGTGACCGGATCCTTCAGTAGATCCAGACAGATGGAACAAGAGAAGGTTTCCCGGTCCAGCTGAACTCCTTTCTGCGCCATTTCACCTCTCAGTAGCAGCGAGTGTCTGAGTTTCACTTTCTGAAAGCTGAGACTGTGTGAGCTGTGATCTGAACAGCATGTGTGTGAGCAGTGAATGTGGCCTATCAGCTCTTGGACTTTACCCACATGTTGGTTAAACCCCTCCTCCTCAGTGTGGATCTGAAGGGGAGGAACCAGGAAATACAGAGTGGAGCTGGCTGTGTCTGAGAGCAGGAAGAAGAACACTTACAACCTGCTCTACATTTGAAAACAGTCTTCAGCTGTAAAATATTTGTTTTAAATTCAGGCTTTCGTAGCAGCTCCACACTCATGGTAGCAGTGGTGTAAGAAGTACTCAGATATTCTACCAAAGTAAAAGCAGGTTTGCCAACTCTCACGCTTCTGGCGTGTGACACACGCTTTCACTCTCAATCTCACGCTCTCACTCTGCCCAAACTATTCTCACGCCAAACACAAGATGAACGGCGATCGTTTTTGGTTGGTTATTTACAATGTTGAGTTGACAGCTGCTCAAGCTGTCGATCCGCTCCCTCCCCACCCCCACCACTCTTAACAACGTTAACAGACAGCAGAGCAGTGGGAGCCGGTTGGTCAATCCCCGACCCGTATTGCGCATGCGCAGATCCGTCTTAATGCCAGGCTTTTCATCAGTCGACGGCGAACTCTACAGAAGGAAAGGTGGGTTTGCACAGTGCACTTTATTGATATCGTTGAATATGTTTGAATATATGATTAGAGTAAGATAAACTATTCTATAAAGGCCACATATTTGTTTATAAAGTTTGTTAACATTTTAGATTTGTTTGTTTAAACTTTAGAATGTATAGCACATTACAAGATTGTCACTTGACTTTTATGCTAGGTTTGAAGGGCGCTAAAGTTTTAATTCAGTCCCCTAAATAGCTTAAGCTATGTTAACAGCTAGCTTTTAAAGAATAAAAGCAACATATATTATAACAATACTAATAATGGTGTTTTATTATGCAAATTATTTGCTAACTACTATGTATCTATGTATTCAAGACAGACTTTGTTAAATAAACTGTGGTATTCCAGATGGAGAGCTTTGTGAAATACTTTAAGAAGACTAAAGAGAGAGAAAGAGATGAGGGACTGGCATTAGCCAACAACAGTTCAGAGGAAAACAGGGGCAGAGGCAGCAGTAGCGGAGGAGACAATGAGGAGACAATGAGGAGACAATGAGGGAAGATGAAGATGAGACACAAGTGCAGGTAACTTGGCTAGTTCACAATATCATACCCCAAAGGTTTCACAGGTAGCCAAGGCTGATAGCGAGCTGTTTTTATTTTATTTATTGTAACATTTGCTAGCAAATAACTACACAATTGTAGATTGCTGTTTACACATTTTGATTCCATTATGCTTGTTATTTGTTATGATTTGTAACATGTTAAGTCAGTGTCGACACTTGTGTTCAATAAGCTAATTCAATATCTAAATCTCTTCCTCATAGACCATAGAGAGAGAGTGTGAGGCGCTGTGTGCATCAAAAAAAAGGAAGAACGCAGGGGCAGCCTCATATGGCTCCAAGTTTAATTCCCAGTGGACCAAGGAATGGCCATTCATCACGCCTGGGACTACACCTTTTCATTTTTGGTGTTCCATATGCAGGCATGCATTAGAATGCAGACACCAGGGCAGAGCTGATGTGATTCGCCATATCAATAGGGAATCACACTTGAAAAAACAAAAGATGGTTGAGAGCTCTTCAAAAATGAATATGTTCATACAAGGACCGCAAAGCACTGAGATGGGTCAGCTGGAAACACAGGTGATTAGTATACAAGTTCGTTAAGTACAGTGATGTTATGGTTATTTAGTGGGGTTTAAGCCGCAGTGATTGGGGTTACATAAACTTTGCCTAACCTGTAAATCATTTACTATTTTATATGTCATTACACAACCACAGACCAGAAGAGCCGAAGTGAAGGTGGCCATGACAATGGTTCAGCACAACATCCCATTGGCTTTTTCGGATCACCTGAGTCCGCTGTTCAAGGAGTGTTTCCCTGATTCCAAGATAGCCCAAAAGTATTCCTCAGCCAGGACAAAAACAACAGCCATCATAAACAAGTGTGTAGCCCCCTATTTTATGGATGAGCTTGTGAAAAATCTGTGTGATCATCCCTTCTCTTTGGCCACTGATGGGTCCAATGATACTGGTAAGTGTGTTCATGTTGACCATGGGTCACACAGAATTAAGTAAGTAAGTGTTGAATACGTTTGTGTCATCACAGGCAGAGAGAAGTTGAATCCACTGACTGTCAAAATTTGGAGTTCACAAGGTGTGATTCAACGATTTCTTGACATGGGTCTGACATCAGGAACCAGCTGTGGCACTGCTGAGGCCATATTCAACAAAATGAATGAGGTGCTGGAAGGCCACAGTATCCCATGGGCCAACTGCGTGGCCCTTGCAGTTGACAATGCTAGTGTCAATCTGGGAGCCAGGAATTCGATTAAGAGCAGGGTCCTGGACCAAAATCCATCTATCTACCTTCTTGGCTGTCCCTGCCACATTGTGCACAATAATGCACACGCTGGTGGCTTGGTGTACTCCGAGGTAATGACTTGACAGTCCCAACTGTATTTTTTTCATTTTTACTGGGATGGCCACTTTGTACATATTGTAAAAGTATTAACACTAACACATTTATTTTGCTAACCCTCCAGATGTCGGGCTTTGAAGTCGAAGATTTCTGCGTCGATCTTGCCTACTGGTTTAAATCCAGCACCAAGAGAAAGAACATGCTTCATGGCAAGTTATCCTCACATAACACATTTATTCTATTCAAAAGCATTGATTCAGAAATAGTTTGAAGGGCCAATCTAAAATACATATTTTGTTCTATTCAGAATTCTGTGTGTTTTGTGACACCACGTACATGGAGGTACTTCAGCATTTTAGCATTAGGTGGCTCAGTTTGGATCTGGCTGTCAACCGCATACTCCATGTCTACAAGGCCCTGACAAGCTACTTCAGATCCACTGGTTTGTAGTCCCATATTCATTATTGATGAAAAATGCAAAACTACAATTTTCTATTTATCATTTTTGAACGTTTTTGTCTTTTAGACGATAAGCAAGCCAGGTGTCTGCGGCTCCGTGCCTTATTTGAGGATCCATTGACAGAGGTTCATCTCCTCTTCTACCAGGCACTTCTGCCTACATTCTGCCAGTTTAATCTGTTGTTCCAGAGGCAGCACCCATGCATCTATCTTCTCCATGGGCAGGTACATCATTTTACTGTTTAAGTTAGTGTAATGGTAATGTCAAATAGTATAATTGATTCTTATCTTAATGTTCATGGATGGGTGGGTTGTATATTTTCTGTATTTCAGGTGAGAGCATTCATCCGAAAGCTAATGTCCAAATTCTTGAAGCCTGCAGCTTTCAGAACAACAAGCTTGGAGAGTGTTGATCTTCAGGATCAAGAAAACCAACTGCCAGGTGAATACAATTGACTGTTATAGCCTATATTATTTGACCCTTTTTTGACAACTGAAATAATCTACAGGTATATAGTATGGGCAAAATAATGCATGGTAGTCTTTTTTTCATTTCAGACACCCAGCTTGGCATTGGACTGACTACAAAGTCCACACTGATAAGGCTGCATGAAGCTGGTGAGATTCCCTCAGGTGATGTCACCAAATTCAACAAGGCAGCAAGAGGCTTCCTGCTTCGGTCTACAGAATATGCACTGAAGAAGCTACCTCTCAATGACCCCCTGCTGCCACATGCTGAGTTTGTGGACTTCAGGCAGAGACAAAACTCCCATGTGGATGATGTGCTCTACTTTGTCCAAAGGTACAATTACTGAACCCTTATTTTCACTTTACCATTACTGCATTTAAACAACGTGAGAAGTTAATTAAAGATAAATGGTGATTTTGACAGGCTTTACAAGCAGTTGAGATGGGTGAACAAATACAGCTTGCTTAGATATTACATTGGGAGATTCTGTTATTGTAAAGGATTATTTATTTCTATCTGGATAGAGAATTGGTTATTGTTTTATGTATATTTATTTACAGAATTCAATAATCTAATGGCAAAATAAATGTCTGAATATTTTTTTTCTATTATAAATAATGTTGTTGCAATTGTCTTTGCCCAGATACAAACACCTTCTTCCTTTTGAGGACCCAAGGGAACAGGACAGGATTTCGGATGAGTTCCTGGAGTACCAAATGCTGGAAGAAACAGATATCCCTGACATGGTCTGGAAAGGTGCCCTGGTGAGTGTTGGAGAGGAAGAACAATTCCATCGTATGGACATGGTGTGGGCACACTTGACTACGCAGAAGAGCCGAGTAACTGGTAAAGAACAGTTCCCCAGACTTGGGAAGGTGGCCCAGCTTGTCCTATGCCTACCTCACTCTAATGCAGATGCAGAACGAGTCTTCTCAGTAATTGGACTGAACAAAACAGAGTGTCGAAACAGACTTGCACTTGATGGGACAATGTCATCCATTATGTGCATCAAAGGAAGTCAGATTGAACCATGCTGCTTCAAATACGAACCACCAGTAGAAATGATAAACAAGTCAAAGTCTGCTGCTTATTGTTCTACTAGGCCAAAATAGAGTCACAATAAAACAGTGGAAACAAACATGTGTTTGACTTTCATTAGTGAATGAAACGTTGTGCCCTTTATAGTCTATGTCCAATATTGTGTATTTGTATATATTGTATATATATATATCCTATATATATATATATATATATATATATATATATGGTACGGTCCCGCTACGGACGCGATAGCAGTCATTTAGTGTGCATACGTGTAATTAAACCCATGATATCAAAATCTCACTCCAGCCAGGTACCCAAAGTTGGCAACCCTGGTAAAAGTACAAAAGTATTGGTATCAAAATATACTTAAAGTACCAAAAGTTAAAGTACTCCTTATGCATAATGGCCCTTTTCAGAATCGTATATATATATTGAGAGTTACTGGGTTACTATAATGATTATTGATGTGTTTTATCACAGTTAGTCAATGTAGAGATCATTTGAATAACTTGATGTCCTGCTGCTGGATATCTCATCCTATAAATATCTGTCAAAGTGTATTTAATAATTGATTTATATTTTGAATTATCTACTAATCTATTGTTACATCCCAAATAAAGTGCGGGGGAAATGGAGACAGTAGCACACAACAACCAATAACAGTCAGGGTGAAAGTGAACACAAGTTTATTTATTTACACCAAAGAAAATGCCAACAAATGTTCTTTAAGTGAGGAGACAAAGAAGATTGTGCCAAATTAAATAAATGAATTTAACAAAACTCACTATCGGTTCCGCGAGGCCCCATTTACACGGGATCGCAAACGAAAATGAACCTTAGTCGATATCAAAAAAGTCTTCCGTCCACACGGAATCGGCTCAAGAAACGTGTCCCTGCACACGAGACCGCTCGACCCGCTGGAGACGCTGTAGTACATATGCCGGGCCTGTAAGTGGCGCTGTACTTCCGCCACTAAATACACCAAAAGCAGCGAATAAGTAGTTAGCCTCCGGTGCAGATCTAGCCTGACTGTAGGGGGTAAATAAGACAGGTCATTTCAGACATGTACCTGTGGGTAGAAATGTAGAAAAATCACTACACAAAGGTGCATGATTTGCTTTAACAGTCAAGCAGGACTCCAAGGTCATGTCCTTGGTATTGTTTCGCATAAAGTGGGGTTTACACACTAAAAACTGTTTATTTGATTATTTCAAGTAAATTAACTGCATTAAATAGTACAATTCATAACAGGGAACTTTCAAAACATTTGCATTTTAAAATGTTTTCAACTGTAAAATAAACAAATAATAAGGGAAGCTTAAGTTTTAATTGACTTTCTTTATTAATCACAACAAATCTTAATACCTGAACAGCTTTATGACTTCCCCTTTCTCTCTTTTTCAATAGATGTGTGGATGACAAATAAAGAACCTTGAACCTTGATAGCTCTCCATGAGAACCCTATGCTTCACTAGCGATGTGGGCCCAGACGTTTGAATAGAAACACCTGTTGCTAACACTACTAATAGGAGAAACGGTTGTAAAGCATTATTATGTTTTTAATTCCTGCAGTAGGGATTCCTTTATTCAAATAAATCACTGTATTCATACTTGGTCAACTTTAGGTAGAGCCTCTTTATTAAAAATGTAAAATAAGTTGACCATCTCACTTACACCTATGATTGTCATATCATTTAACATTAGCTTCTTAATTACTCTGCTACATGTAACATAGTTCATTAAACAGTTCTACAAGCAGGATGTTTAGCTTAGGAGAAATTCACTCAACAACATAAGAAATATATTTTGTCAGTCTAGTGTCAATCAATCAATCAATCAATCAATCAATCAATGTTTATTTATATAGCCCAATATCACAAATGTTACATTTGTCTCAGTGGACTTCACAGTTTGTACAAAATATCAGTATGACAATACGACACCCTCTGTCCTTAGACCCTCTGTCCTTAGACCCTCTGTCCTTAGACCCTCACATCGTACAAGGAAAAACTTCCAAAGAAAACCCACAGTTTTAAAGGGAAAAATGGGAGAAACCTCAGGGAGAGCAACAGAGGAGGGATCCCTCTCCCAGGACGGACAGACGTGCAATAGATGCCGTGTGTAAATTGAAAAGATAATACATTTGCAACATAGGTAGTCCAAATGTTTGGAAATGCATGTGTGTATAATAGGAAGATGAATCCACGAGGATATCCATCCAGGACCTATGATCCAGGACCACAGCCACGACTCAAGATCCAGGGCTCGCGTTGCAGGACACAGGACCGCAGGATCATCCATGACTCCAGATCCCAGCGTATATAGACACCAAAAAGAAAGACATTTGGGGAAGCTGGGTTAATCGGAACATGAGAGTACACAGGTATAGACAGAGAGAAGGAAGAAGTAAGATGTCCCCCGACAAACTAAGCCTATCAGCAAAACTAGGGGCTGAATCTAATCAGCCCTAACTATAAGCTTTATCAAAAAGGAAGGTCTTAAGCGCACTCTTAAAAACGGATAGGGTGTCTACCGCCCGAACACAAACTGGAAGCTGATTCCACAAATGTGGAGCTTGATAAGAAAAGGCTCTGGCTCCCATTGTACTTTTAGAGACTCTAGGAACAACCAACAACCCTGCATTCTTGGAACGCAATGCCCTAGTAGGACAGTAGGGTATAATGAGTTCTTTAAGGTAAGATGGCGCCTGCCCATTAAGGGCTTTGTAGGCGAGAAGAAGAATTTTAAATTCTATCCTGTGTTCTATAGGGAGCCAGTGTAAGGCAGCCAGAACAGGAGTAATGTGGTCCCTTTTCCTAACTCTGGTTAGTACACGAGCTGCAGCATTTTGAATCAGCTGAAGCGACTTGACTGACTTCTTGGTACACCCTGATAATAAAGAGTTACAATAATCCAGCCTTGAAGTAACAAATGCATGGACTAGTTTCTCTGCATCGTTTTGAGGCAAGATATGCCTGATTTTTGCAATGTTACGTAGATGGAAGTAGGCGGTCCTTGAAATTGATTTTATGTGGGCGTTAAAGGATAAATCCTGATCAAATATAACACCAAGATTCCTTACAGTCTCACTGGAGGCCAAATTAATGCCATCCATAGTTACTATATCTTTAGATAATTTGTTTCGTAGATTCTTCGGGCCAAGTACAATAACTTCAGTTTTGGTCGTGTTTAACATCAAAAAGTTTAAGGTCATCCACGTTTTTAAGTCCTTGAGGCAGTCTTGAATTTTATTTAGATGATTAATTTCATCAGGCTTGATTGATAAATATAGTTGAGTATCATCTGCATAACAATGAAAATTTACAGAATGATTCCTTATAATATTGCCTAACGGAAGCATATATAATGTGAACAAAATAGGTCCGAGCACTGAGCCCTGTGGCACTCCATGGCTAACTTTGGTTTGCGTGGAAGATTCATCATTGACACGCACAAACTGAGAGCGTTCAGATAGATAGGACCTAAACCAGCCTAAAGCAGTTCCCTGTATGCCAACTAAGTGCTCTAGTCTTTGCAATAAGATATCATGATCGATAGTATCAAATGCAGCACTGAGATCGAGCAAAACAAGAATAGAGACAAGTCCCTTGTCAGAGGCTATTAGAATGTCATTTGTGACTTTAACCAGAGCTGTCTCTGTGCTATGATGTGTTCTAAAGCCAGACTGAAAATCTTCAAATAAATCATTGTTTTTTAAGTAATCACACAGCTGTTTTGCGACTGCTTTCTCAAGAATTTTTGAGAGGAAAGGAAGATTAGAAATAGGTCTATAATTGGCTAAAACCTCTGGATCGAGGTTGTGCTTTTTAAGAAGCGGTTTTATCACTGCTACTTTGAATGATTGTGGAACATAGCCTGATAATAAAGACATATTCATAATATTTAATAAAGAAGTGCTAATTAATGGAAAAACTTCTTTCAACAGCTTAGTTGGAATTGGGTCTAACATACACGTTGATGGTTTAGAAGAGAGAATCATTGAATTTAATTGTTCAAGGTTAATGGCTGAAAAGCATTCTAGTTTACTATCTAGTGTAATATTAGAACTTACGTTTCCGGGAGCTGTTGATAACACTATACTGGTCAAAGGCAAGAGGTCATTAATTTTGTTTCTAAGAGTAACAATTTTATCGTTAAAAAAGCACATAAAATCATTACTACTGAGTGCTATGGGAATAGAAGGCTCAATCGAGCTGTGGCTCTCTGTCAGCCTGGCTACAGTGCTGAAAAGAAATCTTGCATTATTCTTATTCTCATCTATTAATGAAGAGTAGTAGGCTGCTCTCGCTTTACGCAGTGCTTTCTTATATTCATTGAGAGTAATATGCCAAATTAAACGAGATTCTTCAAGTTTAGTGGAACGCCATATCCTTTCAAGTTGTCTCGACTTTTGCTTTATTTTGCGGGTTTCGGCATTATGCCATGGAGCTAATCTATGTGTCGAAGATAGGCTACTTAAATAATTTGGTGGCGTTTGTCAATACACATTTTAGGTTTTTTATAAACTTTAACGTTACATGTAGCTTCTCTGAATCAACATAATATAACATCATGCGTTGTTTACTTACAAACCGTTAACAACAGGGATAAACCGCCACATAGAAAGAGGGCTAAAAAATAACTACGTTAGCATGGGAGAAATGTATCTCGTTTAACAGCAGTATTAAGAAGTACGTTTTTAACTTTAATTAAATAAACATAATTTGGTGGCAATAAACATGATTGTCATATAACATAATGTTAGCTTCTTATACAGTCAAACTGCATTAATGGTAGATAAATGTTAGCTCGCTAAATGATAGCACCGAGGACACTGCGGCGTTAGGTGGCGCTGTTTAATTACCGAACAGTTTGAAACACACTTAACACTTGCTAAATGAATCTGAAAAAGTTAAAGAGTCACTTACCTTTACCATTAAGTTAGATGCAGATGCTGAAGAAATGTGGACATATTGTAAATAGGGCCAAACACTTTTTATATACAGTCTATACCCCTGCTGTAATGGCCTGAGAGAACGGAAACCCTGTCTGGAGTATTTTTTAAATGTGTATTCTTTATTCAGTTATAGAGGCTTTGCATATGACGTCACGTTACCCGTGACGTCAGCGCAACGGCCATACTGGAGTACCAAAAACAGACACCGTAATACGCCATACCTGTTCAATGTTTGTTTTTTACCGGACATACAATGGTTAACTTCTGTGCCATTGTTGGCTGCGGCAACAGAGGTGATCGAAACAGGGGGCCGAAGTCATTTTACAGGCTGCCGGCGGTTATTATAACACACCAGGGTGAAGCAACACATGAACTTTCAAAGCGTCGCCAGGAAAAATGGCTCAATAGGATCGGACGGGAGGATCTCAAACCATCCAACCACAACTATACTCGCGTTTGTGGGGATCATTTCACGTCAGGGAAGTGTCGGGTTTTACATACAAACATTCAAAATGAACATATAACCCACGTACTAAGACATGGATCTTAACAAGGAACTAGAAAATGCATTTCCTGCAGAAAATGCGTGTGAATGCTGTAAACTGTGAACATGTATGGCTGAATTTAGCTGAAAATGCAGAAAAAGCTGAATGTGTTATTAGCTCAATGGTAGCTGCTTTTAGCTAAAAAAATGCAGAAAAAGTTTAATATTTAAAAGAAAAGGTTTAAACAACAACATGTATAGCCTTGATGTCCTGAAATAGCTGAATAATGTAATAGTTGAATGGTTTCTGCAGCTGAAAATAGGCTGAAGGAGTTGAATATCAGATGTAAGTAGTCAGACCCGGCGTCATGGGCGGGCCCGATGGGGCCGGGTCTGCCCATCCAGGATTTGGGCCCGCTGTTTTAATCAGGGCTGAATACCACATTTTTATTGTTTTATTATTATGTTTATTGTTGTTATTTGTAGGGCTTTGTCCTAATATTTATTTTTGTAATAGTTTAATATCATTTTTTTTATTTTGCTAGGAAATTCTGAATGAAATGCTGCGCGCAAGACTGGTTTTTCGCTGGGTTGAGTCGTGTGGGTTTTTGAGTGAGATGCGGCACAGCAGCCTGTCAGTTAGTTTACTCTTGCTAGTGGTTCAGGAAAGGAATCTGGCAACTCAGCGCCAGATGCAGGCACATTAGAAGAAACCAGTTAGGCCTGTTACCAACGAGCAAGCAAGTCAGCTGGCAATCAATTATATTTTGAAGAGAAATTTACTCTCATGCCGGCTCTCTCACAAACTCCTGCTCTGTGCGCAAGCAGACCGCTGCACAGGCTCTCTGCCTCGCTCAATCTCTCTCTCTCTCCCTCCCTTTCTCTCCATCGCTCAACCTCACTCCACCTCTCCACCCTGTGTGCGCTCAAGTTTGCCTGCGTTACAAATGTGCCACAAAACCAACCAATGGATACATACGTTGACAAATCGCGAGCATCTAACAGCCCCCCCCCGTTGACAATTCAGATTTCCCGGGAAATGTAAGTGTCGTGGTGGGCCCGCCCTGGTAAATCAAATGCCCGCCCAGAGTTGTATGTCTGCCGCCGGGTCTGAAGTAGTAGTGAATGAATTTGTATTAAGATGAGAAAAGAAAGTAAAAAGGCTTGGGAAAGCAGAAGAATATTTGAACTGCAAACCCAGTTTGACCATCTCTGTTATTAAGTTATGGAATACTAAATAAATAAGTAATTAGATACCTTACCGTTACTGCGCTCATAAAGAATGATAAGAATAAGAATAATGCATATTGAACTGGTTTAATTCATTAGTGAGTGTATTTAAGGTAATTAGTTAGAAGCCCTATTTTATCAGTATGTCTGGACTGCACAGCAGTTACAAAGGTCAAACTAGCCTATTAGAACAGAATTGTCCCCATTTTGTCTTTAATAGTTACTAACATTAGATATTTTAATGAGATATGGACCGCAAAACAAAAAATGTCCCTGGTTTTCATTTTTAAAATCAAATCACCGAATGCAAGTAGTCGCCTTAGCTTATTTTGTTATGAGATGTGAATTACTGTTCAATTTAGTTGATGTAATAATAGTTTGGTTTATTTGACATTAAAAACAAGTTACAATTTTCAAAAGGTCGGGGGGAGGCCCTTTTTCCAGTTTAGAGCAATAGCCCCTCCAAATGTCTGTGCACGTCCCTGATGTCAGGTGTGAGAGATAAAAAAGGGTGAGTCTTTGTCAGAGAAATTAGAGCTTAGAGGGAGGTACGTGTGCTAGGCGAGACTTCTTTGCTGCTGGGTTGATCGTGGTGGCTGTGGTGGAGGCCTTTGTACCACACAAACACACACACATTGAAATGTTACGGCAAAGCTGATACAATCATTGCAGGCTGTAGAGAAATGTACACTACGTCAGGTTCACATTCCTTCCTGTGTTTAAATATCGACTACAATAAGAACAACATATCAAGTTTTTCAGCTGCTGATACCAATATGTAATTGTTGATGATTCATAGCGAGGTTTTTCTGATGGCTTTCTTTAGAGCAGCTTGTACATTTATTGCAGTAAATATAAGTCTGACTGCTCAGTGTCTAAGGCTCTCCACCAGGGGGCAGCGTAACCAAGGAGATAAATGTTAGTGCAATTAAAGAAACACAAATAGTGGTGTTGGTTTCTTCTGCTGTCAGAAACATCGTAAAGTGTGTCTGTGGCTGTGAGGGAGTGCGGCCGTCTTTCAACCAGAAGTGTTAAAGGTCCCTTATTTTACTGTTTTTCATCAATATATTACAGGTCTCAGATATATACAGAACATGTCTCTGAAGTGTTTGGCTCCAAACACCAAACAGATCATTGCAGCATTACCCATAATCCCCTCTGTTTCAGCCCTGTTTCAAAAGTCTGTTACTTTAGATAAGTAAATAAGGAGCCCCTCCCCACGCCCCTCAAGTGAATCAGGCATCCGGTTGTTATTATACATCCATGGCTGCATCTCACTTCTGTAAATTCAATCCTTGCGTCCCTCACTTGCGTCTTTAGTACTCTTTATGGGGCTTTGGGAGTAACGTGCTGCAGCTTCAAAAACGATGAAACATATTAACAGCAATGTGCCCAAACACAATGAAGAGAAATCTACACCAACCTGACGAGACATGAGCAGGGTTTACCAAAAGAGCTACATTAGCTAAAAATAACATAACATCTGAATTCATCTGATTTTTCTTAATCCTACAAATAAATAAAATATATATAAAAACATGAGAATTTCTTGTTTCAGAAAAATAATTGATGTATATATTTATAATTTAAAAAAGCAAAAGACAGAGATTTTCACTTTTGTCCTCTTAGTTCTTTTATTAACAAGAAAAACCCCAAACATTAAAAAATATACAGTCATGTAAATGTGGCCCTCAACCTGTTGGCTCAACAGACACAGGAAGGAGCGCCGCCTAAAGGAGCTCCAACATCTACAGAATGTGGAGGAAACCCTGAAGAGAAACTGATTCATGATTCATGGACAAAGTTTGCCTTTTGTTAAATTTAATAAAGTCATAAAGAAAGTAAATAAACGAGTGAAATTCATCTCTAATGCAGGAACAGAGCCAGAGAGAAGCTCTGCACCCCGAACACAGCTCACATCCACACGATATATATATTCATGAAAAGAAACTGGTCCTACCCCCCCACCGTTAAACCATCAAACCCCCTCATCATTAACCATTTGCAAATCCACCTTTGACTTCCTTTGCCCTCCTGAAATGTAAATCATGAACACACGTCTCTGTTAAACACATACAAGACTACAAATACAATTGAACAGAGTAAAAGGCAATCAGAGTATAAGAATATATGTTTTAAATGATTATATGATAATTTCACACGACACAGAACAACTCATGAGAAGATGTTAAAGCACATCCCATCATGTTTGATTGACAGCTGATCTCTGTGCAGTGAAGACATGAGCCATCAGCTCTGATGGACACGGTGAGTTTAAGAAGTAGAAGAGTTCCTCAAGTGACTTCAGGCTATTTCAGTTTACAAAACTCAGCAGTGGCTCCATAAACATAAAGACAAACTCCAGCATGCAGCGGCTGAGTGAATGTGGTCTGCACTCTGTGGAGGAGAGTCATGGTTTCAGAGATGACGCTGTAGAAGGACAGAACACCTGCTCTGTGATCCAGGTACACTCCTACTCTGGAGGACCGAGGACCTGAGACGGGAGTTTTGATACTGTTGTAAAAAAATGTATATGTGTTTTGGCCGCAATATAAGGACCAAGATTTGTCATTGAATCCAAATCGACATTCATCCCCTGCTCTGCTGATATTCTTGTATGCGACTGCTACAAAAACTCCTCCCCCTCTCCGCTCCACCTCCCAGTAACAACGTCCAGTCAGACCCTCTCTACTCAGGACCTGAAGATAATCAGTGAATCTATCTGGGTGACTTGAATAAGACTGTTGTTGATACATGAATGTTGCTTTTCTGCTCCCCTCAGATAATAACAGATCTGTGTATGCTGTGTTTGGATCCAGAGTGACTTCCTGTGAATATTTTAAGAACCCAGCTCTGGTGGTGGGCTCTGCTGCTGACAGTAAAACATCCACTTCAGTCGATGAGACGTTTGTCCATTCCTCTCTCAGGACGTCCTGTAGTTTGTCTCTGACTGCTGACAGGGCCGCCGTCACGTCCTCAAAGTAGCTCAGAGGACGGATGTTGATGCTGGAGGAGTGTGTAGCTTCACTGAGGGCTGGCAGTGAGGGGTAGCTGAGCAGAAACTGGTTGTGATCCTCTGTGTGAGACAGCAGCTTCAGCTCAGCGTCTCTCCTCTTCAGCTCAGAGATCTCCTGCTTCAGCTTCTTCTGGAGCTCTCTGACTCGACTCACTTCTCTCTTCTGCTGGGATCTGACCTGCTGCTTCACATCAGAGCTTCTTTTCTCCATGAGACGGATCAGCTCAGTGAACGTCTTCTCACTGTCCTCCACTGCTTTATCAGCAGAGCCATTGACGGCCTCCACCTCCTGCTGAAGCAGCTTCACCTCCTTCTCTCCGTCCTGGATCCTCTGCTGGATGTTTAGTCGACTCCCCTCCAGCTCTCTCTGCCTCTCAGTCCTCTCTGCAGCAGCTGACACCGTGTCGTGGCCTTT
>JAPTMU010000751.1:0-21862 GCA_028583405.1 Pogonophryne albipinna
GCCATAGAGTCCCCTATCGGCTGGGGAAGGGGCCCTTGCGGGAACTGTAGGACCACCGCCGGGCACAGCCAAATCCATCCTCTCCTCCTGGCTCATGGCTGGAGAAGAAGGTCGCACAGCCACGGATACAGCTTCACTTGTGGAGCTAGACGATGGTGAGGCAGGTGAGCTATCGTTAGCCTCCGGCTCCGGCTGCCGCTGCACGTCAACATTACCAACGTTAGCGTTCGATTTCGAGGACGATGTATGACAAAAAAAACTGTCTAATTTTGTCAGTTTAGCCTTTACATCTCCTTGTTCTCTCTTGTCCTTTCTCTTTTGAGCGTCGCTCTTGTGTTTTGGTTTGCTGTACATTATAAATGCTAGCTATTCAATTTGTTATAATTCTGCCGATCTTGCTGCTGCTATAGCTGTGTAGTACATATAACTTTTGATGTTGATTTAACGGTTCGCTCGTCACGCAAGGTATCACATGACATGAAAGGGAGCAAGGTCATTGGACAGACAAATTACAAATTAATTTAGGTTGCTAGGTTACTTTGAAGACTGTGTGAACCAGTCAATGCCATTGGGGCCCCCAAAAATATCACTGGGGCCCCAAAAAAATATATATATTAAAAAAAATGAAAAAAATAAATAAATAATTATATACATTTTTTTATTTTTTTTGCATGGGCCCCTGGACGGCTGTGGGCCCCGGCTGCACCGTCGATAGTTACGCCACTGATCATACCTGTACAGTACAAGTGTCCCCTCAATCCTTTAGTTACTTTAAGCTTTAGTGGAAGTTCATCTTTAAAGAATTTTTTGTGGATTTGCTATAGCTTGGCCTGGTCAAACTACTAGGTGATGATTGAAGAAGAGAGACTCAAGTGGATTTTAAAGAGTGTTTAAAGAGGCCCTCTTATGCTATTTTGCCTTTCCTGTAGTGTGGTATATAGGTTTTTCTGCATGTAAATGGTCTGTTAAGGCTAAAATCACAATGTTTCCTATGGAAGGAGTTTCTCTAATGCTGCGTTCACACCGGACGTGATGCGAATATTCGCTTCGCTCTAAATGCTCGAGTTTCACCGCGGCTGTCAGCTGTGTTTACATCATTCAAACAAGACGCGCTGGGGGGCTACAACTACAACAAAACGAACATATTTTACTGTGATTTAATTGTAACACACGTTTCAAAAGGATGCTGAAGTAACAACATACTGATACCGGTTAGTAAAAACCATTAATTAATGCTTTGACAAGTCTGCAGACAGACTGCAGGCGAAAAACCTCTTAAAATGCGTGTTTTCTGAATGGAGATCGGCTAAGCTAACGCAGTATATGCTCTGACCGTCCACACTCACAACAACGGCCTACAGACATAAATAAACCGGGGACTGTATTCGCCATGACACAGACAGTCTGTGGTTTGTACTTGTTTAACTTTTGTCTAGTTTCTGAACAGATATGAGGAGATGTGAGCTCTGAGGGCTAACAGCTAACGGCGGATGTTTTGGTTTTGTGGTTCAACATCAAACAAGAGTAACACAATAGAGAGGCGAAGTCCCTCCCCTTCTGGAGACCTCCATGGGACCTTATTTCGGAAAAATTATGTATTGAACTCAATGTAGAGAGAAAACTTATCTTTCGATTCCGTTTGAATTGTGCCACGAATTACACATATGATGTTTGTCAATCTTAAAAAATGATTTCCATGTCAAAAAATTCAGTTTGTCGTAAAACTGTTGAAATATAAGACTATGAAAAATACGCAACTAGAAAGACTACAAATCCCAGAGTCCCGGTCCCGCATGCTGGCTCTCACGGAACCGACTAACTCCCCTTGTGTGTACAGCTCTCAACGTGACAGACTTGGAGTGATTTTCACCTCTTTTAATACTTTCCGCCTCATTCTGAAAGAAAGAAGTGAAATGTTTCAACGTGACGGCCATCTTGGTGTGTGGTGCGAGATGGGAGATGTAGTTCATTGAGCGGTTTCACACAACACAAAGAGTTACAGTTTTACGACACATTTAAAAAAAATTGACTTGCAAAATTATCTTTTAAATGGACAAACATCATATGTGTAATTCGTGGCACAATTCAAACGGGATCGAAAGATAATTTTTCTCTCTCCATTGACTTCAATACATACTTTTTCAGAAATAAGGTCCCAAGGGAGGGACTTCGCCTCTCTATAGTAGATTATAGGCTATATCCACTAAATTCACAGACACACACTCACACACTCACACACACACACACACACACACACACACACACACACACACACACACACACACACACACACACACACACACACACACACACACACACACACACACACACACACACACACACACACACACACACACACACACACACACACACACACACACACACAGATCCACTGCAGAACTGACTATTGTATCACATTTTATAGAAATTCTTTTTCCTGTTTTATATGAAAACCTTCGAGACGTGGACACTTTTCTGACCCATAATGCCACTGGTGGAACAAAGTTCTGACACACAGGGAGATAAGACTTCCCTGCATTCAGACAACCAAGGAAAAAAGTGTTATTAAGCACACAAAGAACAGCCCTGAGCTTTTACCTTGGAAGTTTTTAAGTGCTGAATACGCAGGGTGTAAATGGCACATTGTGATCAAAGAATAGTTGCTTTTCTCTTTTTCTACAACTTTTATTTTCCACTGTCTCAAAAACACTTGTGTGGTATTTGTATCCTTTGATTTTTGTGCAAAGGGAGAGAATGAGGAAATCTTTCTAAATGAGAAAAACTGCATTAAAAGAAGATTGTTGGAGTATTATATTCTTTCTTGCTGACATTTTTTGCATTCATCTGAAAAGTTTTACAAGTCCCATTATGAACTTAAAAAAAAAACACCTTTTTAATTAGAAAATATATAAAATGAAGGGCAAGCTAATGCATTATTATATCCTTTGCAATGAGGAGATTTGCTTGAAACTACAAAGTTTTTAGTTTACAAGTCCCATTAAGAATGAGAAAAACACTTCTCTTCAGTTCAATTTTCTTATAATATGCAGAGTTTTATCAAAAGCAGCCTAAATAAATCATTTATACGCTAACTGCACACTAACTGCAAAGTATTTTTCTAAGACAAGGCCGTAAAAGGCAAAACAAATGAGGAATCAGAGTCCCGTGATTTAAACTTGGAAATTAAATTCGACTTTGATGAGATGAAGCAGCGATTGAGGTGCAGCTAAGGATGCAATTATGAGTCTTATTAACGTCTTTTGGTCTTGCGAAGGTGAGCCAAGTCAGAAGCTGTTGTAGACAGCAATGCTGTAATGTCAGTAATACTGTATGTATGTTCTTCACCAAAACCAAGTCCTCCTGCGTTGAGCCAGATGTGTTTGTGTCCGGGGAGAGGCTACAGGTGGTCTCACAGTACAAATACCTGGGGGTCTTAATTGATTCAAGACTCAATTTTAAGGCTCAGGTGAAAAAGGTTTGCAACAGGGTCAAATTCAGTATGTTCAATTTGAGGTTTACCAGGAACTGCATGTCAACAGATGTACATGCACTCTATGGTTCTATCTCACATCACCTACTGCTTAACAACCTGGTCACATGCCTGTACAACCACTCTTAAACCCCTGGAATCATTATACAAACAAACACTTAAAATAGTAGATAAGAAATCAGTTTATTCTCATCATTGCCCAATACTCACAAAATAGAACTTGTTGAGCTGGGAAAATGTAATGAGATATGCAAATGCTTGCCTCATGTACAAAATAATACACAGCCTTACCTCACCTCCGCTTAGACATTTTATCACCATACGCGCACCTGTAACTAGGTCAACAAGAGCTGCAATAAGAGGAGACTGCGTTGTTCCATTAAGGAAGAGTTCATTCAGCCAATCTTCTTTTTTTTAAAGCTGCACAACAGTGGAACTCAATCCCAGTAAAGATTAGAGAACAAAACACCTGCAGTTTATTTAAATCCATCCATCCATCCATCTTCTCCCGCTTATCCGTGGGTCGGGTCGCGGAGGTAGCAGTTCCAGCAGAGCAGTGGCGGTTCTAGACCAATTTGACTGGGGGGGCCAGTTATTTTCTGAGGGGGGCACAATAAATGCAGGACGAAAAAGAGAACTAGACAGTATGAAGTAATTGCGCATAAGAAAACAATGCAATACAGTTATTGGTATTTGTTTCAGTACACTTATTTATTTCAGATAGATCTTATAGTTATTACTGTTAGCTTCAGCTTAAGTTATCGTGCAATGTTTGCACTAACACCATATTTATATAAAAATAAAGGCAATGAACAGTTACATCTCTACTTTACATAAGGGTGTCTGCACAATCTCACATTACAGCAACAAAATCCTGCGGTTTTTGGCAAACCGAGTACCAGAAAATATACACAGGGGGGTCAGAGGTCAGTGTTAGGGGGGCAATGGCCCCCCTGGCCCCCCTAGAACCGCCGCTGCAGCAGAGAGCCCCAAACGTTCCTTTCCCTGGCCACATCAACCAGCTCTGACTGGGGGGTCCCAAGGCGCTCCCAGGCCAGCGAAGAGATATAATCCCTCCACCTGGTCCTAGGTCTCCCCCTCGGTCTCCTCCCAGCTGGACGTGCCTGGAACACCTCCTTAGATTTAGATCATCCTTTAGATTTAGACCTTAGATTTAAATCTAACTTAAAAACATGGTTAGTGGAAAGTCAGCTCTGTCAACACTGACACAATCTGCACTTTACAACGCTCTGTTTTGCCTTGACCTGTTGCTATCTGTCTACTTTGTGAATATGTATTTTAGTTTTGTTTTTATGTTTTTATATATGCTTTTATCATAATATAAGTATCTCTGTTGAATGTTGTTTTACTGATTGTATTTACCTGTTATTTGAAGTGAATTTTTTTTTTTAGGATGACTTTCAACATCTGTCAAGGGACTACAGACGAAAACTAGCCTGTTGGCTAACTCTGGCGCATTTACAGAAATGTCAATCAATGTGCACTGTCCCTGTCAAATAGATATATAAATAAAAAAATAAATAAAAGAGACCTCTGAAGTCTTTTATATCGTCTTTCTATGAGGGAGATGGGCTGGACTGTGATGAATAGTTTGTTTCTTTTATACCGTAAGAATGTATTTCTCTGTGTGTGTGTGTGTGTGTGTGTGTGTGTGTGTGTGTGTGTTGTGTGTGTGTGTGTGTGTGTGTGTGTGTGTGTGTGTGTATGTGTATGTGTGTGTGTGTGTGTGTGTGTGTGTGTGTGTGTGTGTGTGTGTGTGTGTGTGTGTGTGTGTGTTT
This sequence comes from Pogonophryne albipinna, assembly GCA_028583405.1. Classification (NCBI taxonomy): domain Eukaryota; kingdom Metazoa; phylum Chordata; class Actinopteri; order Perciformes; family Artedidraconidae; genus Pogonophryne; species Pogonophryne albipinna. The sequence goes on from JAPTMU010000751.1 coordinate 5,290, forward strand.
GTGTTGTGTGTGTGTTTGTGTGTATGTGTGTGAGAGATGAAAAATTGTATCTGAGCTTGCACTCAAGTATACCTTCTCCTGCTCATGTTCAGGTGTATATCAGTATGTAGTGTCTCTACTTTAAAGAGTCCTCTCCTGCTGATGTTCAGGTGTATATCAGTATGTAGTGTCTCTACTTTAAAGAGTCCTCTCCTGCTGATGTTCAGGTGTATATCAGTATGTAGTGTCTCTACTTTAAAGAGTTCTCTCCTGCTGATGTCCAGGTGTATATCAGTATGTAGTGTCTCTACTTTAAAGAGTCCTCTCCTGCTGATGTTCAGGTGTATATCAGTATGTAGTGTCTCTACTTTAAAGAGTTCTCTCCTGCTGATGTCCAGGTGTATATCAGTATGTAGTGTCTCTACTTTAAAGAGTCCTCTCCTGCTGATGTTCAGGTGTATATCAGTATGTAGTGTCTCTACTTTAAAGAGTTCTCTCCTGCTGATGTTCAGGTGTATATCAGTATGTAGTGTCTCTACTTTAAAGAGAGCTCTCCTGCTGATGTTCAGGTGTATATCAGTATGTAGTGTCTCTACTTTAAAGAGTTCTCTCCTGCTGATGTTCAGGTGTATATCAGTATGTAGTGTCTCTACTTTAAAGAGAGCTCTCCTGCTGATGTTCAGGTGTATATCAGTATGTAGTGTCTCTACTTTAAAGAGTACTCTCCTGCTGATGTTCAGGTGTATATCAGTATGTAGTGTCTCTACTTTAAAGAGTACTCTCCTGCTGATGTTCAGGTGTATATCAGTATGTAGTGTCTCTACTTTAAAGAGTACTCTCCTGCTGATGTACAGGTGTATATCAGTATGTAGTGTCTCTACTTTAAAGAGTACTCTCCTGCTGATGTTCAGGTGTATATCAGTATGTAGTGTCTCTACTTTAAAGAGTCCTCTCCTGCTGATGTTCAGGTGTATATCAGTATGTAGTGTCTCTACTTTAAAGAGTCCTCTCCTGCTGATGTTCAGGTGTATATCAGTACTTAGTGTCTCTACTTTAAAGAGTCCTCTCCTGCTGATGTTCAGGTGTATATCAGTATGTAGTGTCTCTACTGGGACATGTCTCCATGCTTTAATGTTCAAAAAGCTCTTTATTGTTCTCATACTGTGCTGCTGCACCTCTTTTCACCCTCTGTCTGAAACCAGAGCCCAGTCTGCTCTGATTGGTTAGCTGGCCGGCTCTGTTGTGATTGGTGAATCGCTTAGAGATAAAACACAGACATTTTAGCCTTTGCAGACCATTTACATGCACAAAACCATACACACTACAGGAAAGGGAAATCCTCAAAAGGCATAATAGGGCCTCTTTTTACAATTAACTAGTAATTGTGAAGTATTATATTTTTAAAGTAACCCTCCCACTCCCAAGCCTGTATTTAAAAATATAAGCTAGAATAGCAAAAGACTTCAAGTCAACACAACAAGGGGTTAAAAAAAAACACTGCCTTGAATCCAACGTGATAAAAGCCAGACTCAGACAGATACAAATGACATATCCCTGAACTACATATACTGTACAGACCTCTGTAAGTGAAATCTGCCCATGGACTGCAGCTATCCATGTCTTTCATCCATCTTCAATATGTTAAAGGAACATGACATATACAGTATGTGAACCCTTCAAAAGTTTCACAATGTATTCACTCTCAATTCCTTGAAGGTCACGTTGATTTTGTGACGCAGAGACATAGATATGGCATTGGACAGTTTTTATATGAGTAAGAAATAAACATTTCCCATTTAATGTGACAGTGTGTTAAATGGACGTATGCAATAAGCGTTGTACCCTAACCTTGACCTGACCTCTGCCTGTCTATGTCTCTCTCTGTAACACACACACACACGGCCAGATTTCAGGGACATATCTAACTCTAACTCGGGTACATGAGATGAGGGCAACCACATGACTAGTGATTCATGAGGACGCTCATAGAGCTGTCACACTGGAGGCAGGTGTCTCTCTCTCTCTCTCTTTCTCTCGTTCTCACACACACTCACACAGAAAAAGGGAGTCTGACCTCATCCCTAAACACTGCAAGATGGTCGTCGGATGACAGAAGAGTCTTGTTGCCTGTCACAAACCCACCCACCCACACACTAACACACACACACACACACACACACACACACACACACACACACACACACACACACACACACACACACACACACACACACACAAATAGACACAAACAAGTTTTCCTCCACTTCCTTGTTCCTCTGCTGCCCTTTCTAAGGTTTCAGTTCTACTTCCAACTTACTGCCTTTCTGTCTCTGTCACACACACACACACACACACACACACACACACACACACACACACACACACACACACACACACACACACACCACACACACACACACACACACACACACACACACACACACACACACACACACACACACACACACACACACACACACACACACACACACACACACACACACACACACACACACACAGGTCCCTTCGAAATAGTGAGTTGAAACCTGATCGAGCTGCCGAAGCTTCAATATCATATTTAAAATTATGACTGCTGCTGATAACCCAGCCATCAGCACCCATACTGTAGGTGTTGTTCTTAACATTACAGCTTTCCCCACTACACACTCATTGAAAGGATTAACTTAATTAAGAAACCAAAGTTAATTGACCTACACCCTTGAGTTTGCTCTTCCCTGGCAATTAGCAAGAAAAACCCATTGCACATAGCAGCAATAATAACCTAATAAGAACAACATTTAAGATTTAACAACGAACAATTAGTTGAGCTTTGATTTTGTAATATGTTTGCACCCAGATCAACATGGGGATCACGTCTCTGTGTTTAGTTAAAGAGATTATGCGGTCGAGGAGATTATTTATAAACTGTTGGTCTTGATGAGCAGGAGGTGGGGTTACACAAACCAACGAGGCTATTGGTAATAATAGAAGGAGCCGCGAAGACCCTGGAGCCCTCAGCTCAGACACAAGTGACCCCCTAAGAAATAAAAAGTTCCTAAACGAGTAAGTAATGTTTGTTAATTATGTTATAATTGTCCAAAAGTTATCCTTCTTCTGTTTTAATGTTTTTTGTGCTCTTATAATGGTCTTTGAAGTTGCCTTACAATACAATTACTAATTCTGATTTAGCTGACTTAACTCAATTTAATCTAATTCAACCTAAATAAACCCAATTTAAATTGAAACTACAGTGGGTGGTGTGTTTAAGAAACATCTTTTTGTATTTGTTGAAATACTCTTTACACTCTGACATCAATACTACTTTTTATAAAACGTTCCTGTGATGGCAAATATTAACACGGTCATGGTCAACGGCAGATTTATTTCTAGAGCGCTTTAAAAAACAAACTCGTTGCATTTGTTTGAAAAGGATGTTTAAAAAAAATCTGATGTCACCACATTTTCCTTTTGCAAAAACAAACAAGCACGTAATTCATGATAAGCTGTAAGCAGATATTGCATGTTTGCGGTGGCATGTGTGAGTTCCCAGCTGGAAATGTTTGTTACCATTCGTTATTCTATGTTTTCAGCGGGACGTTTTATTTTGGTTCCCAGAATGTTCTTCTGAAAGGTAGGATAACGTTCTCTAAAAACATTCTTAACATTGTTGGTGATAACTTTCTTAAGATGTATGAGTGCATTGAGACAATGAATATGGACGTATAAAAACGAATTTGCATGCCAATATTCACTCACATGCACTTATAATCACACTAAGGTATGTAGGCCCACAGTATTCATAATATCATATGTGTAAAATATCAGAAAATAATCACAATTTTTCTGACTATATAGGTTGTGTCTCGTATGTAGGTTCTAACTGTTGGATAAGCTATCTGGCCGTGTGTGGTTTGTGAGGGCTGCGTATAAACAGTGTCCGCTGTTTATGCATATTGGAGTAAAAATCGTTATTGCACCCTTTAGATTTGAGACCGACAGACATATAGAGGAACGGACAGACTGTCACTGCCCATCCTTGAAACCCCTGTTAGTGTTTGTGTGTTTGTTTCTACTGTGTGACTCTCTCTCTCCCTCAACCACACCTGCAACCTGCTCATCAGCCACACTATGAAAGCCTGCAGCCTGCACTCATTCCAGGCCGGATTGTTGCCGTGAACGGTTTGTTGCGTGCCGCTCTAGCTTTTTTACCAGCATATTCTTTGACAACTTGCCTGCTTTTGCCTCACACTCATTTGTATGTCTCTCCCAGGAGGAATACAAGGTCTTCCACACTCCCAAGACCAGCCAGGCTTCTCCGTCCTGGAACAATGTTTCCCACTGCCGCCATAACCAACCTCCACTACTAGCTCCCTTTTTCTAATAAACAAATGTTACTTTCACCATCTGATTCCGAGTCTGATTCTGGATTCTGGCCAACCTTGAGACCTCAGAAATCGGGAGCATTTCAAAACCACCGCGGGGGGGGGGGTGCTAGTGGATCGCCGGAGCTGTATCAGATTAACATTAGCATGCTTATTGTGGCTGTATAAAGTCTGAGTGGAAACAGTCCTGAGTAAATCTGATTTTGTCAGAAATCGGGAGAAATGCGGGAGAAATATTACCCCGGGAGGAAACCGGGAGAGGGCAATGCAATCGGGAGTCTCCGGAGTCCCGCCGAAAATCGGGAGGGTTGGCAAGTATGAGTACATGTGACACCGACAGTGACTTGTACTAGCTGCTGGTCGCATTTAAAAAAAAAAAAGACTTCAGATAAATTGGAACGATAAAGCACTGTTGAGCATATTTGTATAATGGCAAAGTCATGTTTGGGTTCATGTGTATGACATCATCAGAATGTGCCTAAACGTGGTGATGCATGCGCAGTAATAACAAACGGCAGTACTCCAGGCCAAACTCTGAGCGATGTGGTCGTGTGTTTATTCTGTCCGTTAGCATACTTGAAACTACTTTGGGTTGACTGCAACGTGGAGACTTCTGCTGAATATAATGTCTCATCGCAACAGGTTATGGCCCAGTCAAGGAGGCCAAAGGTGGTTTAAGTTGTTATTCGACGGTGACGAGAAAAACTTTGAGTTATGGGAGACGAGGTTTTTGGTCGCACATGGAACTGCGTGGCCTCAGTGAAGTTATCGTGGAAGAGCCAGCGATAGACTACAACGACGAACAGGCACTTGAAGAAGACGCAACAAAAGAATGCAGAAGCATATGCTGAATTAGTGCAGTGTCTAGATAATAAGAGTTTATCACTCATAATGAGAGACGCGAAACGAGATGGAAGAAAAGCGTTGTGCAATACTCCGAGAGCACTACGCAGGAAAGGACAAACCACGAGTCGTGAGCCTGTACTGTGAACTCTCTTCTCTCCACAAAGCAAGCAACGAGACTGTTACTGATTATATTATTCGAGCGGAGACTATATTCACGTCTTTGAGAAGTGCCGAAGAAACTATCAGTGACGGGTTGCAGATTGCCATGGTAGTGAAGGGGTTACCGGACTCATTCAACCCGTTTGTCGTGCACGTCACTCAAACCAACGACCGTCTAACGTTCGGTGAGTTCAAAGCTAAACTGCGGAGCTATGAGAGCACTGACAAATATAGGACGAGTGACATGAATGCGGACGAGGACGGCGTTATGAGGACTAGCGGAGCGAGGACACGAGGACGTGGAAGAGGGAAGAAGATGGACTTAGCCGACACTGAATGCTACACCTGCGGAAAGATGGGGCATATGGCTAGGACATGCCCTAACGAGATCCAAGTGAGGCGAGAGGATGCGACGGTGGGACACGCCACACCGAGGACGAGGCCGAGGCAGAGGGCTGGGCCGTGATCAGGTGAAGAAGGCAGACGGAGGACACGGAGGATGATACCGGTGCATCATTCTTTTTCAAAATAAGTGACTGTCAAAATCAAGTAGGAAATAAGAGAGGTCTTATTGGTCGACTGTGGAGCAACGACACACATGATTAATGACCCGGCAAAGTTTAAGACAATCGATAAGAGCTTTAGACCCGAGGGACCATGTGATAGAGCTGGCAGATGGAACGAAAACGACCGGGATGGCGAAGATGAGAGGAGAAGCCGAAGTTGTTCTGCCTCGACAGCGAGGGACGGCAAGTGAAAACGAGGCTCAAACGAGCGCTTTACATCCCATCTTTTCCACAGGACATTTTCTCCGTGAAATCAGCGACAGCCAGCGGAGCTCAGGTCCGCTTCAAGGACGGTGATGATTGGCTGATTCATCAAAATGGTACTAAGTTTAAAATGGATGTGTATGGTAGGCCTATATTACCTTAGCACAGTAGAGGATGAAAATACTGATGATGTTTGTAATGGTTGTCATGACATCCAGACATGGCATAGAATACTTGGTCATTGTAATTTTGAGGATGTGTCTAAACTTGAGAAAGTGGTTAAAGGTATGTCGATCAAAGGGAAACATGACATGTCTAACCATAACTGTGAAACATGTACGCAGGGAAAATTTACTCAAAGCAGAAACAGGCAGGCAGATGCAAAAGCTAAGACAGTACTAGAGCTAGTACATACAGACCTATGCGGTCCAATAGAACCAGCAGATAAAGACGGGTACAGATATGCAATAGCATTTACTGATGATTATAGTGGGATGATTTTTCCCTACTTTATCAAAGCAAAGAGTGATACAGCAAAAGCTACTGAAAAATTCATAGCGGATACTGCTCCATATGGACACATTAAGTGCATAAGATCTGACAACGGTACTGAATTCACTGGGCATGAGTTTCAAACTTTACTTAGGACGAAAGGGATAAGGCACGAGACAAGTGCACCATACTCACCTCACCAGAACGGTACTGCTGAGAGAGGTTGGAGGACCTTATTTGAGATGTCACGATGCATGCTATTGGAGAGTAAACTCCCAAAACAGTTATGGACATATGCTGTACAGACAGCAGCACAGATACGTAACAGGTGTTACTGTAAGCGTCTAGAGCAGACACCATACCGTGTTTTACTGGCAAAACACCAAACTTGTCCAACATGAAAATATTTGGCTCTGAATGCTACGTGTATAACAAGATAAGAAGAAGCTAGATTCTAGATGTGCAAAGGGTATTTTTGTAGGATACGACAAATATAGCCCAGCATTTCAAGTATTTTATCCTGAGACAGGGAAAGTCCTGAAAAATAGGCTGATAAAATGTATCACAAAGAGTAGTGCAGATAGTCAGACTCAGACAAATCATAATATGGATTTTGACACTTATGGAGAAACTATTCCCACAACACCCAGCAGGGACAAAAATGGTTAACCAGAATCAGAGAGAGCCTAAAGTGGGTGTACAGTCCTATAGTGAGGAGAATATTGAGGCTAGTCAGATCCAGACAGATAGTACTCAAAGTGAACAGGGAGAGAGTGCACGACGCTATCCCACTAGACAAAGAAACGCTCCAGAATATTTAATGGAGTATCAGTGTAAGGCTGATTATAATGATGAAGGTGAAAATGTAGATTATTTCTACAGGGTTGCTTGTGACGTACCCAAAACATACATGCAGGCTGTAGGCTCTAAGAAATCAAAAATGTGGGCTGATGCAATGAAAGAGGAGATAAACTCTTTAACAGAGAATGAGACCTTCAGTCTGACCACACTGCCAAAGGGCAAGCAAGCAGTGGGAGGTCGGTGGGTATATGCAGTAAAGGAAAGCCCAGATGGATCTGAGATTTTTAAAGCCAGATATGTAGCTAAAGGCTATAGTCAAATAGAGGGAATTGATTACAAGGAAACTTTTTCACCGACAGCCAATATGACTTCTGTACGTACATTGATGCAGGTGGCTATACAGGAGGATCTTATCCTACACCAAATGGATGTGAAAACAGCTTATCTCCATGCACCAATAGACTGCGAGTTATATATGGAACAGCCCGAAGGTTTTGAGGCAGAATCCAAAACAGGGGAACACTTAGTGTGCAAACTTAACAAGTCATTGTATGGTTTAAAGCAATCCGGGCGAAACTGGAACAAGTTACTGCATGATCATCTTACAGAGAATGGGTTTGTGCAAAATGATGCTGATCATTGTGTCTACAGAAAAGAGTCTGAGAAAGAAAGAGTTATTCTGTTGATATGGGTAGATGACCTACTTATAGCGGCCAATAACAACAGCTCACTCAGTGATGTCAAAGAGATGATGAAGAGGAAGTTTAAAATGAAAGATTTGGGTGAACTTAAACACTTCCTAGGTATCGACTTTACACAGAGTGAGGGGGAGATCAAAATGAGCCAAAAGAGACATAGCAAAGATGCTAGAGAGGTTTGGCATGTCAGAGTGCAAACCAAGGTCAACTCCATGCGAGCAAAAGTTACATTTTGACACTGAGGGTGAAGTTATCGATTCAACAGGATACAGAGAGATAGTAGGTAGCTTGATATACATTATGACATGTACTAGACCTGATCTGAGCTGGATTGTGAGTAAACTATCACAACACTTAGCAGAACCAAAACAACAACATTGGGCTGCAGTAAAACAACTGTTGAGGTATCTAAAGGGTACAATAGACCAAGAGCTACATTACAAGAAAAGTGAGGAAAGCCTAAAGCTTGAGGGATACAGTGATGCTGATTGGGCAGCCGATCAAAATGATAGGAGAAGCACAACTGGATATTGTTTCAGCTTAACTGAAAATGGTCCAGTTATATCCTGGAAAAGCAGGAAGCAGCCAACAGTGGCACTATCGACCTGTGAGGCCGAGTACATGGCATTAGCGGCTACTACTCAAGAGAGCATGTACCTTGTACAGTTATTAAAAGGGGTAGACCGTAATAGCCCACATGTACCAGTGAAGATATATGAGGACAACCAGGGAGCAATAGCTCTATCAAAAAACCCTGTATCCAGACAGAGAAGCAAGCATGTAGACATCAAATACCATTTTGTACGATCTGCACATGCTGAGGGGAAGATATCTATTACATATTGTCCTACTGCAGATATGGTAGCTGATGTCCTAACCAAGCCGTTGACAAAGGCACAATTTGACAAGTTCAAAGGGTATTTGTTTGGAGAGTAATGTGAATTGCAGGTATACAAATTGAACACTGCTAGAGAAGTTTTTGTTTTGTTTATTTGGATTCTGTGTACCACTGTAGAGAGTTATCAACATGTCTTTGAGTGGGAGTGTTGAGCATATTTGTATAATGGCAAAGTCATGTTTGGGTTCATGTGTATGACATCATCAGAATGTGCCTAAAACGTGGTGATGCATGCGCAGTCATAAAAAACGGCAGTACTCCAGGCCAAACTCTGAGCGATGTGGTCGTGTGTTTATTCTGTCCGTTAGCATACTTGAAACTACTTTGGTTGACTGCAAACGTGGAGACTTCTGCTGAATATAATGTCTCACGCAACAAGCACGTTATCCTAATCATTCTGGCAACATGAAAAAATCTAACTTGCAGCTGAATAAGAAGAGTAGGGCATAATGTTCTAACAATGTTATAAAAAACAAATAAAAAAGGTTATTACCAAGCATTTCAAGAAAGTTTTTAGAGAACGTTATCCTACCTTCAGAAGAACATTCTGGGAACCAAAATAAAACTTCCCGCTGAAAACATTCCTAGAACAATGAATGGTAACATTCTCAGAATGTTTTTAGAACCAACAATTTCTAGCTGGAAGTGAGCCACTGAGAATGTAAGGGGGAGGGGGGAAACTAACCCTAACTCACTTTAATAAACTGTTATAAACAACAATGTAATGTACCTTACTTTACCCTAATTTAACAATTAAAGTCAGCATGTTACTTAAATACACACAGGGAGTAGCACAGAATGCTATTGTAGCTAAATCGACTAAACTCTAGTTTTAAACATCACCGCACACCTTTGTATTTATTATCTGTGTATTATATTTAGTATACAGTATCGATTATATTCTCTTACAGTTTTATTGTATATTGCAGAATCTATAAATTGCTTGGTATTATAATAAAAAAAATTGGACGTATTTTTTGCCTGCTATAGTTGTGACACTCAAATTTCCATACACTTTAGTGACATTTCTCTTACATCTGGAATTATGAATTATGAACATATTAAAAAAATGAGATGTTTAAGGATACATTACGGTTTAAAACAAGCTGTGAGATAATGAGGTATGATGTAGCCTTGACAATAATGAGGTATTGTACAAATGTTAAGTATCTATACGTGTGTCAACTTTTCGGATATAAACGCATGAATTATGGGAAATATTTCTACAGAATTGCTGCATCTTTCCACGCAATTAAACTGATCTGGAACAAGTGAGCGTGGAGGATTCAGTGTCTCATATTCTCCTGCAGAAATGAACTGTGACAAGCCGTGAATTCCTGCTGCTCGCTGCAACACCCCAAATTCCTGGTTTGCAGACTGCGCTCTTCACTTTTTATTTTATTTACACCAACGGAGGATTTGTGTCAGGAATCTGTGTCACGCAGGGCACAATCCCACGAATGTGGCAGAGTTTTAACACCGCTGCTAAGGTTTCTGAACGCCCGTCTCCACGCTCGTCTGCCTTCGGTTACACGAAGTTTACACCGACTGCTGTTAATTCAACGTTAAGCTGTTACCATGTCTGTTATATGGACTTTTCCACTGCAAGAGGAGTGGGGGAGAGACAGAGAGAGAGAGAGAGAGAGAGAGAGAGAGAGAGAGAGAGAGAGAGAGAGAGAGAGAGAGAGAGAGAGAGAGAGAGAGAGATAAACAAGGGACAATTTAGGCCAAATAATTCTGTTGTATTTGTGTATTAATGACAGTCTTCTTATCTTATTTAAGTTAATAGTAAAGATTATTCAAAATAACTTGATTTGAGACATGCAAGAATCACCTATTTTTGTATTTATTAGAGCTTTCTGGGGTAATGATTTTTTAACAGACATGCTAACTGTACGGTCTTCTATCTCATCTTATATCAAAGACAAAACATGATTTGAAACGTAACTTTTTTAGAAGTTGAATATTTCATGTTTTAATTATTATTTGTAAAAAGTTATACACTTTTTATCTAAGCTTTGTAATTCACACCAACTGCTTTTGTGTCGATGTTAAGCTGTTATAGTCTCAGTTATATTTACTGTTTATCTGCAAGAGGAGAGGAATTTCTTTTTGCATTTTTTGTTTAATTGACAACCATAATAAATGTGTGGCCTCTTTTAAGATTAAAAGTATCGCTGAGGTTACTTGATTTGATTCATATAACGTACATCACACATGGGTTATCTTTATTAGAAATTCTTATGGTTTTTTTCTGTCATTGTTGAGCTATGTGTGGCACAAGAATTTCACCAATTAACACATTCATATCTTATTTCTTATCTTGTCCTATTTTGATTTATTTTCTCAAAACCGTATCCTCATTAATTCCCATACAGCTACCTGCTTTGTTTTACCATATGTTTACTTATTAGCAGTATTTTATAAGAGTATAAGATAAACAGAGGGTAGCAAGTTCGAGTCCCACTGCAGTCAGCATGTCGTCGTGTCTCTGAGACACTTCACCCCAAATGGCTCCCGTGGGGATTGCCCACAGTATTGAGTATGTAAGTCGCTTTGGATAAAAGCGTCTAACAAGTGACATGTAATGTAATGTAATAAACTAAATAATAAATGTGTTCATAGTTAATATAAACATTAATTTTCTTTATTTAATTACCCACCAAACTTCAGCAAAAACTGTTGAAATGTTGATGTTTTTAACTCGTCTTTGAATCATTAATTTAAAAATGTTTTTCTTTTAACTCCATGTATGAAAAAATTAAGTATTTGTGTGAAAAGACAAATATGATTTATCTAATAAATACCATAGAAACTTAATAGGATGCTCAACACTGTAACCAAACAATTAATGCATTTATACATGTAATAAATGTTGTTTCAAGCTGTTTGCAGCAGGTAGGACCATCATTAGCTTATACAATGGCCTCAGAAGATGCAATTACTGGAATATCTTTTGCATTTTTATGTTTACAAGTGACTATTGATGGTCATGAAGCTGATAGAGATGGAAATGTACTTCATATTTCTGACTTAAATAGCTTCTCGGTAGAAACGCAGCTCTGTGACATGGTGATCAGTGAAAGCCGGAGAGCGAGGAGCTCGCCGCTGTAAGCTCGGAGATTCCCAAGATTCCCCGCAGCATAGCAGCCGTGCCTCGCAGTGTTTCTGCAGCTTGTTAAGAGGGCATGCCAGGCATGGTTGCGCCTGTGTATATTTTCATTTACTCTGAATGCTTGGCACACTCGGGCGGTAAACGGAGAGGCAAGGTGGGCATACACGGCATAGTTACTTTGCACTTGTATGTGATGAGAGAAAACATTCATTAACAGATCTAATTTACATTGCTCGGAGAGGCAGTGAAAGGGGCGTGAGGCTGGGCTGAGGGTCTGTGATTAACAACAATGCACACACACCATGTATACATCACTTCAGGGAACATTACATTGACTTACATGCATCTCCTGGAGACTTATCCTAACCTTAACTATAACATGCCTAACCCTTACCAAGTCTTCACCCTAAAATTAATGATTCCCCTTATGGGGACCTCCAATTTGTCCCCATAAGGGAGGCGAGTCCCCACACATGACTGTGTAAACAGATTTAGGTCCACACACACACACACACACACACACACACACACACACACACACACACACACACACACACACACACACACACACACACACACACACACACACACACACACACACACACACACACACACACACACACACACACACACACACACACACACACACACACACACACACACACACACACACACACACACACACACACACACACAGTGTAGTTTGAACCAATACATTGTCAAACATCTCACTTTCCTCTACTGACCTCAAGAGTTTTTGTGAAAGGTTGTAACTTTACAACATTAATTTAACAGCAGCACACTTTGACCTGTACATTTACAATCTGTACTCCATGTATGCACACAGGCATGTCTTGTACTCCAATATATACTATTACATAGGTGCAGCATGGTTTATGTTTATTAAACTTGCATCATGTAGCCAACATTTTTTTATTTTTGTACGACAGTCTATTAGTGCCATTGTCAATAAAGATTACAAAACAATCTGGGCTAAGGGAATGGGAATTGCACTGAAAGAATACTTGGAATTTCCCAAATGTAATTATACATTTCTATCAAAAAAGCTTTGGTATTTCTGTGAGGTAAAATTGGTTCAAGAAGAAATCCTTCTGAACTTCTCTTTCGTGTGATGAGGTTGATCCAACATTGCAAAGTTAAGCGATAAGGTTTCTTTTTGAAAATAATTGGACATACTTCCAATTTTTCTTCTAGTAAATTTGTCACTTTAATCTCTTTCATTTTCTGTAAAATGTATGATTTTATGTTCTCAGGAAATGTGCTAATTTCTCTATTTAAATTATCCACTTAATCTTAAAGAATATACATACATGTAAATGTCAACTATAATCTCTGTATTTATAATTGTTTTAGCCTACGATGAGCCTTATACGGCGTTGTATTTCACGTTTATTCATGCGACTGAGAATAGAGAAATATGAAGGTAAAAAAACTGCAATATTCTGTATTTTCCGTTGTGTCTGTGTGTACTGAAGAGCAGCGCTGTCAGCACATGTTGTGAATCCATTCTTATCCCTCCGTATGACTTTATGCGACCCCTTATTTTCCGGGTGTGTTTGTGTGTGTACACTTGAGCGTGGTATGTGTGTCTGTTAGTCCGCTGAGCACCTCTTCTCCAAGTATGGTCACTATGAGGCAGAGCTGTCGCTTAGGGGCCTTTGGAGGAAATTAATGAGCGACAGCCAAGGGCAAAAAAGAGGAGACAGCTGGGCCTGTCAGCACCCAGAACAGAAGCAGGGAGCACCCAGGGTCCAACGAGGAGGAGGGGGAGGAGGAGAGGAAGAGGAGAGGAGACCCTCAGCATGAAGAGAGGGGGTGACAAAAGATTAGATGTATTGATCTCTGCAGAAAATCAATGAAATGTGTTATTTTTTTGCATTTTTTTTAAGAGAAATATATGAGAAAATACAATATATATGCAGAATAATGCAAGTTTATGGTATTAAATATACTTTGTGAACAATACTAATACATTTTTATTCATATAGTGCTTTTTAGGGTACTCTAAGACAGTGGTTCTCAACTGGTCAGGCCTCGGGACCCACTTTTTCCTTTGTCAATAGATCGCGACCCGACATTTTGAACGACTCAAATCTATTCAACAAAAAAATCATGCTGTAATATATACGCTTTTTAGCATACAATATTAATACAAGTGAAGTACAGTGCATATATCCCTTCGCAGAACTAAAGAATGCTTTTAAATAAGGTTTAATGAGATGATGGAATCAACGTAAAAAGGCACACATGCTGAAAACCCAACCCCAGAAGGGGGGCTGGGGGAATTCTCCCCCAGGAGATTTTTAGAAATACTAACATATAAACTACGCATTCTGGTACACTCTGAGAAGAAAATAAATACATCTATTACTACCCGACATATTAATAATATTTTCTGCCATTGTTTGTTTTTCACTTTGTTCTGACAGCTTGCTGCTCCACTCAGAGAGAAGAGCAAAGAGGAGATAGTCTGTGTGAATTACTTTAAATTGTGGGTAAGGGTAGAGAGCTCCCATTGTTCTGTGACCTGTCAATCATCAAACCGGGTGTCATATTTCATTATGTGTTCATATTGGGAATGCTGTTAACAGCATTCCCAATATATGTTATTCTACGCACGAAAAGTGTATTATTCCGCCGACTTATTTTGCCGCGCTTCTCCTCCCACATTGAACATCGCAGAAACTCCGTTCGAACATCAAAACGTTCAGCTCGGTCGAGAATCGATGGCTATTACTTTTCTCATTCATAACTTTCATAATTCCAGAGATACATCCCATAATACATCACATTTTTAACCATTGAAGTCAATGGAGAAATTCTTCAACTTCAACAAATCTTCATGCGACTTCAACTGCTAACTGTTCATTCATACTTTCACTCAGAAACCTCATTCCAACTTTAAAATGTTACACATCTTTCTGACATTATTCGTGTAAAACAACTTTTAAATCAAATTCTTACTTTTAGAGATATTAAACATTGTTCAGACCTTGTTTTAGAGGTTTTCTTCAGATTTTAACATTAACTAGAGTGCGTGATGTCACAGCTAGAGGGTAGAACATCTTTAATTTGCCTTCATATTTAGTTTTAAAACTGCCATAATTCCCAAACCCTATATTCCTGAGACATAATTTATCATGACAAACGTAGGAAAACATCTCGTAGCTTGAAAAATGACAAATAATTAAGCAAAATAATTAAAAACAAAATGCCTCTTGAGGGCATGAAGTGACAAAAACATTCAACATTCCTCCATTAAAGCCCATTGTAATTTCAGGCAGATATTTCCTCACAGCAGCAGCCGCACACTTTTAGTTAAACTGCCAAAAAGGCCACATTATTAACCCGAAGGTACACAAAAATTACACTTCAGATACTCAACTTCCTTGACATTCTTCACGTTTTGAAATTTCACAGATATCTGTTACGGTTCTTCCACAAAACGTTCACATGTAAGAGGTTTATCTCTCATTCAGAACAATGGAAACCTTTGATCTCTGGACACCTCGTTAGCTCAAATATAAACACCTGTGTCATGGAACACGATGATGTCATCGCTCTAACTGACATGCTCAGAGCAGCAGACTTCAGATAGCAGTGTGCTAACAGTCCAGCCGTGAAGACATCTACGGGACAGTTTGGAGATTTCTTCAAATGCCGTTGCCATGTAAACACAATACTCGCCTTGAAACACGGTTCTCTCATAACTTCAGTGAAAATACTCCAAACAGCCCAGAACTTCACAGGTTTGGTAACGATGCAGCCATCAACGCATCCAAGCGTAGTATGGGGTGTCATCAAATGCCGTTGCCATGGCGACAGACCACTCGCCATGAAACACGATGTGGCTGTAAGTCCAATTGACACGGTCCAATCGTCCCCCAATCTGCACTTGTATATCACCGGTCCATGCCTCAACAGCTCAACGCCAAATCTGAGATCTCACCATATGCCGTTTCCATGGAAACGCATCCCTCACCATAAAACATGTCGCTATAACTCCTATGAAAATGTTCAAAAAGTGCTCAAATTTCACATTTGTGCTAACAGGCCAGCCCTGAAGACCTCTACGGGACAGTTTTGAGATTTCTTCAAATGCCGTTGCTATGGCAACATAATGCTCGCCATGAAACACGGCTTTCTCATAACTTCAGTGAAAATACTCCAAACAGCCCAGAACTTCACAGGTTTGGTAACGATGCAGCTATCAACGCATCTAAGCGTATTATGGGGTGTCATCAAATGCCGTTGCCATGGCGACAGATCATTCGCCATCAAGTTAGTTCAAACGTTTTCAGTTCAAATATTCTGCTGCTTTTCCAAGCCTTTTTACTTTCTTTTCTTCTCTCATCACACATTCAAGCCTCCAGTGTTCATGTATCATTTCAATCTAAATTCTTCACTTTCTT
>JAPTMU010000752.1:0-21669 GCA_028583405.1 Pogonophryne albipinna
GAAGCAGCTGGAACACAAAACACAGCCAAATGGATTTAAACCATATTCAAACACACAGGATCTAACTGACTGTATTCCCAGCACACATTGGTCTCAGGGGCTTCACAGATGATACAGAATCCCCCCCCCCAACTCCCCTGTAGACTTAACTAATCTGCCTCCTTTTGTACAGTAACGCCAAGTGACCTGGGGCTGAGGAGAGGTTTTTATTTATTTCTTTTTCCCCCACCCCGGGCAGATTTAGAACCACTCTTAAAGCTTACAAGAGGCAACCGTTGTCTATTTATATAGCGTCAAAACAGTTTTACTAACAGAATTATTTTTACTTATGCAAATTAAATCTTGATAGCTGTAGAAATGTCAGTATTATATAACGGTACCAGAGAGCACAGGATGTAGCTTAACATGATAATACTGACGGACATCGAGCAGTCTTTGAGTTCTGGTTTGAGTGCACGTTAGCGGTGTCAGAGTGCACGTTAGCGGTGTCAGAGTGCACGTTAGCGGTGTCAGAGTGCACGTTAACGGTGTGTCCTGCAGCAGGTGAAGCCTCAGAGGGAGATGCAGAAGAAGAGGAAGCAGACTCTCACGGCAGCCGACGAACCCGAGTCCAAGATGAACCGAACAGAGCCGGCAGAAACGAAACCAGGTAAACAAACACCTGGAGAGATGCTCTGGCCCGCAGCTACTTCTAAAAGCATAATGTGCTTCTGTTATATTGTACTTTTTAAATATATGTAAACAGATATCACAAAGTAGTTTTCATGTGTTAACGAGCCAAATAAATTCAGTCAATTTCAACATTTTCTAACAGATACAAAAACAAACGTATTTCCATAACGAGCTTTAAACCTTCATATCAATCTGAGGATCTGCTGTGAGGGATGCAAACAGGAGAAAGTAAACCCTCTGGAGAGCTGGGATGTTTCTCAAAGCTTATTCAAGAATAATTAACCTACATTTGATTGATTTTGCCAACTTAATACTTACCTTATGAGGCAATAGAGCGGTGCAGGAACGAGTCCTAAAACCAGGAAGTGAGTCAGCATGTCTCCACTTCCTGTTCCCTGGTCTCAGAGCCAATGGGATCTCTCCATAGGGTTTAGGAAAGTATCTGAACTAAGGTCTGTGGTTGAGACACATTGAAGAGACGGATCACGTTTTGTTCTAGGACATTAAATCATCAGCAGTGACCCCACTGTGATTTCTGAAGAGTGGACGTGTCTGAGAAACGATGGTTCAATCAATCAATCAATCAATGTTTATTTATATAGCCCAATATCACAAATGTTACATTTGTCTCAGTGGACTTCACAGTTTGTACAAAATATCAGTATGACAATACGACACCCTCTGTCCTTAGACCCTCTGTCCTTAGACCCTCTGTCCTTAGACCCTCTGTCCTTAGACCCTCACATCGTACAAGGAAAAACTTCCGAAGAAAACCCACAGTTTTAAAGGGAAAAATGGGAGAAACCTCAGGGAGAGCAACAGAGGAGGGATCCCTCTCCCAGGACGGACAGACGTGCAATAGATGCCGTGTGTAAATTGAAATGATAATACATTTGCAACATAGGTAGTCCAAATGTTTGGAAATGCATGTGTTTGTATAATAGGAAGACGAATCCACGAGGATATCCATCCAGGACCTATGATCCATGACCACAGCCACGACTCAAGATCCAGGGCTCGCGATGCAGGACACAGGACCGCAGGATCATCCATGACTCCGGATCCCAGCGTATATAGACACCAAAAAGAAAGAAATTTGGGGAAGCTGGGTTAATCGGAACATGAGAGTACACAGGTATAGACAGAGAGAAGGAAGAAGTAAGATGTCCCCCGACAAACTAAGCCTATCAGCAAAACTAGGGGCTGAATCTAATCAGCCCTAACTATAAGCTTTATCAAAAAGGAAGGTCTTAAGCGCACTCTTAAAAACGGATAGGGTGTCTGCCGCCCGAACACAAACTGGAAGCTGATTCCACAAATGTGGAGCTTGATAAGAAAAGGCTCTGGCTCCCATTGTACTTTTAGAGACTCTAGGAACAACCAACAACCCTGCATTCTTGGAACGCAATGCCCTAGTAGGACAGTAGGGTATAATGAGTTCTTTAAGGTAAGATGGCGCCTGCCCATTAAGGGCTTTGTAGGCGAGAAGAAGAATTTTAAATTCTATCCTGTGTTCTATAGGGAGCCAGTGTAAGGCAGCCAGAACAGGAGTAATGTGGTCCCTTTTCCTAACTCTGGTTAGTACACGAGCTGCAGCATTTTGAATCAGCTGAAGCGACTTGACTGACTTCTTGGTACACCCTGATAATAAAGAGTTACAATAATCCAGCCTTGAAGTAACAAATGCATGGACTAGTTTCTCTGCATCGTTTTGAGGCAAGATATGCCTGATTTTTGCAATGTTACGTAGATGGAAGTAGGCGGTCCTTGAAATTGATTTTATGTGGGCGTTAAAGGATAAATCCTGATCAAATATAACACCAAGATTCCTTACAGTCTCACTGGAGGCCAAATTAATGCCATCCATAGTTAGTATATCTTTAGATAATTTGTTTCGTAGATTCTTCGGGCCAAGTACAATAACTTCAGTTTTGGTCGTGTTTAACATCAAAAAGTTTAAGGTCATCCACGTTTTTAAGTCCTTGAGGCAGTCTTGAATTTTATTTAGATGATTAATTTCATCAGGCTTGATTGATAAATATAGTTGAGTATCATCCGCATAACAATGAAAGTTTACAGAATGATTCCTTATAATATTGCCTAACGGAAGCATATATAATGTGAACAAAATAGGTCCGAGCACTGAGCCCTGTGGCACTCCATGGCTAACTTTGGTTTGCGTGGAAGATTCATCATTGACACGTACAAACTGAGAGCGTTCAGATAGATAGGACCTAAACCAGCCTAAAGCAGTTCCCTGTATGCCAACTAAGTGCTCTAGTCTTTGCAATAAGATATCATGATCGATAGTATCAAATGCAGCACTGAGATCGAGCAAAACAAGAATAGAGACAAGTCCCTTGTCTGAGGCTATTAGAATGTCATTTGTGACTTTAACCAGAGCTGTCTCTGTGCTATGATGTGTTCTAAAGCCAGACTGAAAATCTTCAAATAAATCATTGTTTTTTAAGTAATCACACAACTGTTTTGCGACTGCTTTCTCAAGAATTTTTGAGAGGAACGGAAGATTAGAAATAGGTCTATAATTGGCTAAAACCTCTGGATCGAGGTTGTGCTTTTTAAGAAGCGGTTTTATCACTGCTACTTTGAATGATTGTGGAACATAGCCTGATAATAAAGACATATTCATAATATTTAATAAAGAAGTGCTAATTAATGGAAAAACTTCCTTCAACAGCTTAGTTGGAATTGGGTCTAACATACACATTGATGGTTTAGAAGAGAGAATCATTGAATTTAATTGTTCAAGGTTAATGGCTGAAAAGCATTCTAGTTTACTATCTAGTGTAATATTAGAACTTACGTTTCCGGGAGCTGTTGATAACACTATACTGGTCAAAGGCAAGAGGTCATTAATTTTGTTTCTAAGAGTAACAATTTTATCGTTAAAAAAGCACATAAAATCATTACTACTGAGTGCTATGGGAATAGAAGGCTCAATCGAGCTGTGGCTCTCTGTCAGCCTGGCTACAGTGCTGAAAAGAAATCTTGCATTATTCTTATTCTCATCTATTAATGAAGAGTAGTAGGCTGCTCTCGCTTTACGCAGTGCTTTCTTATATTCATTGAGAGTAATATGCCAAATTAAACGAGATTCTTCAAGTTTAGTGGAACGCCATATCCTTTCAAGTTGTCTCGACTTTTGCTTTATTTTGCGGGTTTCGGCATTATGCCATGGAGCTAATCTATGTTGTTTTATTTTCTTCTTTTTCAAAGGAGCAACAGAGTCTAATTTTATTCGCAGCGCATCTGTAGCACTATCAACAACATGATCAATTTGGGGTGGTGTACATTTTGTATAAGTTTCCTTCCCTACATGCAGACATGCTATCGAGTTAAGTATTGGTGGAATCTCTTCCTTAAATTTGGCTATAGCACTAACAGATAGGTTTCTGCTGCAGGAGCTTTTGACTAATGCTTTGTAGTCTAGTAACAGTACTTCAAAAGTTACTAAGAAATGGTCGGATAAAGCAGGATTATGCGGTTCGACTAATAGTTGCTCAATTTCAATATCATAAGTCAGAACAAGTCGAGAGTGTGATTATAGCAGTGGGTTGGTTTATTTACACTCTGACAGAAACCAACAGAATCTAATATAGAGTTAAATGCAACAGTAAGGCTATTTTTATCATCGTCAACATGACGAGTCACCTACGATAATTACTTTATCTGTTTTAAGAACCAAAGTTGATAAAAACTCAGAGAATTCTGATAAGAATTCTGAATAAGGACCTGGTGCACTGTAACAAAGAAGATTGGCTGCAAAGTTTTCCAGGTCGGATGCGTAAGACTAAAAACGAGACTTTCAAAGGAGGTATAATTTAATTTTGGTTTAGTATTGATAAGTAAACTTGAGTCAAAGATTGCTGCAACTCCACCTCCTCGGCCCATGCCTCGGGCAATATGAGTATTGATATGGCTGGGTGGAGTGGCCTCATTTATGCTGACATATTCTTCATGTCTCAACCAAGTTTCAGTGAGACAGCATATATCAATATTATAATCTGATATTAAATCATTTACCAATATTGCTTTAGATGCTAGAGATCTTATGTTTAAGAGACCACATTTAATATTCCTGTTTTGTTGCACTGTAGTAGTTGTTACATTTACTTTTATTAGGTTATTATGTATGACACCTCTATTAGGTTTTACCTTAAATTGTCCTTGGGCAGACACACACACCGCTAATATTGGGTATTTTATTGGGTTCGGGATTCCTATGGATGACTGCCTAGGAGAGAGCGCAGAGAAGTGTGTAAGACTGCGACTCCGCCTCCTGGTCTCAACTCCAGTTTGTCATGGATTAAGTCCACAAAGCCCTGAAATGTTTGCCGAAATGAGATCTGCACCTTCCAAAGTAGGATGAATGCCGTCTCTCTTAATCAGACCAGGTTTTCCCCAGAAGGCTGTCCAATTATTTACGAAGCCCACATTGTTTGCTGGGCACCACCAAGACAACCAGCGCTGAAATGATGACATGCGGCTATACATGTCATCATTGATCAGATTGGGGAGGGGACCAGAGAAGATTACGGTGTCCGACATTGTTTTAACATAACTACACACCGACTCCACATTAAGTTTGGTGCATTCTGATTGGCGTAAACGAACATCATTACCACCGACGTGAATAACAATCCTACTGTATTTACGTTTATTTTTAGCCAGCAGTTTAAGATGCGCCTCAACGTCGCCCGCTCTGGCCCCCGGAATGCATGTGACTGTGGAGGCTTCGGTCTCTAAATTCACGTGTCTCATAATAGAGCTACCGATAACCAGAGTTGGCTTCTCAGCGGGTGTCTCGCTGAGTGGGGAATATCTGTTAGATACGTGAACGGGTTGGTGGGGACCTGCGGGTTTCGCGTTATGCCCCTTCTGAACAGTCACCCAGTCTCCCTGCTGCTCGGGAGTTGCCGGGGGACGGCTAATAGGAGCTACCTTTTGCCGGTCCGCACCGGCTAACATGGGCTTTACTGTAGCTGAGTTACCTTCTAAGATGCGGAGCCGGGCTTCTATGGCTATGATTCCCGCCTCCAACCTAACAACTATACTACATTTAACACATGTATCGGTACCAGTAAAGGAGGTAGGGAAGTAACCAAACATGAGACAGGAAGAGCAGGAAATAGCACCCGAGGGTGGGGAAAGAACCATGGCTAGCTATCAAGCTAAAGTAGCTACCGTTAGCAAACCCGAAAGGTCTCCTTCTCTTAGCAAGTCGCTAAGAGAAGGAGAGTTGTGAGTGCTTAAGCTGTAGTAACATGTGATTACAACGTCAGGCAGTTGCCGTGATCAAGAGTTTTAAAACGATCGATTAAGGTAAGATAATAAGCTATCTGCACCTTCCAAAGTAGGATGAATGCCGTCTCTCTTAATCAGACCAGGTTTTCCCCAGAAGGCTGTCCAATTATTTACGAAGCCCACATTGTTTGCTGGGCACCACCAAGACAACCAGCGCTGAAATGATGACATGCGGCTATACATGTCATCATTGATCAGATTGGGGAGGGGACCAGAGAAGATTACGGTGTCCGACATTGTTTTAACATAACTACACACCGACTCCACATTAAGTTTGGTGCATTCTGATTGGCGTAAACGAACATCATTACCACCGACGTGAATAACAATCCTACTGTATTTACGTTTATTTTTAGCCAGCAGTTTAAGATGCGCCTCAACGTCGCCCGCTCTGGCCCCCGGAATGCATGTGACTGTGGAGGCACAGGTGTGTGTGTGTGTGTGTGTGTGTGTGTGTGTGTGTGTGTGTGTGTGTGTGTGTGTGTGTGTGTGTGTGTGTGTGTGTGTGTGTGTGAACAGAACAGGCACACGGGATACCAACAACCGGAAGTTACAACATGCTTACCGCAATAGTGGTCCGTGAGATCTTGCGTGGAGCCCCAGATCGAGGGAGATTATCAGTGGTCTGGTATGTCTTCCATTTTCTAATAATTGCTCCCACAGTTGATTTCTTCACACCAAGCTGCTTACCTATTGCAGATTCAGTCTTCCCAGCCTGGTGCAGGTCTACAATTTTGTTTCTGGTGTCCTTTGACAGCTCTTTGGTCTTGGCCATAGTGGAGTTTGGAGTGTGACTGTTTGAGGTTGTGGACAGGTGTCTTTTTATACTGATAACGAGTTCAAACAGGTGCCATTAATACAGTTAACAAGTGGAGGACATAGGAGGCTCTAAAAGAAGAAGTTACAGCTCTGTGAGAGCCAGAAATCTTGTTTGTTTTACGTGACCAAATACTTATTTTACCGAGGAATTTACCAATTAATTCATTAAAAATCCTACAATGTGATTTCCTGGATTCTTTCCCCCCATTCTGTCTCTCATAGTTGAAGTGTACCTATGATGAAAATTACAGGCCTCTCTCATCTTTTTAAGTGGGAGAACTTGCACAATTGGTGGCTGACTAAATACTTTTTTGCCCCACTGTATGTGCCAGATTTGCTCCAGTTTGTGACTCTTACAACCTCAGATCCAGTGCCTGGATACGATTCCAGGTACCTGCTGTGCGGATTGAGGCTGGAAAAAGGAGACTTTTTTATTATGGTTCTTGCACTTGGAATGACCTTCAATCAAGCCTCAAACTGATGGCACTTGTCCCAATAGCCTGTTTTAAATTGAAGTTGTCTGAGGTCCTTACCACCAGCTGCTCCTGCAGTAATAAGTAGTGTACCTTTCTTACTGTCCCAAATGTGCACAATGTAGTGACTGCTTTTTGTCTTTTTGTTTACTTAGTTGTGTTCTCTGTATTTTATATGTCTGTGTTATGTGTAATAATGTGTAACGTTGCTGCCTTCTTGGCCAGGTCAGCATTGTAAATGAGATTTTATCTCAATCTGGTTAAATAAAGGTTATATAAATAAAATAAAAATATAAAGTCATTAAAACTAGCTGCACCTTTACCAGCTTTGATAACACTTTAATGATAAATAATTATAAAACATATCATATATATTATTCTGAAATGGACCAATGACTACTTTTGCTTTTGCTATATTTTGATGCTCATACTTTTGTACTTTTACTTAAGTAATATTTTGAATGCAGGACTTTTACTTGTAACAGAGCATTACTACACTCTGGTACTTTTACTGAAGTACAAGATCTAAGTCGTTCTTCCACCTCTGCAAGATTTCAGGACATACCCAGAGGTGGAATGTGCTTCACAGACTAACGGGAAAGAGGTGTGGGCTTGTGAGTGACCAGCATTAATACCTTGTATATTGAGCTAAGCATGCTCATGCAGGAATAATAAACAATTTTTTTTCCAATAGTAAAGTATGTCATCATTTGGGATAGACAACATATCAGTAGGTGACTGAAGCTGTTTATGGTTCTGTCTGAAACATTCACTTGACCATTTATGATTTGGTGGTAGGCCTATCAGCAATATGCTGTTCTTGATTGTATGTGATTTTCATGAAAATATGTAAAACATTTCTTTATCAGACACCTTTTAAAGCAACTGAATGCAGCTTTGAAAATAACTTGTGATTGTTGTTTTGTGTTAAAAAACGACACTTACAGATGTAGCACCTCATTTCAGACTCCAGCTTACAGCTTCCTGCCTACGACCTGCCTAAGACGAGTATCGAGGAATGTTAAGCCCTCCTACTATTTTCCAAGAGGGCGTTGCCAGATTTTCAATTTCAGGTTTTAACCGGGAGATGGCGCTTCATTCACAAATACAGAAAGACAAGTTATATTTCACACAGGCTCCGCCCTCTACTGGACTCTATGGGTACTACTCTCTATCATGCTGTGCGTGCTTTCACCTACTGAGTTTACGTAAACGTAGCCGGCCAATCGGGGAGAGCCTACCTGAATGCGCGCGCAGACCTACAGTATATAAAGGCGGCTACACCCGCCGCCCACTATCCTTTTTCTCTTCAGACGAGCTGACAACCGAAGAGTTAAACGAACAAAGATTAGAAGATTAGAAGAAACGAAAAATGGACTCACCATTACTGGAAGCTCGGCCATGCACCTGCCCTGGTTTGATCGCGGGCGCCGGTCTCCACCACCTCTGCTTAGAGTGTTTGGGGGACCAGGATATGGCCGAGGCGGTGCCGTTCACGTTTGCCATTCCAGCGGGGCGGATGGCTCCGTTTGCCGTTGTCGGGCACTTCCGGGTCCGGTCCATGGAGGTCCACCGCCCTAGGTGATGACCATGGCGGCGGAGCGCAGCTGCTCCCAGCGGGCAGCAGGCTGGGCAGGGAGCTGAAAACAGCTCTGCCACGCTACCGCATGACAAGGCGACTGCAAATAAACACGGGTGTGTTGGGCATCTCGCTCATTGCTGAAGATGCCCCCACCTCACCAGATCAGAGCGATTATTTGTAGCTTGATCGTGGCCGCCGCCGTTGTCTGCCGTGTGATATCCCGGTGAGGGATCACGCCGCATGGCACTTTCCAAAAGGACCGTGTTGTTGATCTCACGGGCCGGGAGCCCCCGTGTTTACGGAAGGGCTCTTTGGATCGATCTCCTTGGTTACGTGGGTGAGGAGTAGTCGCAGCGTGGCTGCTTCTTGCTCATCCCCAGAGGAAATAACACTGTCCCACACTCCCCGTCCCCTCTGTAAACTCCAGTATAGGAGCCAGCAGGTGGGCGCGTGCACGTGAGTGGAATAAACCGAAGTGCTGTCAAAACACTGTGCGGGTTCAAGAGAGAGTGATGTGTGTGTGAGAAACGCATTCAGTGAAAACGATTGCATTTATCCCAGAGTAAGAGTCATCTCTCTCCACATTTCCACTTTTCACCATAATGTCCGTTTCAAAGAGACGGCATTAGGACAGAGCCGCGGCCCCACGGGAGCGTGCCGCGGTGCGTTCAAGGACCTCAGTAGAAAATCGGCCCTTTTCTGTGTCAGCCCCCATGCCAAAACTCCCTTCTTATGGAAAGGTTTGGCAGCGGAGTAGGTCACCAGAGAATACTACAGCTTCTTAGCTTTGGCTCCACAGCTGCTGGCATGTCCCCTGAACACAGTTTTGTGGGGAATGGAAGCCCCACAAAAGCTGTGTACTGACAGAGTAGAGGGGCAGGACACTGAGACTGGGTTACTCACTCAAGCTTTGCAGCGTCCCTCCTCCATTCAGGGGCAATAGAGAGTAAAATCTATCATCCTGGGAGGAGATAGGTTTCCTTTCAACAGGAAGTCGAAAAGAGGCCCTGTTGCATGAACGGTGGGTTACGTATTGTAACCCTAGTTTTAGAGTGATGTGTGAAAAATGCATTTAGTAAAAACTATGGCATTTATCCCAGAGTAAGAGTCATCTCTCTCCACAATTCCACATTTTCCCATAATGACTCGTTGAGATCGGCAAGGCCGTTTTCATGCGATGTTAATTGGACACCCATTATGAGGCGCGGCCCCCGTGAGAGTGGCCGCGGTGCGTTCAGGGACCTCCGCAGAAGAACAGTGGGTTACGTAGTGTAACTCTAGTTCTAGAGTGATATGGGTGTGTAAAATGCACATAGTAAAAACGAGTGCATTTATCCCAGAGTAAGAGTCATCTCTCTCCACATTCCACATTTCCCCATAATGTCCGTTTCAAAGAGACGGCATTATGACGACCCCCCCCCCCCCCCCCCCCCCCGAGAGCGGGCCGCGGTGCGTTCATGGACAGAAGAAGCACAGATTAATGCCTCTTTCTCTCTGAGAGAAAATAGGATTATGGCGGAGCGCGCGTGCCGTGGTGTGTTCAGGGACCTCAGTGAAAAATCGGCTGTTTTGTTCTCTGAATGGAAACTGCATTATAGAAAAACGGCCCTTTCTGTGTCAGCCCCCCATGGGTCAAACTTCCTTTTATGGAGGGTTTGACGGCGGAGTGGGCCACCAGACTGTACCACAGCCTCATAGCTGCGGCTAACACAATGTTATGGGGAATGAAAAATCAGTGGTGTATTAACAGGGCGGACGGACAGGATACTGAGACTGGGTTATTCACTACAGTTTTGCAGCATCCCTCCTCCGTTCAGAGGCATGAGAGAGGCAAATCTGTCAAATCTGTCATAGGTTTCCTCTCGGCATGTGCACTCTCAAGTCAGAGAGAAGGGGCATTATTCCCTGTACTTCCTGGTTCCCAAGAAGACAGGAGAATTCAGGCCCATTCTGGATCTTCAAATGCCTGCACCAGCACATTGCATGCAAGAAGTTCCATATGTTAACTATGAAACAGTTACTGGGACTGGTGCAGCCAGGCGATTGGTTCACAACCATCGACCTGAAGAACGCTTACTTTCATGGCGAAATTGCTCCAAAACACAGAAAGTATTTGCGTTTTGCCTTCCAGGGGGTAGCCTACGAGTACAACAGACTGACGTTCGGCTACTCCCTATCCCCACGCACGCTACGGCGCTGCAACCGCTGCGGGACCATGACATGAGGGTGTTCTTTTATCTGGGCGACCTCATAGTCATGGCCAGGTCCAGGGAATGGGCAATGTTTAACACAGCCCAATTGATCCTACACCTAACCAAGTTGGGTTGAAAAAGAGTTGCGGTCAATTGGAAGAAGAGCTCCCCCATACCTCACCAGCAGGTAGAATATCTGGGGGTGATGCTCGATGCAGGCAGACTACGTGCCACCCTGACAGAAAGCAGACAGGCATCCCTGCTGTGGGCAGTCTGCAGGCTGTGTCAGGGGGCGACGGTGACAGCTTTGATCATCATGCAGACTTTGGGTCTCATGACGGCTGCTCACTCCGTAGTGCCACTCGGACTCCTGCATGCACGTCGCACCACAGTGGCGTACATTAACAGGCAAGGCGGAGTCCGCTCAATAGCCTTGTTGACCGCGGCAACCTATGGTTGTGGGTTTCACAGATTGTGTTGTCTCTAAGGGCCCTGCACATCCCGGGACGGGAGAACGAGGGGGCCGACCTCATGTCAAGAGGCGGACCCCTGCCAGACGAGTGGAGGCTTCACCCGGAGGTGCTGAAGCAGTTCTGGACTCAGTTCGGGAGAGCAGAGGTGGACCTGTTCGCCAATCGGCGCAACAGCCACTGTGCCCTGTGGTTCTCCCTGGCCCGGTGGGACAATCCGCCCTTGGGGGTGGACGCATTTGCACACGAGCCATGGCCAAGGAAGCTGCTTTACGCCTTTCCACCGCTGCACCTTATCCCCCCCCTTCTGGATAGGGTGAGGCGGGAGCAGCTGTCAGTCATCCTAGTGGCCCCAGATCGCCACCTGGCGCCTGAGGGACCTGGGTAACACAGATGATGGTGGGCCAGCCCTGGGCTATTCCTCAGGTCTGGGGAGCGCTGTCTCAGGAAGCAGGGGCAATAGAGGCGTTACCCACTCTGGGCCAACCTCTCCAGACTTGGCTCCTGAGAGGGACGGTCTGAGACAGGTGGGGCTGTCTGACAACGTTATTCAGACTATCCAAGCAGCAGGAGCAGAATCCACCACAGCCTGTTGCAGGCCAAAGTGGGCGGGATTCCGGCGATGGTGTGAAGGAAGGAGTCTAGAGCCTCTGTCATGCACGCTGGGCTCTATTCTTACCTACTTACAGATACTGGTGGACAGGGGGCTGGCTCATTCCACAATTAAGGTGTATGCAGCAGCCATTTCGTCCTGCCATGAGGGATTTGGAGGCAGGTCAGCCTTCAGTCAGCCGCTTATGTCGCGGTTTTTGCAGTCAGGAGGCAGCGCCCAGTAGTGCACGCCTCCGACCCACAGTGGGACCTGCCGTTGGTGCTCGAGGCTCTGGTCACAGAACCATTTGAGCCGTTGGAGCTCTCCTCCCTGAAAGCACTGTCATGGAAGACAGCATTGCTACTTGCCTTGACTTCGGCCAAAAGAGTGTCGGAGCTGACCGCTCTGTCGGTGCACCCAAGCTGCCTTTTGATCCGGGGTGACCATAGCGGAGCGACAATCAGACCGAACCCCTCCTTTACTCCTAAGAGCATAAGGAGTTCGTTCACGTCAAGGGCTATTCAGTTAGGTGGCTTTAATCTTCCACCCCATATTGAGGCCAGGGAGGCTAAATTGCACCTCCTCTGCCCAGTGCGTGTGCTAGCATGTTATGTAGAGCGCACGGCTGCCATTAGACGCACTGAACAGCTGTTTGTGTGCTTTGGGGATGGTGTGGCTAGAAAAGCTCTCTCCAAGAAGCGCCTAACAGGATGGCTATGCGGGTGCATTACACATGCCTATGGACGGGCGGGGAGAGCCCTCCCCACTGGGGTTCGTGCGCATTCTACACGGGCTGTGTCAAACAGCCTTATTCAGCAGCGTGGGTGTAGAAGATATATGCACGTCGGCGTCTTGGTCTACGCCAGGCTCCTTCATAAAATGTTATCTCCTGGACATGTCTGGCTCCTTCTCGTCGTCTGTGCTTGCCGAGGCAACGCATGACTGGTGAGAGGGGGGGTGGCTGTGGGTCAGCAGGTGTCTGACCCCCCCCCCCCCTGGACATAAAGCACTTGTGTTTTCCCATGCTCCTGAGGGACTCGGGAGACATGGTGCGCAATCAGCCCCATCAGGGCTGGAGGCAGGCTGGGAGAGCCTTCCTCACTATTGTCCATGCCCACTCTACACGGAGCGTGTGTGAGTGTGGGGGACGTGGTGCACTTATGTTTTCCCATGCTCCTGAGGGACCTGGGGAACATGATGCGCGGTAGGCTCCAGACTGAGTCTCCGCACAGATCTTTTCCATGCACACTCTACACGAGGTAAGCGTGTGTGAGTGTGCCTTATCCAAATTGCGGCCCCAACTTCTCTACGGTTACAACCGGATGGGAGGAAGTGGAGATGCAATGGATGTTAGCCAAAAGCCGGTCAGGGACAGTGTGGTGGGTCGATGTTGTTGGATGACAGGGCGTGTATACATCGGGGCTCCGAGCCTGTGTGAAATATAACAGGGGGTTACGTATTGTAACCCTAGTTATATAAGCACAGGCGGAGCCCTCTACCTGGGGGCCCTGTCTTTCCTAGTCCGCTCGCTGAAGAGTGTATAGGATAGTGGGCGGCGGGTGTAGCCGCCTTTATATACTGTGGGCCTGCGCGCGCATTCAGGTAGGCTCTCCCCGATTGGCCGGCTACGTTCACGTAAACTCAGTAGGTGAAAGCACGCACAGCATGATAGAGAGTATGAGTCCAGTCGAGGGCTCCGCCTGTGCTTATATAACTAGGGTTACAATACGTAACCCCCTGTTTCATGGACTTTCAGTTGTGTTTTGAAGAACATTTGAACACATCAATATTTTAGATCAAATAAAGTATATCTAATCTTGTAATTCAATAATATATAGTCTTCATATATTAAATAATCATAATAATAATGTAAATGTTTACATTACACTTCTTTATTTGTTATGCTCATACTTTTACCTTTACAATCGTTTGCTTTAATATGCAGTATATTTTTTGTATATTTTTGTGTTTGCTTCCTCCTGCTCCCTTTCGGACACATACTGTATGATTTATTATTATTATTAATATGAAGATATTATTAAGATAAGATAAGATGTTACTTTATTGATTGAACATTTTAGTTTAGAATGTGCTGTCCCACGGTAATTCAGAAGGCTCACAGGTCACATTCCGACCATTATTTAAAACAATAGGTGCTTTCACACCGTCTACAGTTTGATTTGTATAGAGGGAGCTCTGTGGCTGAATGGCCATGCGTGTGGCGCATTTATCATAGGTGATCAGAGCTTAATTTAAAAAACAGGTCTGATTTTAAGACTATTTCTGCGCTCATAAAGAATGATAAAAATAAGAATAATGCGTTTTGAACTGGTTTCATTAATTAGTGAGTTTATTTAACACTAGAACCGCCAATCGGGTCAATTTGTGTGATGTGTGTGTGCAATGTAACTTTTTATCTATAACATATTAAAGTCTCCCAGTCCGTAACTTTTCCTGAAAGTGTGTTATGTAGCACCCTATGTTGTTAAAAATTGCATTCTAATAGCGGGATTTGACGGTTTTAGGTAGGCATATACAAAAACCTCTGGCGGTTCTAGTGTTAAGGTAATTAGGTACAGGAGAAGCCCTTTTTTATCAGTAACGAATTTAGCAGTTGAACACAAAAGTCAACTAACTGAGGGTCACTTGCAATGACAGTGTTGTGTCTAACTGTAAGCTTGTCACTCAGAGTAACCTACAGTTAATGTAGCTGCTGGAGAAGAAAGATCAGGGGGGGAGGGGGGAGAGAGCTGTGGTTGATGGGCCATTAGTTGTGTAAATACACAAGTGAGAGCTGCCGTTTCATTCAGACTGTTTAAAAAACGGTAACGGACTATTTTTCTTTGCGGATGCATGCCAATTTGAATCAATACATACAACTATTTTCTAAATCCATAAAAGCATTTCAATTAATATTGCGAGTCATGTCGTTACTTTGTTGAGAATGTAATAAGCGGGATAATTTGCAGCGACTTGTTCCTTATGGGGAAAATAACACCCTTCAGCTGATTAAGATCCCTCCGCTAAGCGTCGGGATCCTGATCTGCCGATGAGGCTCCATTAAAATATAAATATTTTTAGTGAATTACTGAGTTTAGGCATGTTAATAACGTTTTAATGAAGTTGAATACAGTATATTCATATTTGTCAGTGATTTCATGTCAATTGTGTGTGTGTGTGTGTGTGTGTGTGTGTGTGTGTGTGTGTGTGTGTGTGTGTGTGTGTGTAGAGGTGTGTGTGGTTAAAACACTTTCATGAAGTGAAGGAGGTTTTTCTTCTATAAAACAGCTGTGGGCAGCCGTGAGTGTCACGGACATGAATTCATAGATCAAGGCAGACTGGTGCACACACTCTCCTGTCCTGCCAACACTGGCAGGACAGTAGGCGACACGCCCGTTCTAAGCCGTGTCCCTCACTCCTAACATCCCAAGCTGCATCCCCAAAGGTGTATTATGTTGTTACATCGTTTCAGATGTCATGTTTCAGTTGTGCTCTGTCTATGTTAAAAAGCCTCAGTCACCTTAATTCATGTAATAAAAACATCTCAGGTCAGTAACACTCAAAGCTAAATGTGCAATACCATGTTCAGCTATGTTACTATTTATAATGTTATTGTTACATCAGAAGATGTACATATTGGAATGATTTCTTAACTTACAGTAGGCTATTTTTTACAATGTGTGTTTGAAGGATTTATTAAATTACTATGAATATTGTCATTGTTAAAGGCTTTTAGAGAAGGGTGAATTATAAGCCTGAATTATATAACATGTTATACCTAAAAACATAAAAGCCACAATAAATAAATCTTGTCACTCAGATTAACCTACAGTTAATTTAGCTGCTGGAGAAGAAAGCTGCTGGAGAAGAAAGATCAGGGGGGGAGGGGGGGAGAGATCTGTGGTTGATGGGCCATTAGGTGTGGAAACACACAGCTGAGAGCTGCCGTTTCATTCAGACTGTTTAAAATACGGTAACAACGGACTATTTTTCTTAGCGGATGCATGTCAATTTAAATCAATACATACAACTATTTTTTAAATCAATAAAAACCTTTTCTAAATCCATAAAAGCATTTCAATTAATATTGGGAGTCATGTCATTACTTTGTTGAGAATGTGGCCATGTAATAAGCGGGATAATTTGCAGCGACTTGTTCCTTATGGGGAAAATAACACCCTTCAGCTGATCAAGATCCCTCCGCTACGCGTCGGGATCCTGATCTGCCGACGAGGCTCCATTAAAATATAAATATTTTTAGTGAATTACTGAGTTTAGGCACGTTAATAACGTTTTAATGAAGTTGAATACAGTATATTCATTTGTGTCAGTGATTTCATGTCAATTCGGCGAACATAAACATAAATGATCGTGGTGAAGATGATGATTAAATTAGGATTAAAAATCGAGAGCCGAGCTGCATTTCCTCCCGTTCGTTTTTTTCGACTAAACAACATTATTTTGTTAGATAACAACATGGTGATGTTTTGTAAATGATTACATGTCTCTTATTTAGCACAGAGTATGATATCCGTGACATATGGATCTTAACAAAGTTCCGCTGTACACCCAGCGTACTGTATCTGACTTTATTTCACATGAGCTCCAGTGTGGAACCCCACTGCACCCCCTGGTGGATCAATGATCCATTGCAGCTGGCTTCATAATAATTACATTTATTTATCACGGGGGAGGTCTCAAGTCAAGCTGGAGGTTTTCCCTTGAGCGAGGGCAGATCACGTACCAATCACGGCCCTCGCGTTTCAAACTGTCTGAAATGAAGCGCTATATCTGTATATCAAGAAAAAGTTTAAAAAAAAAAAAAAAAAAGGTCGAAGAAGAAGAAAAACATGTTATCGGTAAAAATCATAATTGGCAGGTCAGACTTTAAAAAAACTGAAATAGGAATTGATGCAGCATCACTACTTGTATTATGTCAAGTCTCAGTGCTTCAGCAGAATCAAAGGCCCTGCACTTTTTTGCCAAGTCATACAGAGAAATATTGTTGCTAAGCGGGTCACGTTCACCTCCATTTTCTGAAAGTTATCAACACATGAGAAACATAAAAACTGATAACGGAAAATTATCTGATTATTAACTAAATTATACTATGTAATGTTGAAAAAAAAAGATATATATGAATTATAGACTGGTAAATACTAAGAGTATAGAGCAGAACAAGTGTGAGTTGTAATGAGGAGAGTGTTAGTCACCTGAGTAGTGGCTTTAGTTTTAGTATCAGCAGTGAGGAACTTAGAGGAAACTTTAGAAACAGGAGCTTTGTAGGGATTGGCAGAAGTGGAAGCAGAGTTCAGCTTGGGAAGACAGCGAGAGGTCAGCTCGGGAGAAGGCATGTTCTCATATAGGTCAGAGTTTTCATAGTGCACCTCCTCTTTCAGCTGGCGCCCTCCTGTGCTGGGCCTGGAGTACTGCGACTCCGGGTCCTTCAGTTAGACAAGCATGCAGGCAGAGAGGGAAGAGGAAGAGATAAAATACACAACAGAAAGAAAAGTCAAAGGAGAGAAAGAAAGGAAGAGATGATAGCAGTACAAATGTTAGTTACACTACTTTTCCATAACAAGTGTCTGTGTATGGTATAATGTTGTTTTAACATGTAATATATCATTCAGTTGATTTCATCTTGGCTTAGTTCCCATTAACATGGCCGTAGTGATTCATGCTATAAGTCGTGCTTACTTTGAACTCCCCTCCTCAGTTTGCGAGATTCTCAGAAATAAGAACTCTCAAAACATTGAGTGGGGTAACATTTTAGTTTTTGAGGAGCCAAAGGCAGATTTGTAAATTGTTTAAAGGTCCCATGTCATGCTTTTCCGGTTAGTACCCGTCCCCTTGTGTGTTATGAAGGTTTTTATGCATGTAAATGGTGTGCAGAGTCAAAACCCTCAAAGTACACCATGTAGCGAGTAAAACTCTAAAACAGAAAATACCTCCCCAAAACGCCTCGTTGGAGATACGTTACTGTCCATTTGATTCTTCCGGGTACATCATGATGTCATGTCGTCCCCGGAACGAAATGGACCAATCCGTGGAGCCGTTACGTTACGTCCGCGGAGCCTTTACGTTAAGCCCCCGCTGATTGGTCCAAATTGACCAATCCACGGATTTCCTCACACACTCAGTGCAGGCAGCTCTGCTGATTTCTCCTCCCTGGCTGCAGGCTGATAACAGACAGTTGGGATCGCGGCGAAATTCTCTCTGCAGACCCATTCTCACAGCGTTTATCAACCTGTTTCTTACTCAATATCAAGCCACACTTATTGTTTTTACTTCGGCTGTGACTTTGTGTGTGCTCAGGGTGAGTTTGGCTGTGTTTCGCTGTGTATCGCTAAACAAGGAAATCACACCTCCACGGAGCTCAGCGCGATTCACAACGTCCCGACCAATCGGAGCACACTGGGCTCACAGGGAGGGGGGGGCAAGAGCTGCAACGAGCTGTAAAGTATGTGAATACACATACTTTACAGAGATGCTGTATGCGAAACCAATGTGAGTTTGGAAAATTGCACAGTATAATTCTATTCTAGTAGACCTCAACAATGGAATTATGATCAGTGGAAATGGCCATGACATGGGACCTTTAATTTCAAACAACTGATGTAAACTGACCTGCTGTACGATCATTATTCAGCTAAATCCAGCTGAACAATATATTTGTTAAGATCTTTACGCTAAGTATAACCTCTGTTCCCTTATGGCGGGAGAATGTTGTCCA
This sequence comes from Pogonophryne albipinna, assembly GCA_028583405.1. NCBI lineage: Eukaryota > Metazoa > Chordata > Actinopteri > Perciformes > Artedidraconidae > Pogonophryne > Pogonophryne albipinna. The sequence continues at coordinate 18,859 of JAPTMU010000752.1, forward strand.
GCAAGGGATTGATCAGGCAAAATCCAGGCCTTTAAAAATCTCTTCCAGTTGTCTTGAGATACCAACATGTTGCTGTGATTGAGCGCTGTAGAACATAATGCAATGTGGTGATTATAGATCACTGTGACCTGAGTTTAATCAGATTGTGATACAGGAAAGAGTGTGAGGCTTTTGTCGTGTCAACAAACCTCCTCCCTGCACTCTCTTACGTTGACTTGTACATTGTCTTTGATATGTAATGTAATTAACAGCTAGATGGTTTACTGTGGTTAAGCTGCTTTAGCTGATTTGTTCTGTGTGTGTATCGCCCATGAGCAGGTGTGTTCTTACCATTCCGTTGATGGGCACGTCATCATAGTGCAGAGCCATGCCACTGGGGCAGGCGTAGCCGTTGACTGGGCTGTCCAGGTACGGGCTCGGAGAGACAGCACGCTTACTTGTAAAACTGTAAGGACAAAATAAACGTTGCAATGTATTTAGTCCAGGAGGCCTTTCTAATATGCTGTGGCCTGTCAACACACAGGAGTAAAAAAACATGTTTTTAATTCAGCGCAGACATGATGTGCGGCAAGTCATAAAAGTGCTCCAAAATAAAGTTGCACCAGTATGAGGCGCAGTGAAAACTACCGGCCCCAGGCAGCTGTCATACTAGCGAGCAGAGGTGTGGACTCGAGTCACATGACTTGGACTCGAGTCAGACTCGAGTCACCAATTTGATGACTTGAGACTCGACTTGACAAAATCACAAAACAATTGCGACTCGACTTGGACTTGAACACCAATGACTCGGGACTTGACTTGGACTTGAGCCTTCTGACTTGAGGTGACTTGATCATTTAATTCAGAGGTCTCCAACACACCGATCACGAGATGCCGCTGATAGAGCAGACTCCAGTCCGGGAGAGCAGAATCTTCAGCCGCTCCTACTCTTGCTGAGAATCCTTGCAGGCAGGGGCGGGACTTTATTTAGCTGGGCCACCATGCGGCCAATCATATGCGAGGACACACTAGGATCATACCATTATGTGAAAGAAGGGTGGGGGGCACAGCAGGTGTAGTGGTACAGGCCAGCTGCACGGAGCGACGGGGAGACGGATTTAAATGCAAGTGCGTCGGAAAAAGTCAAGAAATTAGCGAAAACCGAAAAAAGAAGCAGCATCTGGCTGCTTTTCAATATCATTGAAAAGCAGCCAGATGCTGCTTCTTTTTTCGGTTTTCGCTAATTTCTTGACTTTTTCTGCAGTAAAGCTGAGTGCAGGATTTGTAAAATGAAAATAACCTTTTTTGGTTACCTTTATTTTGGTAACCACTCAGGATTTACTGTCAGAGGTGGGAGAAGTTCAGATCTTGTACTTGAGTACAAAAGTACAAGAGTGTAGGAATACTCGGTTACAATAAAAAGTCCTGCATTCAAAATGTTACAAGTAAAAGTACAAAAGTATTAGCATCAAAATATAGTTAAAGTACCACAGGCAGAGGGATCTAGATGCAGGTGTTCTTTTCCCCATAGCCTCGCTGCACATTATCCCTTGCATAAAGATAGATTGTGGGTCCCTTACAACATGTTGTACACAGTGGAAATAAACATTCTGGTTACCTCAACATCAGGGATCTTATCCATTAAACTCCTTCTGAATCAAACCGTCACGGTAGCCTAACCTTATTGTTCCCTCTTAAAATAGAAAAAAACACATTACTTTACCAGCAGAGAGAAAATTGATTATTAAATTATTAATGTGACTAATAAAGAGCAATTTGATTATTAAGTATTATTCTGTTGATCGATGTCATTACATTTGGTGAAAAACACATAATGACTTGTTTATGACTCGTTTTGTCAAAGTTTAGGACTTGGACTTGACTTGAACTTGCCCAACCTGACTTGAGACTCGACTTGGACTTGAGCGCAAAGACTTGAGACTTGACTTGGACTTGAGCGCAAAGACTTGAGACTTGACTCGGACTTGCAAAACAATGACTTGGTCCCACCTCTGCTAGCGAGTGGGCACATTTCAGCTATCGGAGAATAATGAAGATGTGATTGGTTGTTCCACTCTCCGTTTGTTGCAAGAGTGGTAAGGTAATTAAGTGTAAAAGTGTGGACTGGACTGACTGACACTGACACCAACAATGTCTTGGATCCTGCAAAAAAAAGGAGGAAAGGTGGCACAGAGAGTGAAAAAAAGAAAAGAGCACACAAGGAGGAGGCAGCCTGTCCTAAACTCACAGATGTATTCAGAGTAAGCCACATACCATTACATAGTTTACAGGCAAAACTGGGCAACTAATTAACTCAATTTAGCCAAATACATTTTTTGCGCTCTCGTTTTCTATATTGTAGCCTGATGTGTACAGACTGTCAACAAAAAAGTTTCTCAGTCTAAATATCAAGTAAGTTCAGTGGTAGGCCCTGTGTGACTGGAGACTGTTAGGCTATGCCAAGTATATGTAATACTACCGTTAGACTGCAGCTAACTGTGGCACTACAACTCTTCACAATGTGAGTGAATACGTACATCTGAATTAAGCCGTGTGTTAGTGTGTGGGCAGCAACGCTGTAAATATTGACGATGCAAACAACAACAAAAAACCCAAAAGCTGGTAGTGGCCTGGCTGGGTGAATAACTCCGACCTGACTTATGGCGCGTTTCCACTGCAGCGGGTAGCTCGCTTTAAGCGTGCCGAGCCGTGCGGGGCCCGTTTTTGGTTGCGTTTCCACTTGGCCTAGTTTTCGCCCGGGGCTACTTTTTCACCTTTTTTCTGGCCCGACTAAATCGTGGTTCTAGGGCCAGGAACAACCAGGCTGAGTCG
>JAPTMU010000096.1:0-30000 GCA_028583405.1 Pogonophryne albipinna
GAGGACTCTTTAAAGTAGAGACACTACATACTGATATACACCTGAACATCAGCAGGAGAGGACTCTTTAAAGTAGAGACACTATATACTGATATACACCTGAACATCAGCAGGAGAGGACTCTTTAAAGTAGAGACACTATATACTGATATACACCTGAACATCAGCAGGAGAGGACTCTTTAAAGTAGAGACACTATATACTGATATACACCTGAACATCAGCAGGAGAGGACTCTTTAAAGTAGAGACACTACATACTGATATACACCTGAACATCAGCAGGAGAGGACTCTTTAAAGTAGAGACACTATATACTGATATACACCTGAACATCAGCAGGAGAGGACTCTTTAAAGTAGAGACACTATATACTGATATACACCTGAACATCAGCAGGAGAGGACTCTTTAAAGTAGAGACACTACATACTGATATACACCTGAACATCAGCAGGAGAGGACTCTTTAAAGTAGAGACACTATATACTGATATACACCTGAACATCAGCAGGAGAGGACTCTTTAAAGTAGAGACACTATATACTGATATACACCTGAACATCAGCAGGAGAGGACTCTTTAAAGTAGAGACACTACATACTGATATACACCTGAACATCAGCAGGAGAGGACTCTTTAAAGTAGAGACACTATATACTGATATACACCTGAACATCAGCAGGAGAGGACTCTTTAAAGTAGAGACACTATATACTGATATACACCTGAACATCAGCAGGAGAGGACTCTTTAAAGTAGAGACACTATATACTGATATACACCTGAACATCAGCAGGAGAGGACTCTTTAAAGTAGAGACACTACATACTGATATACACCTGAACATCAGCAGGAGAGGACTCTTTAAAGTAGAGACACTACATACTGATATACACCTGAACATCAGCAGGAGAGGACTCTTTAAAGTAGAGACACTACATACTGATATACACCTGAACATCAGCAGGAGAGGACTCTTTAAAGTAGAGACACTATATACTGATATACACCTGAACATCAGCAGGAGAGGACTCTTTAAAGTAGAGACACTACATACTGATATACACCTGAACATCAGCAGGAGAGGACTCTTTAAAGTAGAGACACTACATACTGATATACACCTGAACATCAGCAGGAGAGGACTCTTTAAAGTAGAGACACTACATACTGATATACACCTGAACATCAGCAGGAGAGGACTCTTTAAAGTAGAGACACTACATACTGATATACACCTGAACATCAGCAGGAGAGGACTCTTTAAAGTAGAGACACTACATACTGATATACACCTGAACATCAGCAGGAGAGGACTCTTTAAAGTAGAGACACTACATACTGATATACACCTGAACATCAGCAGGAGAGGACTCTTTAAAGTAGAGACACTACATACTGATATACACCTGAACATCAGCAGGAGAGGACTCTTTAAAGTAGAGACACTACATACTGATATACACCTGAACATCAGCAGGAGAGGACTCTTTAAAGTAGAGACACTACATACTGATATACACCTGAACACCAGCAGGAGAGGACTCTTTAAAGTAGAGACACTACATACTGATATACACCTGAACATCAGCAGGAGAGGACTCTTTAAAGTAGAGACACTACATACTGATATACACCTGGACATCAACAGGAGAGGACTCTTTAAAGTAGAGACACTACATACTGATATACACCTGAACATCAGCAGGAGAGGACTCTTTAAAGTAGAGACACTACATACTGATATACACCTGAACATCAGCAGGAGAGGACTCTTTAAAGTAGAGACACTACATACTGATATACACCTGAACATCAGCAGGAGAGGACTCTTTAAAGTAGAGACACTACATACTGATATACACCTGAACATCAGCAGGAGAGGACTCTTTAAAGTAGAGACACTACATACTGATATACACCTGAACACCAGCAGGAGAGGACTCTTTAAAGTAGAGACACTACATACTGATATACACCTGAACATCAGCAGGAGAGGACTCTTTAAAGTAGAGACACTACATACTGATATACACCTGAACACCAGCAGGAGAGGACTCTTTAACTTTAAGAAAGTACTTATTTTAGAGAGGTTAAATCGCCTTGTCGTTTGCACACGTAAAACGACAACATGACAAATCTCAGGTCTCTGTTAATGTTCAACTGCTCAAAGTGTCTGTTGAGCCAAAGCGGAAATGCTTAAATCCAGAGGATGGAGCGGGGCTTTAAAGATAACTCGCTCCAGTGGAGGGCCCGACTGAGGGGCCACAGGGCGACTGATCCCCTCAGACACACACCTCAGGATTAAATATCACCACCAGACACTAACTGCCACACAATACCCCACTTAAATAGAGAAGCCAAACAAACACAAACAAAAACAATTACTCGTCACACACACACACACTTAGACACACACCTGAACTTTTGAAAGAACATCCATAACATTCATCTGTTTGCAACTCATATATATCAATATTCCAATTACTTGTATATAGACTATTCTGCACAATTTCTATTATATTGTATTTTATTGCACTATTATCTGTTGTATTGTGTTGCCCTGTTGGAGGAGCCTGTGACCTAAGAATGTCATTGTCATAACTACACTGTAGCTATGCACACATGACAATAAAAGCCTTGAATCTTGAAACCTTAAATGCCAATACTACTGCAGACAGTAATAAAAGCCTCTTTGTGTTCGTTATAATTACATATAATGGAGCAATTGACAAAGCCACAGATTACGAAAGGAAACATTTCATTTTCATTGTTTTAAATATTGTAGAACTGAGCTGTTTTTGCTCAGTGACAAGTAAAACAAAATCTGTACATATGACAATAAAAGCCTTGAAACACGCTGAAATATTCTCGTCTGCTCCCTGCTCTCCTCCAGGTGACCGAGGCAGCGCTTCAACAAGCTGCTATAAAACGCTCATCAATCACAGAGGCTAATCTCAGGTTCTCCCTGACACTTTCATTGTTCGGGCCCTTTCTATACGGCTGCCTCCACATAATGGCCTTCTCTCTCTGCGCTGAGAGGCCTGCGGCTCCTGCCATGAGGGCCGCTCTCAAGTGGCTCGGCTTTGAAGTGAAGCACCGGCCGAGAGAGGGCTAATCTGGACATCTGGAGGCCTGGTGGGTGAAGCAGGACGGAGGCAAAGACTCTGTCTATAGGTGACCTCGGTGTGGAATGAGAGAAAGCCATTTTACCAGTCCAGAAGGAAAAAGGCTCCAATTTTCTGAACGGTCATTACACAGAAAGTGCAAAGAATGGTTGAAATGACAGAGCGTTTTTTCTTTCCATTTTCACTTCCATGAGACGGAGTTCGTATAGTTTGAGTTTGGCGTCATCAAACCATGCAAATACTGTATGTTTGTTTACAAAGAACAGAGTTTACAGGATAAATAACTATCCCTCGGAGCCTACAGGTGGATGCTGGAGTTATGTTTAAAAAGTGCATACATTTGACAGTAAAAGGGAGAATTTAAGTCAGTTTCAGTTGGTTGTTAAACTCTCTGATTGCAGCATTACTGTTTTGGTCTCACTTTATATTCGTTGCGTTGTTTTTAGCCTGCAGCAATCAGTTTTTTCCCTTTAAAAAGCTCCTAAAACCCAGTCTCTAAACTACCTGCTCAGCACCAATCGTCAGACAGACCAATGTGGAGCATTTAGCAGCTAAAGAGAATATGTAAGTGTCCAGAAACACGACTCTAAATACATGATAATGTTGAGAGAGGGCTAATCTGGACAGCAGGATGGAGGAAAACACTTGGAAATGATAGAATGCCATTTTACCAGTTCTGCAGATTGGAAGTCTGAAAATAAATTCCATTTTTCCGAACTGCCATTACACAGAAAGTGCAAAAAATGTTGAAATGGCAACGTTTTTTTTCTTCCCATTTTCACTTCTATTGGACAGAGTTCAGGCGACAACATGGCTGAGTCGACCCTGAAGCACAGAAGGAGGCTTGGCAGGGAACAATACTGCAGTCCAAAAAATACAAAAACACTAGGGGAAATGCAATATGGTTTGGGGGTCGGGAGGAGTATATTCCTAATCACAAGAAAACCTTCTGGCCATATCTTCAATGTGTGTGTTTCCATCCTCGATTCCCCGCCAGCGATTGTACGGTCCTCCAATCTTAGTCAGCGCTCTTGGCAGAGGGAACACAAACAACCCTATTCAAAACACAGCAATTTTGTGCGTGTTTACCTTTCATCCCGCCATATCTATCTGAGAGTCAGCGCCCCAAAACTGTTCCGTTCCATTTCACGCCCCGAGGAAGAACCTTGTTTCTTGGCCCACTGTACAGATGAACGAGCGAGATATCGAGCGCCATTATTCTGCACAATCATTTCTATCTTGTCCCCTTTTCTCTTGTGCGCTTCTATAGCTGCATGCTGAACCGCCTGAATGCTAAACTGTGAGGCTGGCACAGGAACATATTTATGAAATAAAACCGTTTATCTTGTTACGGTGAAAGAAGACATTCGTATGCGTTCATAGAAAATGTGTTAAGATGGCACACACATCATTTTGAGTGACTGAGGCATGTGTTTACGGAAAGATGTTCTCTTTCAGATGCATAAGAGCCACATTTAGCTGCATTGAAGCTAATTCAGAACACATAAAACATGCATACGCCATTTATTTTCCTTTGAAATGGTGATGTTTTAAACAACAGTAATCAAGATTCAAGGCAGATCCCTGCATTCTTACTTACTTTCAAAATGATAAGTGTCACCGTAAAGTTAACGCCTTGAAATCTGCTTCCATGTCTGTAACGAATTACCATGAATTAACATTTCTGGAGAACAGGTAGGTCAGGTATGAACATGACTAAAGCAAAAGCTTCTGGCTCAATCCAATATGTTATCTTTTGCTTAAAGTTTTGTTAAAGTACAATTTCTTCCTACATTTATGTCTTTTGAATTAATTGGAACTACAAAGAAGCCCTGACGACAAAATACTTTATTGTCATTTTACTTCGGCTAGTCTGTCAAATAAAAATAGAATAATGTTTTTTTACGTGAGGTCATATGTATGGAAGAAGCATGTGAAATATATTTTGAAATCTGACCGAGAGTGCAGTTATGTTTTGAAGATCGAGAAAAACCTTCCAAAAATTCTGACTTTTTTCAAAAAATTCTGACTTTTTCCCCAAAATTCTGACTTTTTTCAAAAAAATCTGACTTTTTTCCTCAAAATTCTGACTTTTTTCTCAAAAGGTTCACATGTGACCTTAATCCTTTTCCATACATATGGACACCACAACATTAAAACAATAATTCTGGCTATAATTTAAACTTGTAATTTCAGGGCTATCATTAATGTCAATAAAGTTCGGGGTATCAATTTTACAGTTGCCTGTTTCTTCACTTCCTAAGACTTTCACAGTCTTTTTAAATCGTGTTTCTCATCCCATCTGGTTACATTTCAGAGTTGTCAAAGCCCAACACTAAATAAGTTCCAAGATGTAAATAGAAAAAGACAGAATTATCCTTTAACCAACATGGTGTCAGTCAATTTATCAGATTTGTAACAGGATATTAAAGTACTGCAGTCATTACTTAGAGCAGCGGGTCCCTGAAGCTAAAAAATAACTCAATCCAAACGCAGACTGGAAGTGAAACTGACACTCAAGTAAAGACAAGCAGCTTTTTTTTACTATGAAATGCAGACTGGTCTGCGCTGTAAGGAATACCTATATAGTCTCTCAGTTCAAATTATTTTGTAATAAAACATCAATCTCACAATAAGCCACTCATGGTTCTACAGTGTTGGGTAAATATAGAGAGAAATATCTCAGTGTCATGTCTCGAAAGATTATTTAAATTGGTTTTTGTCCTGTCTTTGTGTTTCGTGCCTATTTTGAAAAGTAACTAAACAATCCCTGTGTCTCCCTCACTTCGTTTATATATGTTCCTCATCTCCCTTCGTCTTGTGCCAACGTCTTCTCGTCAACGCAGACTACCAGCATATATCGCCAAGCTAAGATTATTGATTTGTCCAGTGCCTTGTCCTCTGTTGAGTGTTTTTGTTTTACCATACCTTTAAGGCCCCCTATTATACAATTTTTCGTTACTGTATTATAGGTCTCAGATATATCGAGAACATGTCTCTGAAGTGTTTGTCTGAAACACCAAACAGGTCATTACAGCATCCCATAATCCCCTCTGTTTCAGCCAGAGGTTGCGCTAGAGTTTGTCGCTGCTCGTCATTTTGACGGACAGGATCGTAACATTTCCGTCACAATCCATTATTACCCGTTGGTCTGTATCTGGTCTGTACCAACTCTGACAGGGGGGCGGGGGGGAAGAGCACGCTTGTGAACTGTTAGCGCCGGTGTTATGCATGCCCACTGCACCTCGCGGGAGCGCGCCACAGCGTGAGGTTTGGAAACAATATCATCTCCTTTTTGGCAGACATGCATAACACCGGATCCTTGCTGCGGGGAAACGTTGGTGCTGTTTTGCACCAGATTTTTCCATCATTGTTAAAAAAAAATCGGTCATAGACGGAAAATATTCGGTTAACGCGCGACCTCTGGTTTCAGCCCTGTTTCCAAAGTGCTGATTCTCTGTCTGTTACTTTAGATGAAAATAAGGAGCCCCTCCCCACGCCCCTCTGAGAGACATTTGGTTACAAAGAACTCAATGGTGCTCTAGGAGAAGATTCAGGTGATAAGGTGGGGGGGGGGGGGGGTTACCTTGATTGGTGATTGGCTAATGGTTACTCAAGACAACACATCGTTATGACATCATAAAGTGGCCAAAATCTGATCAGCTCATTTTCAGACAGGTTTTTATAGAAATGGATCAAAAAGAGAGAGAATCTTTGTTCCTGAAACTTTCAGAGTCTCTTTCCACAGAGGGGACACGTGTTGATGTAGAAGAGACATGAAGAAGAGGGGACACATGTTGATGTAGAAGAGACATGGAGAAGAGGGGACACATGTTGATGTAGAAGAGACATGAAGAAGAGGGGACACATGGTGATGTAGAAGAGACATGAAGAAGAGGGGACACATGTTGATGTAGAAGAGACATGAAGAAGAGGGGACACATGTTGATGTAGAAGAGACATGGAGAAGAGGGGACACATGTTGATGTAGAAGAGACATGAAGAAGAGGGGACACATGTTGATGGAGAAGAGACATGAAGAAGAGGGGACACATGTTGATGTAGAAGAGACATGAAGAAGAGGGGACACATGTTGATGTAGAAGAGACATGGAGAAGAGGAGACACATGTTGATGTAGAAGAGACATGAAGAAGAGGGGACACATGTTGATGTAGAAGAGACATGAAGAAGAGAAGACACATGTTGATGTAGAAGAGACATGAAGAAGAGGGGACACATGTTGATGTAGAAGAGACATGAAGAAGAGGGGACACATGTTGATGTAGAAGAGACATGAAGAAGAGGGCACACATGTTGATGTAGAAGAGACATGAAGAAGAGGGGACACATGTTGATGTAGAAGAGACATGAAGAAGAGGGGACACATGTTGATGTAGAAGAGACATGAAGAAGTGGATTTTGCATAATAGGTGACCTTTAAAAGACGTCTCTTCCTCTAGTGAGTGATTCTTTGTTTGAAACGTTGAATACTGTGTTTAAACCAATAAAGACTTGATTTTGAAAAGACCTTCTGTGTTTGGGTTCATGCCTCAGAGTGCGGTCCTGACAGTGAGCGTTGGTACTTTGTCGATACAGTAACTCTCCCAGGTAAACAGTTTCTTAGAGTTATCAGATGTTTATAAATCACAAGCTTGTTGTCTGACCTTGGACGGCGACCTTGGGATGTTCCTTCTTGGTGCACTCAGGCTGGGTCAGCAGGTCGAAGAGCGACGGGGTCGTGGGGTCGACCGGGGTCTGCATGGAGACCGTGGGGAGGAGGAGGAGGAAGAGGAAGAGGAGGGCGGCCATTAACGAGGGGGCGGGGTCCTGCGAGGTCGTCGTCATGGTGATGACCTCTCCTCTAACTGCCAAGGTGGGCCTCTGGGATACAGCTGCAGGAGAGAAGATTCCAGATTCAAAGGTTTCAAAGGTTTTATTGTCATAAGCACAAAGCTACAGTGTAGAAATGGTAATGAAATAAAAAAATATGTACAAGAACAGAATATGAAATTAAATAATGTACATTAAGGCAAAATTAAATACGGTTTATTGCGGTGATAACTATGTATTTAAATTAGTAGATTGCAAGATGACAACAGGAATGTTTATCGGGGCACTTGACAGAGTTCAGGTGTTTAGCAGTCTTATGGTGAAGAGACCACGACTTCAGAACCTCAATGACACACTTTCACACCTGGCTTCAAAGAGAGGAAGATGTTCCGCTATACTTGAAAGATAATTTCTTCTCTCCAACGTTCAATTCCTGTGGGCTCCTGGCTCCCAATGCAGCCAAAGAAAGAGAGTAAAAGAAACCATTTTGGGTAAAAAACAAAAGTACATGTCCGTGGGATGAAAGCAAGGATAACTGCAGGGTGGCTGCAAAGAGGAAATACTAAAATACGAAGACAACTTTTTGAAGTAAAATACAGAGAAAAGAAGAGAGGAATGAAGGTGTGAAGGACAAGGCAACTCCTGCCTATCAGCAATGAGGCATCTCAAAGAAATACCTCACCTCTGACCTCGAGGTAATTATTCAAAATGTTTGATTAAACCTTGAGTTTGTTTAATGGCTGACTGAAATGAGAACATTTGTGCACTGCTCAATGAGGCGAGAGCTTCCACGAGTCGATGAAGCAGAAATACGAATGTGTGTCTTTAAAAGAAGTTCTGTTAAATGTTTGCACACTGCACTGAGTTATTTCAGTGCAGGTTTGTGAGGCTGATCAACACATGACTAATATCCAGTCATCCTCTGACCTCCTTATCCCAGTGTTATTTAAGCAAAGCCAGCCGGCAGACACACACTTACGTTCCTGCACAACACACACACTTCCTGAGTAAATGTAATCTCCTCCAGTCATAACATATGTGTGTAGAGTGCTGAGCTGAAACTCGCAGTTCATCATCTCTCCTTACGATGTTAGCTTAGCGAGGTGTAATATCATTTAAATAGATTAAAAACTGAGAGCCTCAACTTTCTGCAGCACTCTGGCTGGGACACATCTCTCTGAAGTGTGTTCCCTGCTAATGCGTCAATCAATAACAAATTATTAGCTTGGTTGAGTTGCAAATCAACCATTTTACCCCGCAATCAATTAACCCTCTCTGTACAGCTGGTGACTCATTAGGCAAATGTGCAGAGGGCCTGTGTTTGTCATTACAAAACAGTTCTAGAGTCAACAGGGCCCCGCTACTGCCAGCCAACACACAGTGGGTGAAACAGGTGGAAGTATTCAATGTCCTCCGCTCCAGCCTGACTGTCTGTTAAGAGCACAGACTGAAAGCACTTCATTAAGCCCCTGTCACACCGTCCCGAAATTGACACCCGATGGACACACGATAAAGGAAATGTTCAAATTCGGCTCTGATCGTAGCAACATCGGGCCATTCGTGAGGGCATCTTAAGCCATCGTATGACCGCCGGTGGAGTTTCTCAGGCTCCGGCAGCAACTTCGTGAGCGGCAACTTCGTAAGGCACTCGTGAAGGCATCTTGTCGAATCGTGTCATCTTCGTGTTATCATCGGTGCCATCGGGCATTCGCCTTCACTCTGATCGGGGTGAATGCCCGATGGCACCGATGATAACAAGATGCCCTCACGATGGCCTTACGAAGGGCAAAATTGACACAAATTCAACACAAAATGAACCTTCGCATGGTCCTTCGGCTATTTTTTGGCATGCCAAAGATTTTGCCACCGCTCACGAAGTTGCAGCCGGAGCCTGAGAAACTCCACCGGCGGTCATACGATGGCTTAAGATGCCCTCACGAATGGCCCGATGTTGTAACGATCAGAGCCGAATTTGAAAATTTCTTTATCGTGTGTCCATCGGGTTTATTGCACAACAAAATCATGTAAACATATTATGTAAATAACCCAATTTGTGTTCTGTGAAACTGAAAAGGATATAATATATTATTTTGAAGGCGAGTTGACAGGAAGTTGTTGTTGCTATGGAAACAACATGACGGAGAAAACGTAATATCTTCTACATATAAAGACGGATAAAGTAAAGAACAAAGTCTGAAGATATCAGTACAGTATCCTAGTACTGTAACATAATTGTTTGTGTTACTTTCGTTGCAGTTGTATGTCTTAAATGTAATGTAAATGTTGCCTTCGTGTGTGGTTCGGGGCCATCTTCGTGCGAAATTCACAATTCCATATTCGTGTGTCCATCGCGTGTACACTTCGGGACAGTGTGACAGGGGCTTAAGAAAATGCAATTGTTCTGCGATTAAAGGCAATCCAGAAAGTCCTGATTGAGTGATGCATTCGTTTTAGGCCTTTATCATTCATAGGCTGCTTCTTAATTGAGTCCTTGAATACTTAAGGAGCATTTGTGTTCCAAAGAAAGCCTGGTATATTGTTTTGCTTTTACCAAATGAAAAGCCCAAATCTAGGTGTTTTCATAAGTATGGTGGCCGACGGGTGCAAATAGGTAGCAACGGCCCAAAACATTTCCTTAAGGAGAAACATGCTGCAGCTTCAGAAACGATGCAAATAAAAAAACACAAATGTGCCAAGGACATGCACATGAAGAAACATCTTCACCGACTTGACAAAACATGCGCATGACGTTTACTAAAAGCACTGCATAAAGATAAACAACACAAATGCAAATAACAAACGCTGCAAGAAGCTTAGAACACAACGGAAACCAGGGGACACTAAAGAGTGACGCACACAGCTGGGAATGCTGACGTTTGGGGGTCAATAAAGTTGGCCAGCTGTTACGGTCACTGGAAACTCACCTTAAGTTTTATTGGCTTTTAACAACGGGATCATTGATTATTCAAATATACTGACAACACACTCACGATTATGAAACAGGCTAGTGACAGTTCAGTGAGTGTTTTCTAAATACTGTGCATTTCCCTAATTCACACATATATATATATTTTATTTGTTTTGCCATTGAGTGGAAATAAGCTTAAATCTGTTAAATGTAGTTTCGCATCCTGCAGCCAGATGTCTGATTTTCAAAGAGTTGTTTGTTTCACAGAGCAAGCATGATTGTTGGAGTGTGCCATCAAATCGAGCTTCTCAAAAATAGATCATGCCACTCTCCTCGCCTCGTGTTTTCAGACCGACCCCTGGAGGACCTCGGCACTTCATTACATCTATTCCCATGTTACTCATTAGCTAAATTACTGTATGTACTTTAAGTTAATCAACATTAGTTTGCCAGCTTTGAAATGGTTGCCTGTTCTGTCTGTAGAAGGGTTTGAGAGTCCTCATTATCATCTGTATTTGATAGATATTTGTACCCTAGACTGTGTCCATGCACACCTGTGAGTTCTATGTGTTCCCGGCTGTGAGACACACTTCCTCTCGGGGATATAAAGTCTAAGTTGAAGCTGAAACTGAAGTGTGGAGCTGGCTGGGAGTTGATGACTGATCGCTCCTATTTGCAGACTGTTTTCCGGCCCAACAACCGAGTAATCTTCCATTTAACCCCGACTGCTATTTGCTGCTTCTCTGCTTTCTGGTTCTGTTACCAAAACCTTGGCAAGCTCACATTACAGTGTCTCCGATCACATGACTAACACAAGACAAGCTGGGTTTTCTCTGTCTACGCAAAAAAGCAAACAACCTTTTTGTTTTTGGAAGTTCAAAATCACTGATGTAAAGAGGGATGAAAAGTAAAAAAGGTGATGGAGTTACTTCTGTTTTTAGATTTAAAGGTCACCTATCATGCTATGTTTAGGCAATAGCATAGGTCTCAGATATATCTATAAAAAACATGTCTATGAAGTGTTTTGCTCAAAATACCAAACAGATCCCCCATTCTAGCCATGCCTCATATCCCTCTATTTCACTTCCTGTTTCAAAAGTGCTGATTTTGGGTATAAATCTTAAAAAAAATAAAAAAGGAGGGGTCTGAGTTCATGCGGGACCCGGCAGCTACTGTCTAAACTAAATGCTGCCGTGATGAAACGCCATATCATGGATTATCAAGGATACTTTCTGAAACAGTCTGGAGCTCAAAGGCTTTCTCTCTTGCCGGTTATACCACAAGGTGAGTTCCTTTTTACTTCCTGCTTCTTCACACACATGCTCTCCAGCACAGGTTAGCTCTGAGTGTTAGCGATGCTAACGTAAACACCGACCATATTACGTCCAGAACAGTCGGGCATTGTTTCTGATAGCAACGTTTCTGATTGGGCCGTGGGTCCACATTTCAGATATTACGTCATATCGGACGCAAATCTGGATCAGCTCCGTTGTTCCCCGTTTTTAGAGATTTGGGTACGGAGGAAAAGAGAGAGGGTTTTATTTTCTGACGCTGTGTGAGTTTCTGACGTATTTATGTATAAAAGACATCAAAAAGTGCATTTTGCATGATAGGTCCCCTTTAATTAAAACTCATATGTTTCCTTTTTTTAGCATCTCTTGATTGGCTGTTCATGTCATAATTCACACTTCACTGATACGTTTTAAGGAAGTGCACTCTGACAGGTGTCTCGTTAACTTTCTAAACTCGTAGTTTCATAATTAATTAAATTCAGCTAAATCAAGGCATTCACAGAAAATAAAGGCCCATTGATGCTAAAAACAAAAATCACTTAAAACGGGTTTAATATACCAGAGGTAAAATAGGAAGCAAAGATGAATTCCTTTTGCAGACCCTACATAACATTATATTTCTCATACATCTTATTTTAATATGCTGTAGTGAGAGTGATATAAAATATGAGGAGGAGGACAGGTTGACACACGATTAGTTCTTATGAAATCAAATGCTTACAAAGTACGAGTTTTCCTTACTAAGACATTCCATTTTCTATATTCCTCTCATCCCAGTGGAGTTGGCAGGTACATAATTCACATTAAATCAGTGAGTCCTGAAAGTCAGAGCCTGACTCTACAGATCCTCTCATTAGTCTGAGAGCCGGACGGAGAGCAGAGATCCTGACAGATGACCTGCTGTTAGCTCAGACTCTGCTGGAAGAGCTGGCATCGACACACACACACACACACACACACACACACACACACACACACACACACACACACACACACACACACACACACACACACACACACACACACACACACACACACACACACACACACACACACACACACACACACACACACACACACACACACACACACACACACACACACACACACACACACACACACACACACACACACACACACACACACACACACACACACACACACACACACACACACACACACACACACACACACACACACACACACACACACACACACACACACACACACACACACACACACACACACACACACACACACACACACACACACACAGGGAACCGTACTGTCAGGAGGAAGTTAGTGCGTGGATGTCAAGAAACTCATGTCATACACTCAAGAAAGAACACACACACACTTCCACAAACTCAGAAAACTGGAAGAATCGAGCCATGGACAGCTGGTCACACTCCTTATTGGGTCACAGCGAGTGGGCAAAACTGCATGCTGTGTGCCGACATCCCCTTCTGAGGTGTGTGTGTGTGTGTGTTCTCGCATCCGAGAGTGTGTGTTTATACCAAGCGTGGCCCTTCAAGCCAATCCAAAGAAGCCTGATAGAGTCCATCCAATTTCCTGTCCTGCTGTGTTCTGGATTAGCAAGTTTGTCAGCAAGGAGCTTCGACAATCCATACCGTTGGATGAGCAGGCTTCATACACACACACTCACACACACACACACACACACCGGGGGTGCTTTTAGAAAGTGTTGCTGAGCCCCTGTTCGTCCAGACGTCCTGCTGGAAACACTGAGTCGATTAAAGGTGCACTGTATGCCAGGGCTATTCAACTTCATTAGCAAGTGGGCCAAATAGGAAAATCACTGGGGGTTTGTGGGCCACACAATACAAAATGTTGTATCTTTAAAACTAAGGAGACATGAGGGTTTTTCCCCCAACAGTTCCATGACCGCTAATGTACAAAACAAGATGAATATAATAAAACAGTATTCATCACATTAACAGTAAGTAGCCCTGTGTATAATATCCTCAACACTTCCAAGCATACATAAGGTGCATTGAAGACAACACAAGTCCATAAAATGTAATAGTAAATGCAAATAGAACATAGTAAAACAATAGCCATCAGACTCACAATAACATTCATATCTTGGAAACATTTTTACAATTTTCGAAACAGTAAGTAGGCTTGTTTGAATAACCATAAAATGAATGACCATAAAAACAGATCTGCATACATACCATGCATTATACTTCTGTCATGTTTAGCCTGTTTGAGTCAGTGAGAGAAATTACACTGCCTTGATTTAGCTATTTCAGCATAGTTTGGCTCATAAGTGGTAAGAGCAATCCTGAGACACTCATGCAACTTCTCATTGGTCATGGAGCAACGTGCCCTTGTTTTGATGGCATTCATATGAGAAAAGCTAGACTCACAAGTATAGGTAGATCCAAACATTGTCAGTATAAGCAAGGCCACCTTCCTCATTGTTGGCCACTTGACTCCGTTCAAATGATGCTAGCAGTCCCTGTACTTGCCTTCTCCGTTCCTCTGAGCCCACGGGAAGAAAACTGGCAGAAACGAGCCGTGATTTGAGTTTTAGTGTCGCTTTACGTTGTATTCTTTCATCACGGATATACTTTCGTTGCACAATAAACACACCGGTTTATTACTTGTTGCGGCTGGCAAAGTAAATACATATTTGTCAGTCCATTCATTCTGGAATTGGCGATTTTCCGAATCAACTTTACGTTTCTTGGGCTTGGAGAGAGACATCTTGAAGCTGTTGTTAACTAAAGTACTTTCTCTGTGGCCCGCGAACCTAGTGTGTAACGTGAGTTTGACTGAGCCAATGACAAGTGCGGACACAGTGCGGGTTTTTTTTTAATGAGCAGAGCGTGGCAGGCAAAATAATGGATTCAAAATAATTCAAATGAATGGAAAAACCAGCGTTTTCGTCGGATTTAGTGTGATCAGACATTAGTTTTATTTATGCTATTACGCATATGCCATTTCGATTTGCAGACAACCTCTTGTGGGCCAGAAAAAAGTTCTGAAGGGCCTGATTCGGCCCGTGGGCCGCTAGTTGAATAGGCCTGCTGTATGCTGACGACTCCTGTGTGTATTGGACAAACAAGAGGTTCAGACACGTCTCTCTGTCAATAACTTTGTGATCAGTGAGGAGAGAGATTTCCTGCCTAAAAACTTTCAGAATGGAGTCAGCCGTGGAGGAAGACGTGTTTTAAAAAAGTCCTGTAACCGGTAGAAGAATAAGCTGCAAAGTATTTAACCCGTGTGTTGTCTCTTTATTAACTTGTTTTCTCCTGGTTTGACTATTTATAAAATCATATAATCAACCAAATCTGTGTTACAGCTTTTAAGGCAATGTTATACCTACTTATTACCACAAGGTTTAATCTTCCTTTTGCAAATGTACGGTCAATTTACCTGTTTTACACAGAATAAAACCTAATTTCTGAATTTATAAAGGAAAACATTTTTGAATGATTTTACAAAATTGACCCCAGAAGACCACAGATGCTGTTGATTTGAATAAAACCCAAAACCTAATGAAAGTGATCATGATTATTTTCGAGTGGAAAAACGAAGTATACGATCAAACATGTCATTCTACTGTCACTAACATCAAATGAACCTTCAGTCTAACATAAAAACATTTGGGAACAGGTCAAATGTGAGCCAAGGGCTGCGCAGGGGCGGATCTACGGGGGGGCAAGGGGGGGGGGCAGCTACCCCCCCCCCCCCCCCTGTAGAGCCTTGCCCCCCCAGCTGCCCCCCTAACTTTTGTTTCCCTAAAACTGTACTAAAACAAACCTACACTATTTCCACTAGCAACGAAACAAGCATTACATTAGTTAAAAGTGAATCATTTTAAATATCATTTTAGGCCCGTTAAAAACGCAGCTACGGCCCTGCATTAAACTGCGGAGCGGCGTTCACACAGACCGCGGCTCACAGAGCTGCAGAGAGGGAGCGAGCTGTCCCAGCGCCTATGGGTCAGCTTCCCCTGGGAGCATTTCCCCTTCAACTAGTTTTGTTTTTACTAAGGACGAGAGCTTGAAACTAAATATTAATAAAACGCTGCCGTTTGAATTGATAGCGTTTAACAGATGGGCGCTGTTTGGGGCGTTACGTTACAAAATACTACGCAGACAGCGTTAGCTGGGAGATCGATCACTTTGCTAAACTATGCGGTAGCCTACTATTAAATCCACGTAAACTACACATCACAGCAATGAGGCCAGATCAATGAAACCAGGATACATCCTTTACCGTAAAAACTGGATCTAAACACAGCTGCCTGTGTGCGCTTGATAAATACTTTCTGATGTTATATTTATGATATGCTACTTATTAGCTACATGGCCCTAACGTGTAAAGTGATACAAGCATTTGTACCAGTGCTTTTCACAAGTAGACTCTTGCAGGCCAGAGTATAGGAGTGATTCAACAACAACAAAAAGACATATCTAAGAAGAGATCAGGACGAACAGAAAGAGGAAAAGAGAGTTCACTGAAGAGACCAGGAGGGTCAGAGCAGGAGGAAGAGGAGGAGATTAAGACATTAGTGAAGAAGAAGAAATGTATGTGAGGAATAAAGATGAAGTGTCAGAAAGAGGGACAGAGGCAGGGATCAGGAGGCAGATGAAACTCCAGCTGGACCACATGGTATGTTCTTATTCTCCTTACATATTCCATCACAGCAACACAATCTAGCAGCTCTTAGTATTGACAATTATTGATTGAAATGTGTTGCTGCACAGGTCACCTTTAGCTCTCTGAAGAGATGGGTCATGTCATTTGTGTACTTAATAATAACTAAGTACTTACAGTATGCAGAATTACAGTATTCTCTGAATCGGGTGCCTTTTGGGTCTTTATATCTTTGAAAAATTAAACCAAAATGTTTGGTCATAACATCTGGTAGTGGACTACTTACATGTTCCCACCTCAGGCACAAAATATAAATAATTACTAGGAATTTACTTGAACAAATTTAACAGGGTTGAAGTTTTTGACAAAAAGTAGCCATGAGACCTTGTTTAGCTAAGATATGGCACCACATGGAAATCAAGGACATTACAAAATTGTAATATTTTTGCAAAACTATTGTTTATTTTGTAATAAACAATTATTTACTATTATTAATTCATATAACAGAGTTGAAATGTTGAGCTTGTCAATCTTAATCTGAAAATACAAAAACTGAAATATAGGTAAGAGAAGAAACTGACACTTTTGTGATGTCCCTCAATGCAGATCACACATGGACTGATCCATTATTTTAATAGGAGGGTAAATGGTTTGGCGTGACGGGGTTGAAACAAACTGAGGGACGTGTGTCAATATTGCAATTTCATAGATATATATAGATAGATAATTTATTTTTGATCAGTTAAAGTTGACAAGCATATGATTATATTAGCAGAAACATTTTGAAATAATTGGCCATTTTGATTTGTTTAATATTAAATTAATATGTAATAATGCTTAGTGAGCACATGCAAATATGTCTGTCTAATACTAAGACAACACATTTTTTGTAATGCAAAACAACCTGTTCCATTAATTAATTGCTTTAAAATACATTTTGTAGTTTCCTTTCATTTAAAATTGTTGAAGTAAGCTTGGGGGACTCAAAGGGCACCCGATTGTTTGTCTGAACACCTTGTTTCTCTTGTGCATTAAGAACACTTGTGTTAGGGCATGAATTAACAATAAATAGGTTATATACAGTGTAAAATACCACGTACTGTCCGCCCTCCCATGCCACCCTGGCATGACCTCTTGCCCCCCCTTTGCCACCCCATGTAAAATGTTCTAGAACCGCCACTGGGGCTGCGTCTCACTTCGGTTATTTTTCATTTCCTCGCTCCTCGGGCTCGGTATCACCGGAAGTTGATTTGTCTGCGCCATCTTGAGTACCGTCCCAGTGGCCTTATTTGTGCCGGAGGACCGAGGAGCGAGGAGCGATAATCGAGGAACTACCAAACCATCCTCCGGTGAAATTCTCAGACACTCGCCCCGCCCCCTTACTGTGTATCGCTCACTGATTGGACGATGCAGGCATGCACTGATCTGGCTGCTGTCAGACGATCAGCTGTGCGGCGTCATCAGTAACGGACGTCGCTTCACGTGACGCTCCGGAGGAAAGGACGTCCCATTGCTCTTAAAACTCATTTCCCTGCTTCTCGTGGTTTCCTTGCGTCTCTCCATGCTTCCCTGGTGGGAGGGACTAGACGCAGGGAAACGACGCAAGTGAGGGACGCAAGGGATCCATTTAACCGAAGTGAGACGCACCCAAGGACAACAAGAAGGTTAAAGTATGTTCAAGCACAGGATGCTCCTATGAGCTCAGAAAGGGTATTCTAACCCTCTGTGAGTTTAATCATGCTACTGAAACTTCTCCACATCAGGTGTAGAGAAGCAGAATGTATGCCCACATTTTTCTTTTTAGCGCAGCCTCTAAAATAGAGCTGAAATAAAAGATAATGTAACACTTTATTCATTCATTTCTGAACTTTCATTGCTTTTATGAAGTATTTTTCAAATCTTCATCTCAAGTTTTAAAGTAAATTGCTTTTTCTTGTGACAGCAAATCAGCCACATAGGTCGCATGTACTCTATTGTGATGGTGAGTCAAGAAAAGTGTGGTTCCATGATGTTGTCCCCATCTTCATATTCATTTATTTCAAATGTGTTCCCATGGAAACAATAAAATCCCTTAATTCAAGTATATCGACATAAGGAAGCCATTTTACCATAGGCAGACAGCAGCCTGCAACGAAAGAGACATTTTAAACAACAAATCACATTAGACTTCCTGCTCAAATGTCCTTTCTTATCTTACTAACAAACATGAACACATACTGTATGTTGTCCCCCCCTTACTAAACGAGCCATCAAAGAGAAACATTTACGGGCAAAATGCACCGCTAACGTCTTGATGGCTAATTAGCTGCTTAGCTGCAGCACATTAAACAGCATGACAACATATCTGCAAATGTCAATTCGGTCCATTTAGCCCAGGGGTGTCAAACTCAATTTCATCGTGTGCCACATTAGCATTATGGTTGCACTCAAAGGGCTGGTTGTAAATATATAAATATACATATATAAATATATAATATATGTATAAAATAAAGTATTATATTACATTATTGGCTCTGCATTGGATTATTATGGGATAGGATAATAACTTCATAATTAACTAGGTCTGAAAGCAGAAGTCCAGAGCAAATAATTGAAAGTCTCTTCAGTATCATGTCACAAAACGAGATGCATTGTGGGACATGTAGTTTATGGGCAACCTGCTTCTGTAAAGTGGCATGTAACCGTGTAATAAACGTATTATATTCTTTGCAAGCTCTTGCGGGGCCACATAAAATGAAGTCGCGGGCCGGATTTGGCCCACAGGCCTTGGGTTTGACCTCTGATTTAGCCTCTGCAACGGTCTCTATGAAACCAGAGCTGACAACACTCTGACTTCCCATGATATATAGGATACAAAAAATAAATGATAACCCAACACTGACACTCCCCTCCAGCTGCTGGTGACAAAAAGGAGCATTTTTGATATTTCCCTGAGGACATGTTTCTCTTCTAATTGTTTAAAAATAATTAGAAATACATTTCTGACAGCTG
Source organism: Pogonophryne albipinna (assembly GCA_028583405.1). Taxonomy (NCBI): domain Eukaryota; kingdom Metazoa; phylum Chordata; class Actinopteri; order Perciformes; family Artedidraconidae; genus Pogonophryne; species Pogonophryne albipinna. The sequence goes on from JAPTMU010000096.1 coordinate 19,783, forward strand.
GGATGACTTTCAGTTGACTTTGAGGTAAAACAAATCTTATCAAGTAATTTTTTGGGCAGATTTATTTTTGCTCTATTCAATATTTTCCTCTCCAAGTAAAACCTTGTTCGCGGTCAAATGTAGTTAGCTAATTAAAAAACAATAGCAAGCTTATGCAAGTGTTATAAAACAAAGAAATACTGTCTCCATCCTCATCACTCAGCTAAAAACAATGGTATCTTTATTCAAAAAAGTTGTGAGATTATTGATATTTGCTGATATGCAAATGATACCTGCTTTTCTAAAGTTAGATGTACAATGTAAGCTGTCAGGAAAATGGGTTTCAAAACTAGGATAATTTGCCCTGACATGCTATGAAGTGACAGTCTGGGAATAAAGTACAACCGTAAACTGTAATATATGTAATATTTGATTTAATCCACTCTTCACTATTCACAGGAGACACGCAATTTGACCTCAATGTTCGAAAGCTGGAGGCAGTGTGTTTCCTGTTAAAGGTCCCATGTCATGCTTTTCTGGTTGTTACCCGTCCCCTTGTGTTATGAAGGTTTTTCTGCATGTAAACGGTCTGCAGAGTCACAAACCCTCAAAGTACACCCTGTAGGGAGTAAAACTCTAACACAGGAAATACCTGTCTGTGCTGCCCCAGAACGCCTCGTTGGAGATTTCTCTTTTTCCATTGGTTTCTTCTTGAGTACGGTGACGTGCCCATACCCAAATGGACCCCCACACACACACACACACACACACACACACACACACACACACACACACACACACACACACACACACACACACACACACACACACACACACACACACACACACACACACACACACACACACACACACACACACACACACACACACACACACACACACACACACACACACACACACACACACACACACACACACACACACACACACTCTTTTCTCAGCTGCAGCTCGGCCGATTTCTCCTCCCTGACGCACATAAACTCCCAGCCAGGCTGCGGGTGTGTGTGTGTGTGTGTGTTTCGGGCTGGGTTTCGGGCTGTGTCTCGCAGACGGCCAATGGGCTCATAGGGGGGGGGGGGGGGGGGGGGGGGCGTTGTAGGAGCTCCAACAAGCCGTGTAGGACAGAGAGTGAATACACATACTATACAGTGTAAATCTATTCTAGTAGACCTCAACAATGGAATTATGATCAGTAGAAATGGCCATGACATGGGACCTTTACGTAAACCCAACAATGTCCATGCTGATGCGAGGGTTTTCGAACAAATAAATACTGTCTTATTTAATTTCTAAAAGTTCTGAGAGTATAGATTAATGATATGTTCCGCTTTTCTAAAATTAGAAGTGCAATCTCAATCTTTAATGTAAACTGTCAGGAACAAGTTGTGTGTTTCAAAACTAGGATGCTCTGACATGCTATGAAGTGACTGTCTGGAAATTAAATAAAGTAGCACTACCGTAAACTGTAATGAAGTACAACATTTGATTTAATCCACTCTTCACTATTCACAGGAGACACGCAATTTGACCTCAATGTTTGAAAGCTGCCAGCAGTGTGTTTCCTGTTAAGGTGAACTACACTTGATGCTTCAGCTTGTTGTAAACAACCTAAAAGCAGTGCAACCTCTCTCCCAGGGACCTACAATAAAAACTGAATCCGGTGTCTTTGTGCTTAAATAATTCGGGAACCTGGATAAACTAAATAAGGGTTTTGAGAATAAATAATCTCCACTCTTTATGGAGATGGCAGCCGGTGCATCTCAACCTTTCTTGAGCTCACACTCTCACAAGTCCCTGCCAATGCCAACGTGTATCTATGGCAACAGAGCAGCAAGTTGGTAGTCAAGCAGCAGGAACCAGGTTGAGTGGATTTCAGCTCAAACCTCAACGTCTCCCGGGGGAGCTGCATGAAACACAGTGAGGTAGAGAGGTGTTTAGGACAATGGAAGGCTTTGAGTAGGCAAACATGAGCAAAATGCATTTTAATATAGAGAGATAGATTCAAGATTCAAGGCTTTACTGGCATGTGCACATTAGCTACAGTGTAGATATGGCAATGACAAACTTAAAAGTCCCCTATTATACAGTTTTTCATCAATATATTATAGGTCTCAGATATATACAGAACATGTCTCTGAAGCGTTTGGCTCCAAACACCAAACAGATCATTGCAGCATTACCCATAATCCCCTCTGTTTCAGCCCTGTTTTAAAAGTGCTGATTCTCTGTCTGTTACTTTAGATGAGAATAAGGAGCCCCTCCCCACGCCCTTCTGAGAGAGATTTGGTTAAAAATAATAGCCGCTTTCACACCAAGTACTGTGCCGTACTTAGTTCCCAGCACTTAGTACCTCAATGGAACCAAGTACAGATCGCGTTCACACCGGAATAAGTCCCTGAGGGAGGATTAGTTAAATGAAGCCGCTGACGTCACTTCTTCTTCTTCTGCTTTGGGTTTACTGGCAGGCCGCAAACAACTTCACGGCGTATACTGCCACCCGAAGTCCCCGGAGTTGGGGACTGGCTTCAGTAGAAGCTTCTGGGACTCCCAGCACCTTCTACTGAAGCAAGTCCCCGGAGTTAGGGACTGGCTTCAGTAGAAGCTGCTGGGACTCCCAGCAGCTTCTACTGAAGCCTTCCGAGTAAATCGCCAGAACGCCGACACCTCCTCATCTCCACCGCTCCCATGTTTTTTTTTGTGTTGCCATAAGTTAGTCTCTCTCCGTTGGTGCGCGGGGCTAATGCTAATGCTAATGCCAGCAAATACAATGGCGGCTTCAAAAAACTTTTCAGAGTTTTACGGGGCGTGGTTTGCAATTCGCCCAGCCAATCAGAAATTGGTATTTTTTCTCCCCAGGATAGTACCACCTCTCTAGCAGGCACTAAACATGGGGGGGAAAGTTCTCTGAACTAAGTTCTCTTTTTGGTGTGAACGCAAAATTCCAGGCACTATCGGAACTAAACGGGAAAAGTACTCCGGTGTGAAAGCGCCTAATAGTGATCTAGGAGGAGATTCAGGTGATAAGGTGGGGGGGGGGGGGGGTTACCTTGGTTGGTGATTGGCTAATGGTTACTCAAGACAAAAAATCGTTATGACATCATAAAGTGGCCAAAATCTGATCAGCTCATTTTCAGACAGGTTTTTATAGAAATGGATCAGGACAAAAAGAGAGAGAATCTTTGTTCCTGAAACTTTCAGAGTCTCTTTCCACAGAGGGGACACATGTTGATGTAGAAGAGACATGAAGAAGAGGGGACACATGTTGATGTAGAAGAGACATGAAGAAGAGGGGACATATTGATGTAGAAGAGACATGAAGAAGAGGGGACACATGTTGATGTAGAAGAGACATGGAGAAGAGGGGACACATGTTGATGTAGAAGAGAGGACACATGGTGATGTAGAAGAGACATGAAGAAGAGGGGACACATGTTGATGTAGAAGAGACATGAAGAAGAGGAGACACATGTTGATGTAGAAGAGACATGAAGAAGAGGGGACACATGTTGATGTAGAAGAGACGTGAAGAAGAGGGGACACATGTTGATGTAGAAGAGACATGAAGAAGAGGGGACACATGTTGATGTAGAAGAGACATGAAGAAGAGGGGACACATGTTGATGTAGAAGAGACATGAAGAAGAGGGGACACATGTTGATGTAGAAGAGACATGAAGAAGAGGAGACACATGTTGATGTAGAAGAGACATGAAGAAGAGGGGACACATGTTGATGTAGAAGAGACGTGAAGAAGAGGGGACACATGTTGATGTAGAAGAGACATGAAGAAGAGGGGACACATGTTGATGTAGAAGAGACATGAAGAAGAGGGGACACATGTTGATGTAGAAGAGACATGAAGAAGAGGGGACACATGTTGATGTAGAAGAGACGTGAAGAAGAGTGGACACATGTTGATGTAGAAGAGACATGAAGAAGTGGATTTTGCATAATAGGTGACCGTTAACATATATAGGACATACAACAAATAAAACCGATATAAGAGAATGTTTTGAGATGTGCAAGTAAATACAAATAAAATAGGAATAGTGCAAGAACAGTCTATATACACGTAAAATGGAATATAATATAGATAAATAACTAGCATGATGCAAACAGATGAATGTGTATGGATGTTCTTTACAGAGTTCAGGTGTTTAATAGTCTTATGTCCTGTGCGATGAAACTGTCCCTCAGTCTGGTGCATGCACTGTAGGATTTATAACGGCAGCAAGTCTGACAATTCCTGTAATTTGTATGGAGCCAAAATGTCTCTTCTGTACGAAACACTTACAGAGGTTTGGCTCAAATTGAAGCTAATGCAGTAGCACTTAATGTGGTTTGGCTAATAGCCAATGCACCTGCAGGATTATTGCTTTGGAGTTTGTGTCTTCATGGTTGAATACATTTATTGCTAATTGTGCTTTGGATAACAGTGTCACCTAAATGAAATGTAATGGAAAGAAAACTGGTGCTTGCAAGCAACATTTATCTGACTTACTTGTCTGACTTTGCACTGTCCATTATGTTCAACCTTCATTAAGGCTTAAGAACTCAGAGTAAGCTATTAAATAATATTGTTTTCTATTTAACCAGCAGTAAGTCCTAAAACCCCAAAATTAGATAGGGTTTTTTAACTTTGGGTTCTCGTGTCAATGGGTTTTCTTAATCATGTTTTGATCACATGCTTGAAACAAGGTCTGTGGTTAAGAGAACCGTAAGAGATTTGAAAGGTTTGTTTTCAACACAAGTCAGTAAATACCACGCCTAACATAGTCCGCCTTTAGCTTGTGGGGAAGTGAAGTCATGTGACTGTGGTGTAGTTTGATTATTTTCTTTAGCGTTAGCTTTTACTTCTAGCGATTGCATTTACGCTTAAAAAAAAACTCAATTTCATTTGGGAAGATTAGCCTGCTGAACAAAGCATGCAAGTATCAACAATCTGCAGTAATCCAAAATCCAATATCAGAAATCTACTGGCTTTTTGTTGAGAGAACCAGAGCGATGCTATCCCCCAGGGAAAAATCCTCATCCTTGCAGCACTTTATTAGGAAATGATGAATATAAAAGATTATGAACTAAAAGGCCTAATAAAAGCTACATGTTTCCCCCCCACTTCTCCTGTACACACTGTGTGTCAGAACATGGCTCCTGATGTTGCCTTCAGCCAGACAAAAGACTCCGGAAAGGAGGCCAGGAGGTTCCAAATCTTTCAAAACATGTCCTTGTGATTCTCAGAGCACATCTCCCTCCTCCGGGCAGCGTGTCACTCGGCAGGTGAGTTGATTCTCCTCGTACCAGCTGTAAAACCATCTCCCCTTTCTTAATGTTATCCCCTTCCTGCTCTTATCACTCCTTATTGGATTTGCCCCCTGCTCATCGTTTTGAGAGTCCACTGCACCTTTGCTCGCCGTTTGCTTCTTCATTTCCACCTCTCCTGCGGGGGGAGTACCTCTAATTACAGCTCAATGCTAACTCCCTGATCCCCATCTCATCAGAATCTATTATGACACTCATTAAATTGCTTCTGGTCCATTGGGAAGAATCGAAGACCTGCCTGTTTTATGAAGAGGAAGGAAGTCTGTGTGGCCACCGGGTGGAAAAAACCATGCCTGTTTGTTGCTTTTAGAAAAATATGTCTCTACAGAAAGCAGATTTAATTGGTAATTTCTGCAGCAATCCCAGAGGACGGATCTATTTTTCCTTTTCCTTTGATTCGTTAGCAGTGATTACGCATTATTGTTAAGCATGAACGTGTGTTTCAGCCTGCTGAGATCCTCCCAGTGCTCATCAGTAGCTCGTATGGCACACGAATACCAAAACCTCATCCAAAAGCTCACAGGAATTCCCCTCGCTCCGAAAAATGAATTACATCGGAAGGAAATAACACCTGTTTCCTCAAGGAACTAAGATCAATGCCTCAAACTGTGAGTGTAAATCAAGCAGGTTTCACAAGAGAAACAAAAGCACTTTCATCCCATTGTTCTCTGCTCAGTACATGAGAAAGGTCTCCAGTTAAGGATGTCTGTTTACATGAGGCTCTGTTTAATGAAACTAGCAAATCAAACCCACCTTACAGCACCGTGATGAACGCCGACAGTCACCCCATGGATGCATATTGCCACCGTGTTCCCATCCTATTCACCCGCTCCCATTCCTCCCCTCGGGGGGTTTTGGTCCAGACGAGGCTACATTGCCCGTGTCTAATTCACCTCAAAAGCAAAACCCCACCAATCTCTTTAATGCCTGCAATGTGATGGGAGGGTTGGGGAAGGGGTCTCAAGGGAATGGGGTCGAACATGTAGACAACACACTTGGGGGAAGGACGCAGGAATGTGCGATGAAGATGGTTACAGAGTGAGATAGAAGATCTTTTTTCTTTCTCTTCCAGGAAAGAAAGGGTGAGTGTGGGGTCAGAGCGAGGGTCTCTTGTTATTGAGTCTCTTCACTCATGCTTGAGAGGGCAGACACAACCAGAAACAGTCCTCTATAGGACGGAAGGGAGGGTTGACCTCGGCCTGGAGAAATGTGTGTGTGTGTGTGTGTGTGTGTGTGTGTGTGTGTGTGTGTGTGTGTGTGTGTGTGTGTGTGTGTGTGTGTGTGTGTGTGTGTGTGTGTGTGTGTCCTAGCATTACTATACTTGTGGGGACCTAAATCTGTTTACACAGTCACGTCTGGGGACTCGCCTCCCTTATGGGGACAAATTGGAGGTCCCCATAAGGGGAATCATTAATTTTAGGGTGAAGACTTGGTTAGGTTTAGGTTTAGGGTTAGGGTTAGGCATGTGTTGGTTATGGTTAGGATAAGTCTCCAGGAAATGCATGTAAGTCGATGTAATGTCCCCTGAAGTGATGTATACATGGTATGTGTGTGTGTGTGTGTGTGTGTGTGTGTGTGTGTGTGTGTGTGTGTGTGTGTGTGTGTGTGTGTGTGTGTGTGTGTGTGTGTGTGTGTGTGTGTGTGTGTGTGTGTGTGTGTGTGTGTGTGTGTGTGTGTGTGTGGACAGCATTGAGTGATGAGGTTGGGAGGTTGGCAGGCATTGTCTGGATTATGTCAGTTGTCAAATTGGAGACAGGTTTGCCATTTTGTGTGGGACGACCCCAGCATTTTTATCATTAGTCCAGCTTCCCAATATGCCTCAATCTCACAAATTGAGATGTCCAGTATTAGATTGACGGCCGCACTTCAATCAATCAATCAATCAATCAATCAGAGTTTATTTATATAGCCTTATATCACAAACCTGTCTCAGGGGGCTTTACAGTTTGTACAGAATGTGAAATACAAAAATGTCACCCTCTGTCATTAGACCCTCACAATGGACAAAGAAACCCAGCCGTAAATGGGGAAAAATGGAAGATGTGGCTTTGATATCTAATGCTATCACGATTAGCTGCGTCAGATTTCCTGGTAAATGTTTTCTGGGCGAATCTATGTTCCTGTTCGTTAAATGATTTTCCTATAAAAACAATCACATAATCTGCAATACAAGTAAAACTGTCTACTGGCTGTGACTCCCATTCAATTTGGAGATGACAGTTCATTGACGTTTTGTAAACAGCCTCTTACAACACAATCTCTTTCCACATTACATTACACGTCACTTGTTAGATGCTTTTATCCAAAGAGACTTACATGCTCAATACTGTGGGCAATCCCCACAGGAGCAATTTGGGGTGAAGTGTCTCAGGGACACAACGACATGTTGACTGCAGTGGGGTTTGAACCTGTGCCCCCCTGATCCCAACACCAAGGCTCTATCCACTGCACCACACGCCTCCGACATCTACCTACTTGCTTGTTTCATAGATTTTCACCGTCACAGCTGATTACATTTCCTCCGTGGATGTTACAGCTGGAATCACTCACCATATAGCAGACACTGAAAATGATATACTGGAGAGCAGTCATTTGAGATTTTAAACACTTATTAATCATAATTATTTTACATCATCACTGACTGTTACAAGTGTAACTTTGTAATTGTAATTTCCACACATGTATAATGCTCATTATTGCATTGTGGAATTGTTATTAGATAGTAATTAATTAAGAGCGCTTAATAATGGAATATTTTCAGGCAGATAGCGCTTTTCCTAATGCTCAAAGACGCTTGTTATTAACACTGTTAAGTAGATATAGTACACTTAAATTAAATAAACTGTGATTTCTGACACTCGAAATGTTAAAAGCCACAGATCCATGACCACTAAGAAAACTTGGAGACTGTAATATTAGGTCAAAAGCTCCTAAAGGAACAAAAGGAAGTCCTTAAATTGAGATTTTCTTGTCAAAACACACGTTGGGTTCGATGCATGTGTTTTATAAACCTGCGTTTGTGCATGTTTAAAGTAACCCTCCTAACCCTGCACATCTCAGCCTCTTGTAAAAGTAGAAGAAGAGTGTGATTGGACTGATTGGACTAAAGTTTGATTACAGTGTAACAGGCTCCTGGTTAGTAAATGGTGAATCAGACTGCAGTACTATTACATGCTCTGATTGTGCGCACGCACGCGCACACACACACACACACACACACACACACACACACACACACACACACACACACACACACACACACACACACACACACACACACACACACACACACACACACACACACACACACACACACACACACACACACACACACACACACACACACACACACACACACACACACACACACACACACACACACACACACACACACACACACACACACACACACACACACACACACACACACACACACACACACACACACACACACACACACACACACACACACACACACACACACACACACACACACACACACACACACACACAGATTCAAACTCCAACATCACACACCTGTAACATCCAGGCTTTTTATACCGTCCCACATCCCGGTCTGTAATAACACACTCTGTTTGGCCCTCAGAAACTCCATTATGATTTCACTTGGCTGTGTCTTCCACAGTCCCACACACACACACACACACATACACACACACACACACACACACTCTCTCTTTAATGTGATATTATCGACCGTGTCTACCTGTTACTGTGTGAACTGGGAGCCCCGGGGCTTGTATTGATTTGAACTCGCAAAACTAGTTCAGAGAAGCTCTGGGAGTAAGAGACTGTTCAATTCCTGCCACCGCTCTCACATTAGAGAGTTATAATGCAGACGGCAATATAGAGAGCGGGTTGGAGTGAGGTTACAGAAGAAACAATACAAACGCAGGTTAAAAAAAAACTTGTAAATGCCAGTGTCGCAGAATCAAACACAGTTATATAACAGACATTTCAAAAAGCAATTTGCTACTCTAAAGGTGAGCGTAATTACGGTGGATAATGTCTTTGGATAGTCATTGGAAGCTTTAAACGCCTTCTGCATGTTTTAAGTATTATTTATTATTAGAAGCAGAGATTATAGGGTAGGTGATTCACTTCAGAAACACTTTTTGTTATATCCCATGGAATGCTCTTAACATCCCGATAGCAATGAATATATTCATTACAAAATGTCCTCTGTGGAAGCCGTGGCGCTGTAAAAAGCACGACCAATCATCTGAGCCGGCCCGGCTAAAATAACTGGATGGCCTACCTGCCTGTCAGCCTTCCATCTGGGCACAAACTGATCTCGTGCCCTCATTGGTCATGTGTGCGTTCGTGTGTGTTGGAGGAGGGGCTCTGTGAGGAAGTCTGAAGGAAGGGGCAGATTTTTTTCAGCTACGTACTTTCAAATTCTAGCACACTCAAGCTGGTTTCTCCACTCTTACCTACCCTACCTTTAATGTGCTGTGTTCGATTGTAAATCCAGATATTATTCCTATCGCTCTTTAAAACAGGTGGAGCAGCGATAGATCGTTCTCACAAACAATTTATTCAAATAACAACAACTTTTTTGTGTTTTCTGATGGACAGAGACTAATGTTTGTCGTCAACAGCTAACTTTAAATCTACCAGACTACTTTCTGTGGATCGATATCACAGTTTGTGGTGAATTTCCTTGACAACACATCCTCCTTAGCGGCCTACTAGCAAAAGAAAGAAGACCTCCAGAATGTCTAAATTGACCAATCAGCATTGAGTATTCATCTAAGTTGTTTAATAGAGAATCACTGATACAATCGACATGACAGATTAGTCAGTGGAATTCATCCTAACCTATTGATGCCTTGACTTTTCTCACAGGTTGATATAACTTCTTGTACACTTCCAGTCT
>JAPTMU010000096.1:32500-40000 GCA_028583405.1 Pogonophryne albipinna
AGTAGCAGTAGTAGCAGTAGCAGTAGTAGTTGTAGCAGTAGTAGTAGTAGTAGTAGTAGCAGTAGTAGTCGTAGTAGTAGTTGTAGTAGTAGCAGTAGCAGTAGTAGCAGTAGCAGTAGCAGTAGCAGTAGTTGTAGTTGTAGTAGCAGTAGTAGTAGTAGTAGCAGCAGTAGTAGTAGTAGTAGCAGTAGTAGTAGCAGTAGCAGTACTAGTAGCAGTAGTAATAGCAGTAGTAGTAGCAGTAGTAGTAGTAGCAGTAGTAGTAGCAGTAGTAGTAGTAGTAGTAGTAGTAGCAGTAGTAGCGGTAGTAGTAGTAGCAGTAGTAGTTGTAGTAGTAGTTGTAGTAGTAGTAGTAGTAGTTGTAGTTGTAGTAGCAGTAGCAGTAGTAGTAGTAGCAGTAGTAGTAGTAGCAGTAGCAGTAGTAGTAGTAGCAGTAGCAGTAGTTGTAGTTGTAGTAGCAGTAGTAGTAGTAGTAGCAGCAGTAGTAGTAGTAGTAGTAGTAGCAGTAGTAGTAGCAGTAGCAGTACTAGTAGCAGTAGCAGTAGTAGTAGCAGTAGTAGTAGCAGTAGTAGTAGTAGCAGTAGTAGTAGCAGTAGTAGTAGCAGTAGCAGTAGCAGTAGCAGTAGTAGCGGTAGTGGTAGTAGTAGTAGTAGCAGTAGTAGTTGTAGTAGTAGTTGTAGTAGCAGTAGCTCTCTTTGAACCCAAGATATCCTCCATCTCCTCCTTAAGACCCTCCTGGTGGTCTCTCAGCTCTCAGATCTGTGAGTGTGGCGTCAGCGATGTTCAAACATGTCTCTGTGACGACTCGCAGACACCAGGGTGATAACGACCGGCCTGATAACGACAGATAGAGAAACACGACTATCTCTCACTTCAAAACATCAAGGGGGAGGGAGGAATGCCATGAAACCATCCGAGGAATCCTGAAGCTGCTCAACATCAACACAACGTCCAGGATCTCTGCTGCAAACATGCATCATTTTAGTCATCTTAATCTTTATATTGGTATTTCTGTTGTACCTATATGTTATTTATGTATTCGTTTATTTGGCAGGGACTTGCACATTAATGAACACTTAAAACATGAAATATGCCAAGTGTAAATATGCCGGATTTAGCTTTGAGCTACTTTCCATCCAACATTAAGAAAATGAAAATGACAAACATAGAAGAACAAATACATCAAATGCAAGAAAAGTGCAAGAGTAAGAGTAGAACACCCACTTCACTTTGTGCTATGGGGTTTTATATTTGATATTGTTGCATCGACTCAGTTGTCTTGTGTCTTATCTGTCAGAGATATTTTTATTGTAATACAGTTTCCCTCCTTGTGTCTATTAACCTGATCAAATGTTATATTTTGCTGCATGTACAGGTCTGTAAAGTTCTTAACAAATAATCTGAGGGGAATTTCTTGTTGTTGGTTTTTAACTTGTGATTTCGTAAAGCACGTTGAGCTGTGTTGTATGAAAAGTGCTATGTAAATAAAGCTTCATTATAATTATTATTATTTATTATTTCCCTTTTCCTCCAGGAGAGCAGAGCAGAGATTTAGCCGCTCACCTCAGCCGTGTTGTAATTAACGGGAGCGGACAGCAAACAAAACGCACACAAGAGGCCGGCAGGACGGAGTAATTGCAAATGTATTACATCAGACTTCAAAGAGAGGATCAAAACGTATCATTTCCTATGAAGAGCAAAGCTGCAGAGAAGCAGTGTGTGAGGCAGCAGGATGCAACACACACACACACACACACACACACACACACACACACACACACACACACACACACACACACACACACACACACACACACACACACACACACACACACACACACACACACACACACACACACACACACACACACACACACACACACACACACACACACACACACACACACACACACACACACACACACACTATCAAAATGCAGCAGCTGATTGTGTTAACACGGTTTGTCTGGATGTAATAATAGTCATCATGGTTTCCATAGTGTGTGGGATATTTACTTGAGACTTTGGAATTATTAAAGAATAATTAATGTTTATTTAGTTTTTGATGAGTTTTCAAATTGTGCTTCATTTGTTCAGACATGGTATGATCATTTTGTCACATGATTATACTGGGGGAAAAGTGATTCATTATCATATTAAAGAAGTGGACCGGCACAAATACCGGATATATTTCTGCTTTATGGCTGATGTATTAAAAAAGCAATATTATAATGAATTTGGAGTTGTTTTCTGTGCTCCTGTTGAATAGTATCCACTGTTCTTTTAGCTCTAATTTGGTCGTTATCAAGTTCTGCGAAAAATATCTTGCACTTTCTTGAATAATCTCAAATGCTGTCTGGTTGCTGTTTGTTGCTGGGCAGGTAATGTGTCAGTCTATCATCACAGCTTATTTTGTGAAGCTGGAAACAGTTGGAGGAGTTTTCTGAGACTTAAATGTGTCGTCAAAACTATTTATAACATTTGAAAAGATGTAATACAACATGCTTTGACATCACACTAGGTCATTTCTTCAATCCTAATCAAATGATCATCCCTTATATGTGTGTAGGCACGCCTGAGATAGAGCAAACATCACGTAGGGCTTCTTTGCTTGCTTGCACGACTAATGCCAGTACCAACAGGAGCAGCAAATCCTCACACGTCCAGACGTAGGAACCAGATACGTTTGGGCATTTTTGCTTTGTAAATGATTCAAACTCGTTGTTTCAGCACTACAATAAAACAAGATGGAAAAAAGGGAATCGGGAAGAAGCATGATTTCCTGCCGCGTCATCGCAAGTGATCGGTATTCGCCTCTGCTGACATTGCAATTAAGTGTTTGTGAGCAGCAGGCAATACCCCGTGCCAATTAGAGAGGGGAAGGGCTGGAGGGGGGGTGGGGGTATTAGCAGTACTGATCCACAGCCGTGATCCCATCAGCAGGAGAACTGGCTGCTTTCAATCCCACACACTGACCCCATCACTCAGCCTGGACGCCCAGACACTCATATCACACACAGCTACAAACCACACACACACACACACACACACACACACACACACACTTTGTTCACAGCCTGCACAACACTCAGGACATCTATCATGTCACAAGAAAAAACGGAAATGCTTCTAAAAAAATCTAAATACTGCCATTAAAAAAAACTGGGATTAATGCAATTCTTCAAATATAAATGTATCATGTTTTTATTTCTTGTCTAATTTATACATGTCTTTAAAGATATATAAATCTCATACTCCACAAGGCAACAACACAGATTCACACTAATTGTTTTTGGCCAACAGGACAGAAGAATATACTTTATTTTAAAGAAAATGACAAATAACCGCTATTTTAAAAGACAGAATACACTACAATTGATGTTCAACTTAAAACAATAAGCTGAGTTGTGATCACTAACTAACTTATCTAACGGTTTTCCACTGCCATGTGGATACAAATGTCCCAGTTGTGGCATTTATTCCAACAAAGATTGCAGCTACTCGTAATATTAACACATCACATGTTTAAGTTCTGTAAAAGCTTTCAGCTATTATAGGAAGTTTTTGATAATAAAATCTTTTAAATCTGACATTGTTCCTACTTATTTTTGCATTTCTTCTCACATTGCTTTAAAGAGCACAGGTCTCCCATCGACAGCAGTATCACTCATAGTTGTTCTTACTTCTTTGGCACCAATCAGAAGGAAGAGCGCTAATAAACTATCTCTAACTCTACAACACCACACTCTTACCCCCCAAAACTCACACATGCAGCTTTAATCACCAGGAAGCCGGCTAGAAGTGAATTCACTGCACCGTGAACTCTGGGTTTGGTCCGGTTTGCTGCTAATGTTGTTTTTCTGAGAGCCAGAGAGATGGTGATGATGCCCTTTCCTGCAAGTGTGTCTCATTATCAGTTCTATTATGGATGGTCTCTTTGCATGGAGCCCCATCACACAGACCGAGCACAGCGGACCTCGGGTTTAATTGACACCACGGCACACACGGGAACGCTGAGGAAGGCATGATCTGAGTGCATGACTGATCAACGCAAATGCTAGCCTTCTCTCACAGGACGCGCACTTTCAAGGAGCATCGAAGCATTGAATTAGTATTCCAACAGGAGGGATTCAAAATGAAAAAAGGTGGAAAAGGCAGAAAACGCTGCTAAGTTTACCGTTTTTTTCAGTTGCTAACACTCAAATCTCACATAAAGCACAGTTATTCAATCTCACACTCAAAGAGCAAAACATGAGCTCAAATCTCCAAAACTCTAATACATTTTTAGCTCTGCACCAGATTTGCAATTCAACGCAAAAAGTGTACCGCAAAAAAGTGCCAAGTTGCTTTGGATTGAGCACAATGGTGTGTACTTGGTTGGACAAAGTGTCTTGTATTATACATTAAGTGTCTGCTATTTGGTGCAAGAGTTTGCTTTTGGTAAGTGTTTATGTAGGTTTGGGTGCAGTGCTTCATTTTGCAAGATATATGAGGTGTTTTGCACTTTGGGTGTGTGGTTTTGTGAATTGTGTTTACAAGCCCTGCTTTCAAAAAATGTGTTTTAGCAATTGAAAAAAACTGCATTTTCAAGGCCTCTCACAATAACGACACACTGCTGAACTGTGTCAAAGTGACCAATCACAGGCAGCCTGATGACAAGCTGCTGTTGAGTGTTTAAAGAGCTCTTTGTGTGTGTGTGTGTGTGTGTGTGTGTGTGTGTCACGTAGCGACGGCGGCACTGAGCACATCCAGACACAACACAGACTACTTGTGTCGCTCTTCACATCTTGATTCTGTACGACCTGTTTTCCTAATTGTATGTATTTGCCGCAACAACAAAAAAATCCACTTGCTTTTTATTTGTTCTTTTTTGTGTATGTGGAAAAAAAATCTATTTTATAAAGACATCCAGATCACATCTCTGGAAGCTGTGCTTGATGAAAATAACAAGTCTAACAACACAGCACGGAAGAATGAAGGGCAGCGATTATTCAAATTCAAAATCAAAGGCAACAAAGGCCATTTTTCAAAACACAATTCTTTCCAGATTAACACATTATACATTAAGTGTCTGCTATTTGGTGCAAGAGTTTGTTTCAGTTTCAGTTGTTGTTGTTGTTATTATATAAGATTTTACTTAGGGTGTATTAACTTTATGCATGACATGTTGCCCTGCATCAAACTAACAACTATTAAAACATCTAAATAACAAAATGGCTGTCAGTGCATCCAGAAGAGAGCCATGTGACTGTCCCAAAAATGGCACATGACTACTGCAAATTGATATCAAATGTTTAAGTCACACTTAACAATCCCCTCCCCGAAACATCCACCCTAAGACTTGGGCAGTATCAGCTGTGCAATCCAGTATTATTATCTAATTAATACTAATACACCAATGCATGTGATAAACAGAGTTGGGTGTAACGCGTTACAAAGTAACGCGTTACTGTAATAATATTACTTTTGTCGGTAACGGAGTAGTGTAACGCGCTACTTTTATAATTCAGTAATCACACTACAGTTACTAACATTGCCCCGACACGCGTTACTTCGTTACTTACTAAAAATCAGTCATAATCAAACCTCAACAAACACCTGCAAAGAACACATGCTAAGGTGAAGCTAACGCACAGCTATTTGTTGTTTGTTTATATCACGTAGTCTGTTCTTCTTCTCTGTTTTCCGGTTGTTGCCTGTTTTGCATGACGAATACACACTACCGCCGCCTGCTGGTAAGGAGAGTTATTGCCACTCACGCATGCGCAGTTCGTACGTGCTCGGCTGAAGTCTTTGCGGTGTGCTACAGTCTGGTTCCAGTGCAACACATGGCCAACACGCAGGAGAACACGCCGACACAACAGCGTGAGCAGAGAGACTGCGCAAAATATACAGATAGCAGGAGACAGAGGACAGCCATGGTCAGATAGGAAAACATTCAGGAGCTATCTGGATCAGTCTTATGCGACAATGGAAACTGAACGAAAGAGAACATTTGAAACTTTAGTAGTCTGCGTGATCTGCCTGCAGAGAGGGGCGGGCCGGCCCTGCGAGTAAAGTAACGAGTTACTTTATGTAGAGAGTAACGAAATAGTGTAATATATTACTTTTTTTAAAAGTAATATGTAATCTATTACTTTTTTTTAGTAACGACCCCATCTCTGGTAATAAATATTGTAGAACAATGTACACACTCGTACTTTAACTTCTTATGTTTGTGTGACTATTTTCATGAATACAATAGTCTGATTCTGATCCTTTGCAACTTATTATAACTGGGGTTCTGCTTCTCTGGATCTTAATACCTTTTCTTAACGTACCAACAATCAGCCAATGCTTTGGTTTTCTGACTACAAGGGTGTTCAGTTAGCGAAGCAAAGACAGGGATATTGATGATCTTCCTCATAAGTTTAAAGTAAATCCCTCAGAGCCTTTGTTGTCTGCAGGGACAGTTTTACCCGCTGGGCAGAGATGACTCAAGTCAAAGGAAGAAAAACCAAAAGGTGTGTGTCACACACTCTGTCACCTGCAGCGTCCATTTCTCAGTTATCATGGTTTGATATTTCAAGAGGATCTGCACCAAACCTAGTTCTTTTGTTAAGTCTGTAGAATCCGTAGGCTTTGATATCTTGTGTTTCTATTGGCTAGCGCTCCAACACATTGTACGTGATAGGCTAAGAGGTGGGACATCTCTAAGCGGTTGACCAATCACAAAAGAGCCGGCCAGCTAACCAATCAGAGCAGACTGGGCTCTGGTTTCAGACAGAGGGTGAAAAGAGGTGCTGCAGCACAGGCAGTATGAGAAAAATAAAGAGCTTTTTGAACATTAAAGCATGGAGACATGTAGAGACACTACATACTGATATACACCTGAACATCAGCAGGAGAGGACTCTTTAAAGTAGAGACACTACATACTGATATACACCTGAACATCAGCAGGAGAGGACTCTTTAAAGTAGAGACACTACATACTGATATACACCTGAACATCAGCAGGAGAGGACTCTTTAAAGTAGAGACAATACATACTGATATACACCTGAACATCAGCAGGAGAGGACTCTTTAAAGTACAGACACTACATACTGATATACACCTGAACATCAGCAGGAGAGGACTCTTTAAAGTAGAGACACTACATACTGATATACACCTGAACATCAGCAGGAGAGGACTCTTTAAAGTAAAGACACTACATACTGATATACACCTGAACATCAGCAGGAGAGGACTCTTTAAAGTAGAGACACTACATACTGATATACACCTGAACATCAGCAGGAGAGGACTCTTTAAAGTACAGACACTACATACTGATATACACCTGAACATCAGCAGGAGAGGACTCTTTAAAGTAGAGACACTACATACTGATATACACCTGAACATCAGCAGGAGAGGACTCTTTAAAGTAGAGACACTACATACTGATATGACTTGAACATGTCCTCTTTATATGTTGAGGCTAAGTTCCTTAAAGGGCAACAAATGGTTCATT
>JAPTMU010000096.1:45000-225000 GCA_028583405.1 Pogonophryne albipinna
GTGTCTAATTTCTAGTGATGTTACGTATTGCGCCGAGGCTTCGGAGCGTGTGTCGAGTAATCCCCGAAGCTTTTTGTGAAGCATGTATCGAGGCTTGTATCGTTTTGGGCCAGTGACGTCATCGATGACAAATGAAGCCTCGCTGCCTGTCAATACCACGTGACTGCTTCAGGAAGCGATTCCGATCGGTTGAACCGTTGAACCACAACGCTCATAATACCCATGGATGTATAATAAGAAGAACCATATTACCCCTCCTGTACCCGGGCCTGGTGACACGATGGAATTAAGAGAGCTCAGACCCTCACTGATATAGAGGTCGGAACATGTCATAAGTATAAATAGATACAAGCATAAATAAATGTAGGAATAAAAACATGAATAAATAAATGAATAAATACAGGAATAAATATCGTGCAGTGTTTTTAGGGAGATTCAGTGTGTGGGCTGCGGCTCAGCTGGAAAGCAGTTGACTCACGACCGCAGGGTCCCTGGTTCAACAACTGGTCAATAGGCCTACGTATTTTTTGTTGTTTATAAAAGCTACAGCTAAATGAGATAATGTAGTTAATAAATGTATTCTTTGATATGGTTTAGCCTTTCTCAGGCTACAACATGGTTACGTTTATGAAGGAATACAAATCCCTCTTTGCAATGTAGCCTCCAAGCTTTTCAATCACAATCATTCAACTGGAATAAAAACAATATTGTTGACATGAAAATATGATTTAATGTTCGTTGTTTAGAGTTATTCTAAGGCTTTACTCATTGGGAACTCGGTATGAGATAGAGCACACTGTATGTCCAATCTGCCTGTTTTACACACTTTGACCAACAGGGGGTTTGTGTTCAAATGAAGCCCATGATGAAGCCTCATGAGATGAACCCTTTTGCGAACCAATTGGCTGGAAAGCTTCAAAGCTTCATAAGGCTTCATCTCGCCATCACTACTATTTTCCTGATTGTTTTCACCTGTCACTCCTTGTGTGTCTCCTGTGCTCATCAGTGTCAGCCCCGCCCCTGATTGTTCCCACCTGTGTCTAGTTACCCTGTGTTTAAATTCCCCTGTCTCCAGTGTTCAGTGTCAGTTCGTCTTGTCTATTGTCATGGTAAGGTCTATGCTCCTGGTACTCATGAAAGGTTTTTGATTCCTCACTGCGTGAGCGCCTTCATTTTTTGTTCTCTGTTGTTTTGTCATCTCGACTAGAGTTTTGGTGGTTACCTTTTTGTTCATTTTTGCCAGTCATGGAAAAGTAAAGTATCTTACAATACTTTACCTCTGTCTCCCTGTCTGCAATTGGGTCCAACATCCGAAGTGCCTGAGATCGTAACAATTACGAGTGGCATAAATAAGAATTCATGACGTGGAATCCTTCTTTGATTTATTCTTTACCCCTGAGATCATCAGCAGTATTGTCGACATGACACACCTGCATGGGGGACGTTCGGTGGCAAACTGGAGGGATGTTGATGCCACAGATGTTTGAGCAAACATTGGATAGGATAGTGCAGAGGAATGTAGCTGCGCCTCATTCCTCTGCACTATCCTATCCGGAGGATCGTGTCCGTCATGGCAGTGGGTGGACATCAACACATTTTCAAATCTGGTTTCCCTCTCACGAGGAAACGCCGCGCTACATTCCTGCTGCCAGAGGTTTGGTTTCAGGGCCCACGCGTTATGCCATTACGAGTGGCATAAATAAGAATTCATGACGTGGAATCCTTCTTTGATTTATTATTTACCCCTGAGATCATCAGCAGTATTGTCGACATGACACACCTGCATGGGGGACGTTCGGTGGCAAAGTGGAGGGATGTTGATGCCACAGATGTTTGAGCAAACATTGTATAGGATAGTGCAGAGGAATGTAGCGCAGCTACGGGATGGGATCCTCTGTGTCCTCTCCACTTTCAGGGGAAGAGTCAGACGAAGAACGATCAGACTCCACCACAAGCATCTGATAATTTCTCTAAGCATGGCTTCACGTGGCGGCGCAACGAATATTCTTGTTACTCCTGTGGCAATCTCTGGTGCTATCATCCCATTTGTGGTGTGATTGAGGAGGAGATCACTAAGCACTTTAGTGAACATCAGGCTTTTTTCATCCAAAAGGTTTTGTAGTCCTTCATACATCTCAACCTCATCACCATCGTGTTGTTCCTCAGCAGTTCCTCAGCAGCTCCTCAACCTCCTCAGCAAAGGACCTCATCGATTCCTCTGTATCAACGTGGGATTCGGGGCAGAATTGTTCCTTCTTCTCTGCCCCCATCTGATAAATGAACTGTTTGTCAAACTATTTGGCAAAAAAGTGTTTTATCTTTGTGCTGACTCCTTTCAAGTACAGTTCAGATCCACACCAGATTCTCCTTCTCAGGGTGTTTCTGTTTCAGAGGATGATTCCTGCAGCTGAAGTTACGGGCTGCATGAGACCTCTTGTCCCACAGAGAAGCTCCTCTTCATCTTACTGCTTGTTGCGTATCACAGGAATGAAATGACCATCCAGCCAAACTACACATATTTGAAGCTTTGGCTTTGCAGCCAGGTGTTTTTATTTACTTCAAGGAGTGTATGTATGGCTGTGTATGTCTGTTTGCTAAAGAGACATTATCAAAGGACTTTGAAGTTCCAAACAATTCAAAACATCGAGGTCAAGCTGGGTCAAGATCATACATCTGTTTACCTCAAAGACACATGAAACAGCACAAATGAAAAACAAAACGCCATGACAGCACACTTACTCCTGTCTCATTCTCACACACAATCACTCACACATATACAAGGTATAAGGAGGTTTAATATGTAAGAGTGTGTATGAGTTTGGGAATGAGGGAGTGAGAGAAAGAGAGAGAGAGAAAGAAAGAAAGATATGAGGCGAAAACTGCGACTTGCTGTAAACCAAATCTACTGTATATTGTTGTCTCTGTGCACACACACTGTACACCCAGACACACACTGTACACCCACACACCCACACACACACACACACACACACACACACACACACACACACACACACACACACACACACACACACACACACACACACACACACACACACACACACACACACACACACACACACACACACACACACACACACACACACACACACACACACACACACACACACACACACACACACACACACACACACACACACACACACACACACACACCTCAGCTGATACCACTCTTCCACATCCATACCAACACACCTCCATCATATTAGTTGCATACATGTAATCCAATGGCTGTCAGGGCCCCATTATACAACAGGCAAAGAAACCAAGAAATGACAAGCATGTAATTCAATGGTAAAATGTCACATCTGGTGATATAGAGTAAGAAGGACAAATTGAACTATTTTCCTCCAATATAAAACCCTGACATTACAAAATGCATGATTTTATACCGGTATGGCGGAGAGATCAAAAGATGTGGTTATAATGGGTGTGGATGGGACATTTTTGTCCGCGAGTGGCTAATGTGTGACTTTTTTGTTTAATCTGATTCTGTGCAAAAACTAATAATCAACCAAAATCAATGTTGTTGCTAATCTTTGACATATCCAAGACTGTGTTAAAAAAACAAAAAAGCCGACCCCCCCCCAACATTCATTATATGGAAAATAACTGCCTTTTTGTGCATGTTTTTCATAGAAAACGCAAATTCATGTTTTCAAACTGGCAGTTCAAGGGTTAAAATCCTGAACATAATTTAACATTTGGTATTTTTGATCAGGACTGAAGTTGATTGAAAGATTTAACCCCAAAAAGCTTTTTAAAATATTAATCTGTTTTCATTTTAGAGCAGTGTTTGGAAGTGGACATTTTTGTCCCGAATGACTAATTTGTAACTTTTTTGTTCAATCTGATTTTGTGCAAAAACTAATAATGCAAAAAAATCCATTTTGTTGATAATCTTTGACATATCCAAGACTGTTATAAGAAAAAAGAGCCAGTCCCCAGATATGTATTTTTTGGAAAATAACTAATTTTCTCTGTTTTCATCATGAAAAAAACCAGCGGTTTCATGTTTTCAAAATGGCATTTAAAGGGTTAAAATCCTGAAAATGATTACATTTTTGGTATTTTCTATTAGGGCGGAAGTTGCTTTAAAGATTGAACCCAAAGAAGTTGTGAAAAAAACCTTTTAATATAATGTTTTTATCAAAGCATTTTGCAGTGGACATTTTTGTCTCGAATGACTAATTTGCGTAGTCCAATCGAATGATACCGGAGGGTTAAGTGAGAGTGAAAACACATGGTAAGTTTAAAAAAGGTCAGCAATTTCCCATCCTATAGGTTGCTAGATGTATCTAACCCTTTCTCCTGTCTCCCTCTTTCAGCACAAGAACCCCACAGGGATTCAATGGAGCCTGAAGACCTGCAATGAGACCCTCACCCTGCACCTGAGTCTCAACTCCCAGAGTTTAGCAAGCCTCTCCCTGTTCTTTATTTTTGATTAAACAGACGTTAAGCTTCCCAATGGTGTGGTCTTTGTTTTGTGAAAAATATGATTACCTCACATATTTAGTTGCTGTTGTTGTCTTTTGTGATAGTTAAATTGCTCCTGCTGACTTGAGCCAGCCATTCTTTCTTCCTCTCTGTGTCAGTGGGGAAACCTTACATGTGTACTCCTTTCTCTGAGCGCTTGGAGCATCCCCCGGCAGCACAGCAAATCATGGGGGAGACTATATGCCAGGACAACACAGAGGAAAAGGCACAGACAAACTGCATGATATGCTATTCAATGTTTATTGAATTCCATTTATTTACAATGGATGTTCCTAAAACAACACATTTAACATCCTCATCATGCTGCTGCTGCTAGTGCTTTGACTCATTGGGCTGTCAGTTGACAATCATTGATAGGCACCTGTGGGTCTCCTGTCCTTTCTGAAAGTCATAAAGATTACATTAGTACTTTAGATTACTTGTGTCCTCAATTACCATGGGATTACTGAAACCACCATGAATTAAAGAAATGGTAGAAATGTATCTAATCAGAATTTTGAAACCTTCCTTCCCTCTAAATATATCAATAAACATTAGGATGTGATGCTCCTGACTACCATACAGGTTTAAGAAGATAATATTTGTTTTAAAGAATTCAAAGCAATAAACAACAGCAACAGGCTCTAACCAAGGCAACGTTAGCCTAACATGTATATGTTAACAGGTAAGATAGCTGTTCACACTATGTATATTTTCTACTTTCTACGTTGTAATGCTATGTTATTTCAATTCAAGATGTTTACATTTTCGATTGTTTAATTCTAGTCTTTTAACTGTCTAATGTACAATGCCTCCTTGTCTTTTGCTGCTGCAGCGTAAACATTTCCCCAATTGGTATCAATAAAGTACTTCTTATTTTATCTTAATCCTCAAATATTAGCACATTTTACTTAAAAAAAAACAAACACATTGATGTAACTACATACACATATCGATATGTTGTATACATATTGCAAATCAAAACCTTTATTGACCACTAATTACCAAAAATGTCATTTCTATCCTGTTATCAATGCATTCAAATCGTGATTCAAATGGCCCGCCACGAACTTCCGGGAACTTTCTGAGTCTCTCTGAACCACGTGACGATCAAGCATTTTGGACTTCCGCTGTCGCAACTCTTCTCTCTACATGGCGCTGGACCAGCCAATCAGAATTGACCTTCTCGAGTTCTCCGATTGGTTAGTTTTGTGGGACATTTGTAACACTGTGACAACTTGAGCGAGCGCAGGCAAAGCTGAGCGCGCACAGGCTGGAGAGGTCGAGCGAGCGAGGGAGAGAGAGCGCGTGCAGCGGTCTGCTTGCACACGGAGCAGGAGTTTTATGAGAGAAAATATATTTCTCTGTGCTCAAAGATGTTCAAGTGCGAGCTCAATCGCATTTTCTATGCTCAACATGTTTCATTGCGTGCTCAGGATAGAGGCACAAATATAACGCCATATTGTTCAGGAAGAAGGCGCCACGCAAAGGCGAAGTGTCTGAAGTTCAGCTCTTCACCGCCTATGACCTCCAGGTGAGTCGGTTAAGCCTCTTGGTGTTTTATTATCATACTAGAGTGGATTTTCTGTGTGTGTGTTGGGGGGCAGAGGGTCAGCCTGATAGATTTAGATTTATTATTAAGATACTTGTGTTTGGGGAGGGAACAGCAGTGTTAATGTTATTGCACCTTGTTGTTGTGCTAATGAGATACAGGTGGGATCGCAGACGCCTCAATTGCTTCAAAATGGTAATCTCTTCAGTCATGGAAGAGCCCTTGTGATATCAATTGTTGTGTGGCTATGCTGTTTAGCATCCAAAGTAAAACAAAGATATGTTTTCGCACTCAAGGATCAAGGTGACGTCCATAGCCGACGTGCTGCTCTCCTCCCTGCCTGGATTTCTGCATGAGGATGACTCCAGGTTTCGGAGGCTGTGGCATGTAAGTCAGCATAATAACTGTTTTCAATGTATGTGACAGATCATCAAAAAATATAGTTTATCTTATAAATACACATGCACACACATACACACAAACAGACACACAAACAGACACACACACACACACACACACACACACACACACACACACACGAACAGACACACATACATACAAACAGACACACATACATACAAACAGACACACACACAGACAGACACACACATGCACACACATAGATACACATACACACAGGCACACACACACATACACACACATACAGGCACACACATACACAAACTTACACACATACACACATAGACACATTTCCTTACATGGGAGGTTACAATAGTGTCATATGCTAATAACTTTATTTCCTACTGTGTGTTTCAGCTGGGATGTCAGGATTTGGTGCTGCCCATTACCACCAGCTCCAGGCCCCACAGCGAGCAAGTACAAGTACTGGTATGATGCCCTACTCTTTCACTACACTAACGTTTTGAGAGACGGGGACACAGAACTCATTGAATACTATTTGACATATGTATGACTTACAATTCAGATTTTGTGTTCAGACATCCTGTGGTAGTTGACAACAATATGCTGGAACATCAGGTTATGTTGCTACTCCCAAAGTATAGTGAAATATAACTAATGATTTTGTTTCTACAGGGATATCGGGAATGGGATACGGCTCGGTGCAGTACACCCCCCTTGGACCCCCACAACGTGCACAAAATGGTATGCCATTGTATTCCTCACTAATGAACCCAATTTACTACTAAAATGTAAAGTTTTCTTTGTAGACAAATCAAATCACACTAGTCGTGTTTTTTGTGTAAATGTTACAGCATTTGTTTTTCCCTCCTCTAGACTTCTTTAGAGGAAACTGCCACCAGTTTGATCCCATGCAGTCAGTGCCTGATCATGGTTGCAATGGTAAGTGAACAAGACGATCATCTAACATTTGTAGACATTTTCTGATGTGCGTGTGTGTGTGTGTGTGTGTGTGTGTGTGTGTGTGTGTGTGTGTGTGTGTGTGTGTGTGTGTGTGTGTGTGTGTGTGTGTGTGTGTGTGTGTGTGTGTGTGTGTGTCTTGTCTTTCAGATGCTGCAGTTCGACCGCAAGCTGACCCACAATGGCTTCAGGGAAACTGTGAAGAAGTGGCTTCGTTATGCTCCAGAGCGCGAGGGAGGCATCCCAAGAAACACAAGTCAAACGAACACAAGTGAAACAAACGCAAGTCCAACTTAGGGTACCCCACCACACTCTAATGTGTTTTCCTTGTGCATACAGTACAAAGGTTACCGCCTCTTAGACAATACTGTTCTTTCATGGACAATAGACTGTTGTCGTAATTCCATGGAAAATCGTCCAAACCGCACCAGACTTCAGACTATCATTAATGGTCCGGCCCTCAACAGCTCTATGTCAATTATGGGATGTCATCATATGCCGTTGCCATGGTAACGCATGCCTCGCCAAAAAACTGATGTTGTCGTAATTCCATGGAAAATCGTCCAAACCGCACCAGACTTCAGACTATCATTAATGGTCCGGCCCTCAACAGCTCTATGCCAATTATGGGATGTCATCATATGCCGTTGCCATGGCAACGCATCCCTCGCCAAAAAACCTGGTGTTGTCGTATTTCTATGGAAAATCGTCCAAACCGCACCAGACTTCAGACTATCATTAATGGTCCGGCCCTCAACAGCTCTATGCCAATTATGGGATGTCATCATATGCCGTTTCCATGGCAACGCATGCCTCGCCATAAAACACAATGTTGTCTTAAGTCAATGGAAAATGGTCCTAACTGCACCAGACTTCACATGACAGTTAATGGTCCGGCCCTCAACAGCTCTATGCAATTATGGGATGTCATCATATGCCGTTGCCATGTTAACGCATCCCTCGCCATAAAACCTGGTGTTGTCGTAATTCAATGGAAAATCGTCCAAACCGCACCAGAGTTCAGACTATCATTAATGGTCCGGCCCTCAACAGCTCAATGCCAATTATGGGATGTCATCATATGCCGTTTCCATGGCAACGCATGCCTCGCCATAAAACCTGGTGTTGTCGTAATTCAATGGAAAATCGTCCAAACGCCACCAGACTTCAGACTATCATTAATGGTCTGGCCCTCAACAGCTCTATGTCAATTATGGGATGTCACCGTATGCCGTTTCCATGGCAACGCATCCCTCGCCATGAAACACGGTGTTGTCCTAACTCAATGGAAAAACGTCCAAACGTCACCAGATTTCATATGATGGCCAATGGTCCGGCCCTCAACAGCTCTATGCCAATTATGAGATGTCATCATATGCCGTTGCCATGGCAACACATCCCTCGCCAAAAAACCTGGTGTTGTTGTAATTCAATGGGAAATCGTCTAAACTGCACCACACTTTAGATGACAGTTCATGGTCTGGCCCTCAACACCTCAATATGACAATAGTGAGTTTTCCTCAAAAGCTGTTGCCATGGCAACGCTTCCCTCGCCGTTAAGCACGATATTGCTATAACTCCTGTGTAAATGGTAAAAAAAGTGTTAAAATTTCACATGTGTGCTAACCGTCAAGCCCTCGAGACATATATGTGTCAGTTTTGAGATTTCGTCAAATGTCGTTGCTATGGTAACAAAATGGTCGCCGTGAAACACGCTTTTCTCATAACTCCAGTTAACATGCTCGAAATGGCACAAAACTTCAGAGGTTTAATAAAGATGCGGCCCTCAACACATCTAAGCATATTATGGGGTGTCATCAAATGCCGTTGCCATGGCGACAGATCCCTCGCCATCAAACACAATGTTTGTATTACTGCTGTAACTCAAAGACATTGTCCTATCGGCCTGAAACTTCCCACGTTTTACAACGGCCGAGTCCTCGAGACACCTAGACACGTCGACGTGCGGACAACAGCCTGCGGAACGTCGAAGACCCGCTCAATATTGTTATTGAAACATGACGGTAATTTTCAAATTTTAAATAAATTATTTCCGGACATTTGACCAGCAACAAAAAATCCTAGCGGAAACCCTGACACACACACACACACACACACACACACACACACACACACACACACACACACACACACACACACACACACACACACACACACACACACACACACACACACACACACACACACACACACACACACACACACACACACACACACACACACACACACACACACACACACACACACACACACACACACACACACACACACACACACACACACACACACACACACACACACACACACACACACACACACACACACACACACACACACACACACACACACACACACACACACACACACACACACACACACACACACACACACACACACACACACACACACACACACACACACACACACACACACACACACACACACACACACACACACACACACACATCTTGTTATGCATGGGAATTCATCTCATGTGATCTACTGACAACCAAACGGTTAAAAACACAACAGTGAAGGCAGTCAACGCGCTCTGAGAATCTAATCAGGCAAGATGAAGTGAGGGCAGCTCTGGGTCCCACGTGAACAAACACTTAGAGCGTTAAGTCATTTAAAGTGTGCATCCTTCTACCCCTGCATTACCGTTAAAAAAAAAAACGCTCAACCCTAGGTCTGTTGTGTCTCGTCAAATTTGTTAGTTGTGTTTATGTGTCATGTCTGTCTTTTCATGTTATTTCACGTCATGTCATGTCTGTCTATTTATGTCATTTCATCCGTCCCCGTGTTTCATGTCATGTCTCGTTTTCCATTTCCTGTTTTATTTTGTACTTACCTCTTGTCTCTCATTTCAGGCCCTGTTTCTTCCTCCTGCCATCATCTGTGTTTGCCCCGCCCCTGATTGTTTCCACCTGTTCCCACTCACCTCATGTTTAAATAGTCCTGACTCAGTTTGTCTTGTTTGTTTCCATGGATGGTTGTGCCAGGCCTCAGTCTTGTCAGGTTTTGTTATTTTGTTATTTTGTAGACTTAAGTCAGGGGTGCCAAACTCAATTTCATCTCGGGCCACATTAGCATCATGGTTGCACTCAAAGGGCCGGTTTTATATAGAAGACTATATAAAAATACATATACATTTTTAATATATGTAAAATAATGTATTATATGACATGATTGCCTCTGCATTGGGTTATTATCGAATAGGGTAATAACTTCATAATTAACTACGTCTGAAAGCAGAAGTCTAGGGCAAATAACTGCAAGTCTCTTCAGAGAGAAAGTCACAAAATGATTTAAAAAGAAAAGTGAAATTCTGGTGAAAAAAAGTCAAAAGAAAAAAAAGAAATGAAATTTTGAAAAAAAGTAACATTTTCAGATGCATTGTGGGACATGTAGTTTATGGGCAACGTGCTTCTGTAAAGCGGCATGTAACCGTATAATAAACATATTATATTCTTTGCAAGCTCTTGTGGGGCAGCATGAAATAAAGTCACGGGCCGGATTTGGCTTCCGGGACTTAAATTAATCTTAAATTCTGTTTTTGTTACGCTTGTATTTTTCCTCCTTGTGAGCGCTTTTTGTTAAATCCAGTACCTACTCTGTTAAGAGGGATTTTCTGTTAATTGAAATTAAAAATACATTTTTTTCTACATTCAAAACTGTCTCTGGGTCGTGCATCTTGGGTTCTCCAGTTTGTGTTGAGGTCGTGACAAGGTCTATCTTTTGTTATTAAAATGCAACATGTGGGTTTGAAAGGTGGCTGTAAAACATCTCAATTCCTGTCTATTACTTTAAGTTAAATTGCACAAATCGGCACCATTTTTCTATTGTCTACGATATGGCAAATGATGGTGAAATACACAGCGTTTGGGAGGTCTCAGAAATAAAGGGAAAGGAATAATGACACGGAAAAACTTAGCTTAGCAAAACGGTGACTGAAATAGTGAAAAAGTGTTACATGAGTGATTTTAGAAAGTGTATACGGATGTTAGAAAACTTTAGTAGCAACAAATATTGTTTATTTTTAAAGAACCGGAATAAATATATACTGTATATTTGACTGAGGAAATGGAGTCACATTCAAATCTTGGTCTAATAAACATTCCTAGTGAGAACCCTGTTAGTTTATTGTACATCCACATTTTTGATAGGCAATGCGCAATTATCCCCTCAGTGTGTCTCCAGCAGGGGATCATGTTGTTTCGCCGACCCTCAACAGATTTATTACAAAGCACTCCCAGTGCCTCTACAAAAATGTGGCGAAAAATTCAACATAAATATCTCCAGAACAGCTTTTCATTGTGGAAAGTCTCTGAGGTCGCAGGAGGAATGAACACCACTGTTCCAAAAGATAACTCCTCATCTGGTGTTTTGATTTCCTTTAATTGGGCGTCCTTCTGTTTATTTTAGCAATACCATTTCTGGCATGTTTGCGCCTGCAATTTATAGGCTGTACAGAACATAATGGGTCCTGTAGGAAAACAAGGCAACATTTTGTCTACCATAACAATGGCTCTTGGCCTGCTGGGTCCTCGGGGGGGGCATTCTGCCGCTGGCGCACACACATTGTGGAAGTGATGTCCTTGGTAATTTGCATAGAGATCAGGGAAGACAAATCTGATCATGAGCCTTTTAGTGGAGATTGATTCTCAGACGAACGGAGAGAAGCTCTTAGAATCCGGCACATGTGCTACATCCAAACAACGTCTCTCTCTCTCACACAGAGAGGTAAAGAGGCTTGTTTGAAGCAACCACAAATCCATTTCCGTTTTATAAACTTTAAACTGTTCAGATCAGCGCTGTCAGTCTCTGTTTACCTCACAAAGAGAGAAGGGAAAAGGCAAAGGAAGACCGAGTATAATGCTTTTCAGCTGCCATAGGTTCAACTTTCTCATAAAAGCTTCCTTTGTGCACATTTTGTTTTGACTCCTCTCCTGCTGGTGTTCAGGTGTATATCAGTATGTAGTGTCTCTACTTTAAAGAGTCCTCTCCTGCTGATGTTCAGGTGTATATCAGTATGTAGTGTCTCTACTTTAAAGAGTCCTCTCCTGCTGATGTTCAGGTGTATATCAGTATGTAGTGTATCTACTTTAAAGAGTCCTCTCCTGCTGATGTTCAGGTGTATATCAGTATGTAGTGTCTCTACTTTAAAGAGTCCTCTCCTGCTGATGTTCAGGTGTATATCAGTATGTAGTGTCTCTACTTTAAAGAGTCCTCTCCTGCTGATGTTCAGGTGTATATCAGTATGTAGTGTCTCTACTTTAAAGAGTCCTCTCCTATTGATGTTCAGGTGTATATCAGTATGTAGTGTCTCTACTTTAAAGAGTCCTCTCCTGCTGATGTTCAGGTGTATATCAGTATGTAGTGTCTCTACTTTAAAGAGTCCTCTCCTGCTGATGTTCAGGTGTATATCAGTATGTAGTGTCTCTACTTTAAAGAGTCCTCTCCTGCTGATGTTCAGGTGTATATCAGTATGTAGTGTCTCTACTTTAAAGAGTCCTCTCCTGCTGATGTTCGGGTTCATATCAGTATGTAGTGTCTCTACTTTAAAGAGTCCTCTCCTGCTGATGTTCAGGTTCATATCAGTATGTAGTGTCTCTACTTTAAAGAGTCCTCTCCTGCTGATGTTCAGGTGTATATCAGTATGTAGTGTCTCTACTTTAAAGAGTCCTCTCCTGCTGATGTTCAGGTTCATATCAGTATGTAGTGTCTCTACTTTAAAGAGTCCTCTCCTGCTGATGTTCAGGTGTATATCAGTATGTAGTGTCTCTACTTTAAAGAGTCCTCTCCTGCTGATGTTCAGGTGTATATCAGTATGTAGTGTCTCTACTTTAAAGAGTCCTCTCCTGCTGATGTTCAGGTGTATATCAGTATGTAGTGTCTCTACATTAAAGAGTCCTCTCCTGCTGATGTTCAGGTGTATATCAGTATGTAGTGTCTCTACTTTAAAGAGTCCTCTCCTGCTGATGTTCAGGTGTATATCAGTATGTAGTGTCTCTACTTTAAAGAGTCCTCTCCTGCTGATGTTCAGGTGTATATCAGTATGTAGTGTCTCTACTTTAAAGAGTCCTCTCCTGCTGATGTTCAGGTGTATATCAGTATGTAGTGTCTCTACTTTAAAGAGTCCTCTCCTGCTGATGTTCAGGTGTATATCAGTATGTAGTGTCTCTACTTTAAAGAGTCCTCTCCTGCTGATGTTCAGGTGTATATCAGTATGTAGTGTCTCTACTTTAAAGAGTCCTCTCCTGCTGATGTTCAGGTTCATATCAGTATGTAGTGTCTCTACTTTAAAGAGTCCTCTCCTGCTGATGTTCAGGTGTATATCAGTATGTAGTGTCTCTACTTTAAAGAGTCCTCTCCTGCTGATGTTCAGCTTCATATCAGTATGTAGTGTCTCTACTTTAAAGAGTCCTCTCCTGCTGATGTTCAGGTGTATATCAGTATGTAGTGTCTCTACTTTAAAGAGTCCTCTCCTGCTGATGTTCAGGTGTATATCAGTATGTAGTGTCTCTACTTTAAAGAGTCCTCTCCTGCTGATGTTCAGGTGTATATCAGTATGTAGTGTCTCTACTTTAAAGAGTCCTCCTGCTGATGTTCAGGTGTATATCAGTATGTAGTGTCTCTACTTTAAAGAGTCCTCTCCTGCTGATGTTCAGGTGTATATCAGTATGTAGTGTCTCTACTGGGACATGTCTCCATGCTTCAATGCTCAAAAAGCTCTTTATTTCTCTCATACTGCCTGTGCTGCAGCACCTCTTTTCACCCTCTGTCTGAAACCAGAGCCCAGTCTGCTCTGATTGGTTAGCTGGCCGGCTCTGTTGTGATTGGTCAACAGCTTAGAGATGTCCCGCCCCTTAGCCTCACGTACAATGTGTTGGAGCGCGAGCCAACAGAAGCGCGAGTGTTACATAGTGATCTAATTATGTCCCAGAAGTAAACAAAGGAGTCTAATGGAGGTGTTTCGGGGGGGGGGGGGGGGGGGGAACTTTGGGATTTTAGCCTTTGCAGACCATTTACATGCACCAACACCTATATAACACACTACAGGCAACAAAAACCGCCCAAAAACCTCTTTAATATCCAAAGATTGTGTATTCTCTGTGAGATCATCATTACAGAAAGCTCATCAGTGGTTGCAGATCATTAAGTTATAATTGAAAAGATCATAATATGTAAATTATCACTCTTCTTCTGAGACAGATACATCAAACAGAGACGGCAGCAGCGGATCGTTTGTTCCGTTTCATAAACTCCTCCATATCTCCCATGTGTTTGCTTCACATATCAAAGAGTGTCTTCGAACACTGATCGCAGTCCGGAGAGCGAGGGAACATCGTGTCGTAAACAAAAGACGGGCGATCAATGCCTGACGCTATTTGCAACACTGTTCCTTTGCAAAGCACGCAGCTATAATTAAATCCATTGTGATGTAATTAGAAAAAAACATCTTGTCTCCTGTTTTAATTGCTATGTGGTCTCACAACACGATTTCTCGTTACAGTCTTCTCGATGCGTGACCAAGGCATTATGCCAGGAAATTTGGTGATGAAAATGAAAACAAGTCTGATCAGTGGTGGCATTGTTTACCCGCGCAAACACAACACGCTACGTTTCTTAATCCTAAAGGGAGCCGCCGCCCTCGTGTTGTGTTGTAATTGTCATATAATCAGAAGCAGCAGAAAACGGAAACGCAGATTCTTCTCTTGATGAAATACAACAACCAAATGAATCCTTAATTTCTGTTCATTTTCTCATTAGTTCTTTAAATGAGCAGTTTGATCAAGCTGAGCGTTAAAGTGGGAGCTACAGCGCGGATATCTTCATCAAAGTGTGTGTGTGTGTGTGTGTGTGTGTGTGTGTGTGTGTGTGTGTGTGTGTGTGTGTGTGTGTGTGTGTGTGTGTGTGTGTGTGTGTGTGTGTGTGTGTGTGTGTGTGTGTGTGTGTGTGTGTGTGTGTGTGTGTGTGTGTGTGTGAATGCTTTTATAATGTGCCAGAATCTAAGCAGCAAAGATATCTTCTGGGGGGAAACATGAGCATTTATCCAGCTGCCACTATCCTTCACCTGCACAAAGAGAATGATTTCCAAAGATCTCATTGCCAGCCTAACCATTAACTAATTGATGGAGCCTGTTTAGTTTAATACAGCCTCAATTTCCAATTAAGGCTCTTTTGTGTGTTTGTGTGTGTCTTTTCCTCCAGCTACACTTCATATTCACAGCGAGCAGAACTAATCCTGCTTCCTAATGTTGGCGGGGACAAACAAAGGAACTCGGAGATTTGACAACACAAAGAAAAACTCCTCAGCTCCAAACCTCAGAGTGATTTATTCTATAAAGAAATGTCTACTGAAAAGGAGGAGGTCCCCCTGTGCAAGAGCAAGGATTACATGTAATCCTGTGCTGGTATGAGGAAGCCAATGTTTCTTTTTAAAAGTGGCATAACAAGGTTGGATGCTGAAATAAAGTCCATGTGCCCTTAAGGTTTCATTCAGACGTGTGTATGTGGAAACACAGGTAAAGCTGATCCACTGCTTTTAGCAAATCAAAAGCCAACACTATGAATTATTGACCAATCATAATTACTCTCAGCGTTGTTTCATTTTTGGTGGAACTAGACTTTAAGGCCCAGTACAAGCACAACACATTGTGATTTCAATAAACACATCTGCAGGGGTCAAAGTATATATATATATATCAGAGGTCGCGTTAACCAAATATTTTCCGTCTATGACCGATTTTTTTTAACAATGACGGAAAAATCTGAAAGCAGTCCGTCATTTTGATGGATTAGAACAAACTCAGAACAGCGGCAAAGCTTCCCCGCAGCGAGGCTCCGGTGTTACGGCCCGTCCACACAGCGGCGTGCGTTGACGCTTGCAGGTGGGCGTGTCTGAAACTCGACCAACAACCAATCACATGAATCTCCCGCCCCGGACACAAGGGCACGCGGTTTGATTGGCTAGAGCTTGTACTGGCATATGATTTGATTGGCTGACGCTTCCGTCGAAGCTTCAAAAGTTGAACATTGCTCCCACAATGCAATTCGGCGATGTCATTTCTGTAACATAATGACATCACTATGTAACACTTGCTGTTGAATTGGCTAGTCCTCCCTCACATTGTACGTGATAGGCTAAGGGGCGGGACATCTCTAAGCAGGTTGACCAATCACAACAGAGCCAGCCAGCTAACCAATCAGAGCAGACTGGGCTCTGGTTTCAGACAGAGGGTGAAAAGAGGTGCTGCAGCTTTTGAACATCAAAGCATGGAGACATGTCAAATATAATCCTGAAAATGAGCATAATATGCTCTTTGAATTCCACAAGTGGTTCAATGAGAGCAGGCACGCAGTATATTTTAATATCGAGATATAAGGGTTCATGTAACGTGACACCTGCTCGGGTCCAAAGGGTGAGTCTGCACCGTACACACCCATGTACGCAGACAACCAATGTCACAACCATGTGCACATAAAACACCAATAAAGCAACACACGTAATAGCCTCAAAATGAAATATTAACTTCATTAAATGTGTAATGAAGCAGAAAATACACTCCACAGTTCCACATGACAATATTCACAGTAATCTGAACTGCTGCCTAAAACAGTGCTTTGATTACAAATGGATTGAATCATTTCCTAGGTGTCCCTTCAAGATACAAAATGGATCTGGCATAACAATGGAAAGACCATAACAAGGTCAACAATACAATGATGAATACAAAATTCAAGTCCAACTGTTTTACATTTTCATTTCAGTGGCTGTCACAGGAGACAAAAGACAGACTCCCATTTCTAAATCTGTCAATTCAGATTCGCTCATTTGAAAGCATCATAATTCATAGACTGGACCCAAAGCAGTCAAAATGATCAAATACATATGTCTAATGTTAGCAATGCAGGATTCACTTATGTCCCGTTGTCAAACCGGATGCTTAAGCTGCCGTCATTTTGCTATTATTGTCTTTCAGAGCTCATGGGCATCAATATATTCCTTTGATCTAATTTTTTTTTGCGCATCAGTTTCAAATCCAAGTGTCCCACCAACACCTTTGTAATGGAAATGGGTAATGAGCTTTCCCAGAGGGGTTAATCAAACCTATTGTTCTCTAAGAATAAAAAGACGTGAAAGAGAACTGATTGATTGTGTGTGGGAGGGGGGGGAATACTTTTCTTTCAGGCCAATCCTTGTTTCCTACTTGAAACAGGAAGTGATTTATTTTGACAGCTACCACATTGAGTTTTATGTTATCCAAATGTCTTTGTTGTGCAAGAGAAAGTGGGAGAAAGAGACGGACAGGAATGAAAGCATGGGGGGGTAAATAAGGGACAACAATAGAAAAAAATGGCGAGTTAACGACACAGAAATAAACATGTGGAAGTAGCGGTGCAGAGTAGCTGTGAGTAAGCCGCTGGCTGAGGGCCTGGTGGGCTGGATTTGACCCCTCAGAGGAGGAGAGTGCACAGTCCAGGTCTATAATTAGAAAACACACAGTGCCACTAATCCTTACTGAATGATTAAGCAGCAAACAGCAAGTTTACAGCCAGCAGCCCACAACCAGCGGCTGGGAAGAGTCAGAGTGCTTTTCCCACCGAGCGAAGAACCAGACGCTTAAGTTCTGTTCTGTGGTCGGATTCAGGAGAGGCAGCTATAGCCCAAAAATAAATCAAGGGTTTCTAATAGGATTTTACAGATGCTAACATATTAAAGCTGGACTTACACTTGTTCCTGAGGGGGTTACACGCTCCATAAGTAACGTCAGGGCTACCAACGCTACAGGAATACTGAGTGTAGACCAAAGGAATCAAGCTTCATCAGTATTTTTCAAAATAACAATAAGAGGAGTGTTTACAACTGGCTCAGTAATCTTCTTTGGAGTAACGTTAGCATTGTGTATTGTTGCAAAGCAGCCCAGTATCCCTTATGAATTAAGTCCATTGCAAACATTGGTACCAGTGCAGGAAGCAGTGTGTTTTGAGGCAGTGTGTGTTGGAAGGGCATGTTGCATGTTAGACTGATGCAAAAGACAGAAATGAGTTTCTCATCAGAGACCAATTAAGTTTTATTATGGCCCAAAATCAAAAATGTGTCACATATGTGGATATCCTAGTACAAGTAGGTCCGTCTGTAGGTGCACAAATACAGGACATTAAAGGTCCCCTATCATGCTATCTGTAGGCAATAGCATAGGTCTCAGATATATCAAAAATATATCAAAAACATGTCTATGAAGTGTTTTGCTCAAACACCAAACAGATCACCCATTCTAGCCATGCCTCATATCCCTCTATTTCACTTCCTGTTTCAAAAGTGCTGATTTGGGGATAAAGCTTTAAAAGAGGAGGGGTCTGAGCTCATGCGGGACCCGGCAGCTACTGTCTAAACTAAATGCTGCCGTGATGAAACGCCATATCATTGATTATCAAGGATTCTCTCTGAAAACAGTATGGAGCTCAAAGGCTTTCTCTCTTGCCGGTTATACCACAAGGTGAGTTCCTTTTTACTTCCTGCTTCTTCACACACATGCTCTCCAGTACAGGTTAGCTCTGAGTGTTAGCGATGCTAATGTAAACACCGACCATATTACGTCCAAAACAGTCGGGCATTGTTTCTGATAGCAACGTTTCTGATTGGGCCGTGGGTCCACATTTCAGATATTACGTCATATCGGACGCAAATCTGGATCAGCTCCGTTGTAGCCCGTTTTTAGAGATTTGGGTACGGAGGAAACGAGAGAGGGTTTTATTTTCTGACGCTGCGTGAGTTCCCTGACACACCGGGGACACATGTTGATGTAGAAAAGACATCAGAAAGTGCATTTTGCATGATAGGTCCCCTTTAAACCGTTAAATGGTTAATGTTTGCTGTTGACTATGTTACACAGTGTTGGGGCGTATACCACTTACTATACTTGCCCACCACTTTTTTACAGAGGTAACCCCAATTTAGTTCATTCTAGTGACACAGAGTCCTTGTTATCTTTTTTAATTGTCACCAACCTCATACAGTTTGACAATATTGTTTAATTAATAATCATCCGCCCAAAAGTGTATGTTACATGTTTATTGGACAATATGTATGATTTTGCACAACTATGCAACATCAAAGTTATGTCACAAAATATTGTAAATGGAAGAAATGTGATTATTAACTATCGCACTACAAACTTCTGTTTAAACGCTAGACAAGGCAAACCTTTACTACCTAATGTGATAATCAATATTTAACATCCTGTATGGATCCAGGATGTCATGAGATGTATGTCCTTGAAAAAACGTGCTTTACTGTACATGGTCTTTCTTCAAACATATTAATCTCAAATTAACTTGGTAAGAAGGTGATCAATGTGCTTTTGTAACTCTCGTCAAAGCGTGAGATGTATTAAAGTCACATGCCTGCATAGTTGTGGTGGTCTATCAATCCGAAGGTCTGGGGTTCAATCCCAGCCCCTGCAGTCAACATGTGAATAAATACCTGGGTAAGATACTTGACCCTAAATCAATCAATCAATCAATGTGTATTTATATAGCCCAATATCACAAATGTTACATTCAAATGACATTATTAAATAATGATTAGCTTCCTTGAGCAGGTGGCACCTTGCATAGAAGCCCATGCCTCTTTATATGAATGGCTGTGAATGATGAGGTGCATTTGTAAAGTGCTTTGAGGGATTGTAAAGACTGGAAAATTGCTATATGAATGCACTCATTTAACATTTACAACACTGCCTTTCAGTCTTCATTTCCACATAATGATATCCCTCTCAAATCCATCAAGCTAGTGTTTGGAGACGAGGTGATCTGTTCAGAGGAGGTCAATGCTGTTGATCAATATTCAAAAGCAAAGACTAGTCTATAAACACTGTCTGTTGTGGATGAGTTACTTTGAAACGTAGAGTTTAGAGCAACACAATTATAATCCATTTATATTCAGTATTAGGCTTTGTGGGAAACTCAATAGCTGCAAAATAGTTTCAGATAAGACTGGGATAAGCTAAAAGGGAAAGGATTTTAGGGCAGATGTGTTTTCATAGCCTCAGACGGTTCAGACGGGCAGTGGCAGCCAGATTAAGAGAAGCTGAAGCAGACAGCTAATCATTAGCCAGTTAGCCTCCATTATGGCCCGGGATCCAGGCCTGGTGATAAAGAACCAAAGGGCTCACAGCTTAATGATCCAAAGATCAGTGCACGATTTACAGGCTCAGGGTTTCACCACGGCCCCCGGACAAAAGCCTCCGCCTGCAGCCATCTCATCTCAGAGGGATTGAGTTCATAAAACCAGGAAACAAAGTTGGAAAGTAATCAAATCTCCCACCTATCGAGGAGAGGAAAATGAAATGAAGGAGACATCAATCGCTGGGGTAAAGCTTGCAGTTGATTAGACGATAAATAAAAGTCGAGGTGCCAACAACAAACATTTCACACACGGGGAGTTTTACCGTGCCTTCAGCAGCTTCTTATTTAGTTTTCTTTGAAGACTTTGTCATAGTCTCATGGTGCAGTTTGAATGTATGGGCTTTTGGTGGGAACTCCATTTGAGGCCCAGAGGATCAACTGTGATTTCTCTTGAGCCTGAGCTACCTGCTGAAGTCTGAAGACTACACTTCCTCCAAAGATCGTAGCGGATACCATCCATAACTGGCAGACTTGTATATGTTGCACACACTCTGCAACAGCTCCGCTTCCTCACAAAGTGTTCCTCTTCAGATCAGCTCCTAAAACATTTAAGAACTCCTCCTCCCAGCGGTGGCGATAAAAGACACCGGGGTTCATCCCATCGTCTTAAATGACCCGCTGCAACATTAAAGCATGGACCAGGTCACACAATGCACCCCCAAGTTCCCTCTCTTTCTTCTTCGAGTTAGCTGTGCACCTGCTCATTACTTCATTTCAACGCTGGACCACTATGTTCTTGGGCAGCAAATTGAGAAATGAACCAGCTACGGGGGATCGAGGGGCCTTTGGGAACGTTTTCTCACATGAGTATCTATAGTTTGGGGCTTTCTAACACACTGAACCCTGTAATTAGTGGGGACCCGCTCCACCTCCTGCACCACAGCCAGTAATAGTTCATATAAGGACAACGTATCATCGCTCAAAGATGGACTAGTATGGATTTGAAAATATGTGCTACTGTATATTTTTGACATTGTTTTTTCACTATAAGCTCCATCCTGAACACTGTTGCTCTCGCGCTTTGTACAAAATAAGCTTGTCACGGCTTAGTCTGACAGCCTTATAGCAAAGGAGAAAGACGACTAAAGATTATAAAAGTCAGGCACTGATCAGCAGCAACATCCGGTGTCCACTCGGTGCCCGTCTCGGCTTGTTGGTCTTTGTTATGATAGTTTCCTTCTGACAGAAACT
Organism: Pogonophryne albipinna; assembly: GCA_028583405.1. Classification (NCBI taxonomy): domain Eukaryota; kingdom Metazoa; phylum Chordata; class Actinopteri; order Perciformes; family Artedidraconidae; genus Pogonophryne; species Pogonophryne albipinna. The sequence goes on from JAPTMU010000096.1 coordinate 66,797, forward strand.
GGACAAAAACAAGCTTTTCATGCAATCTTTCCAGAAAAGGCACCGGCGCTTTTCTGAAAAGATGAAATATCTTCAACTCAAAGTGCTCAGACTGGCTGCATTCTTTCTGGAGAAGGTCGCTTACGACAACATTGGATCTGCTTACATTGGAATCAATTAAAAAAAGACAAGGGCTCTCCTAGAAAAGCGCTATGTATAACTTTTAATTATTTTGTGTGTTTTTCTATTTCTTCTCACTTTGACTATCGTAAACATGTATTGTGTTTTCTCTGTTTGATCCTGTAAAGCACTTTGAATTGCATCACTGTATGAATTGTGCTATACAAATAAATTGCCTTGCCTTATAAGATATAAGAATGGGAGTCTATTCATTCGTCAGTCATTTGCAGTTTCTATGCGTGAACATTAAGGGTTCTAGTATAGTCCATTAGAGTTACTAAAGCTTTTCAACATAACAGTAATCCAATTATTAAGATCTTTTTTGTTTAAAGTATTATAATCACACTGTGGAAGGACTAAAGTATGAACAGTGATTAGAACTAGAAAACTGTTGGATTATTATTACATTTAGAAATGATCAATTTAAGATAGGGCAAAGATTACACATCGGGGTGCAGATATTAATTATTTGAGTCCACGGTGACATCTTGGACCCAAAGATATTAAAAATATATTATAATATGAATCAGAGAAAAGCACCAGATAGAGTTATGTCTTCACCGTGACAATTTATCAGTTATCAAAGCCAGACATCTGGGTGTAGTGATGGACTCCTGAAGTTCAACAGCCACATTACAACAGTCATTAGGTCTGCTTATTATCACCTGAAGAACATATCGCAAACTAATGTCACAACAGGACTTAGAAAAGCTTGTGCATGCTTTTATCTTCAGTAGACTCGACTACTGTAATAGTGTCTTCACAGGGTTGACACACAAATCCATCAGAAAGCTGCAGCTGATTCAGAACGCTGCTGCTCGAGTCCTCACTAACACTAAAAGAGTGGATCACATCAGTCCGGTTCTGAAATCTCTACATTGGCTTCCAGTTGGCCAAAGAATTGATTTTAAAGTACTAGTTTTTAAATCATTACATGGTTTAGGACCAAAGTATATTGTTGAACTCCTACATAATTACGAGCCATCAAGGTGCCTCAGGTCTTCTGGGTCGGGTCTGCTATCGGCTCTGAGAGTAAAAACAAAACATGGAGAGGCAGCGTTTACCTGCCCCGACACTCTGGAACAAACTACCCTTATCGTGCACGTCCGCAGAAACGCTTACTATTTTTAAATGGAGACTAAAAACATATCTCTTTGGCTGCTTTTAATTGAGATGCTCATATTCAAACTACAGTATGCCCTTTAAACATGTATTGTTTACCTGTGGTGTTTATTTTATTATTTTATTATCTTTGCTTTGTAATGCCTGTTGTAAAATTGTATAATGTGTTTTTTATGTATTTATTCCTAAAAAGTCTTTTAATTTGTTTTGTAAAGCACTTTGAATTGTCGCGTACAGAAAAGTGCTATATAAATAAACTTGCCTTGCCTTGATAGATGTTATATTTATCTATGTATCGACTAAAGGATAGGTGGATTAATTCACTGAATCAAAAGCCATACATTATGTGTGGCTTTTAAAAAAAAAAGTGTTAGACATACGATGCAAGCTTCAGGAGATTTGTCATCAATTTGAAAGCTAAAAAGAGCTTATTGGGCGACTACTACGATACGATAACACTTTATTGGTCAGATCAAGTCTGAAATTGTACTTGCATCGCAGCAGCTCCATGTGTAACATCAACAGACACATAACAGCACGATCACTGAGAGAAAACATTGGTGCACGTAATCGGGTAACATACAAATAAACTTGTGTGATCTTGCACATTATATTAATAAAATACTGTTCTATGGGTAACATGCAAGTTAGATCTGACTGCAGTTTAATCGAGGAGGCAACAGAACATTCCAAAAGTAGAAGAAAAAAAAAACCGGGCTAATTTGTAGCGAGCAGGTGATTTGTTGCTACGCGGCTAATTAGCAATTAGTCCACTGAAAGACTCTATCGAGGTCCTATGTATGGGTAATGGATGGATACGTGCAGGTCTTACAGAACTGGCATGGAACCACCATCACGAGGCTCTTATTACACCGGGGGGTTTCCACAGCTGATCCAAAGGGAGACCAAGCCAAGTGATGATATCATCCGCTGGCATGCGTTTCAAAACCGTGTCACACCGGCCTTTTGCTCCAGCGATTTTAACTCATCTCAGGGGACCCCCTCCATCACCGTCACCCCCCCCCCCCCCCCATGTGGTGTGAATGCCTCCTCTGTGAGCAGGCCAAGGATCTGCCAGCGGCCCCTCTCTTTGTGAGCTCAATGGGCACGACTCGGCCACGTTTTAAGGCGCCCTAATGTACCATGGCCGCACCACAAAGGAAGCGTGGTAATTTGCCAGGGATAATGACACTCCCTTAATTCTGCCCTAGGGGCCACAAACAGAAAGCTTTAAAGAGAATCCTTATCCAGGGATGAGTCCCCTGTCCCCCTTTTTTTCTAGGTCTCTCTCTCTCTCTCTTCCTCAGTCCACCTCTTTGCTCTTCTATTGGCCTGAAAGGAGCTTGTTTTCTTCCGGCTTTTTGTCATCCTCAACTAAATATCAGCAAACAACCACGGAGCCGGAGGAGAGGGCATGCCAACCCCGACTGGAGGCCCTGATCTCATCCCTGAGGAACACCAAGAGGAGCTTTCGTCAGAGAGGCCATCGCTGCCCTGCTCCAATGACACATATTAGGGAAAGACAAATTGAACAGACCAGAGTATGAGAGATGGAGACGAGTGCTGAGGATGGGGAGCAACACAACAAAATGTAGGCAAATGCCAGCACTGGCCTTCGGGGATATCAGACACAGAGAGTGAGACGAGGGTGGTGCGTTTCATCATGAATTGGATTGTTCTCTTCTCGCAGTTGGTTTCTTTTCCGTAAAGACACGATCTGTGCCGTTTAAACTTAATGAACCCTTAACAGATTTATTTTAGATTTCTGATTCAGCTGCTCCTCACATTGTTACGCCTAAGGTAGACAACATAAATATAACAACACAGCTTCAGAGCATGTTTGATCAGTATTCTCATGTGCATGTTTACTCACATAATCTCTAATTATGCCTGCAGGAAGATAACAGATTGTGTATGATCTATGAAATGAACTCTTGATTATTCCACAAAGCAAGGTTTGATAACTCTGAACACCAGACTGAATCATACATTGATCTAAAGAAATGGGTGTTGCCTTTGTTTAATTTACGGAGCACTGACGTCCTCTCCCTAGATGGTTGGCCAGAATACCGCCATTGCCATTTTTTAAGTAATCAAACAGTGGATTCCAGATGTGTTAATCCTGATCTAAGTCTCATCATCTAACACGACGCAAGCATAAAAGCCAACAAGTATTTATCTTAGTTTGAGTTTTGCACCTGGTGAATTTATTTTGAATATCAATAATACTCTTTTTTGTGTGCAGATGCTCCGTGTCAACATCAATATCTTTGAGGGAATACTCAAGGCTTGTCAGTAAATAATGCTCCACTTCATTTGCTGTCAATAGCAGCACTTTCCACACTGTCCCTGTCACAGAGGACCCTGTATACTCAGCTGAGCAAACTCTCTTCAAAATATAATGAGGACATTGAATCTGACTATATATAGTCTCTATCCAAGTATTTTCTGGTATACATAAGATAAGTCTAGTTTAATGATAGAGTAGTAAAGTGTATGTAAAGTAGGGATCCCCAGCACATACATAACTGCTGGATGCTCACTTGCATGTTGGGCAATTTGCACAATTAGCACAAGTTATTAAGCGTTATAGCCAATGTGGACAATAGTTAAAATATGGCTTGGCCAATTCAGATTTTTTTGGAGTGGTTTTGGGGGTTATTGAGGATGCTGAGTCAATTTCTGATTGATTGTGATCATTTTCAGGATCAAAAATTGTAGTTCTAACCAGAAAGTGGGCATATTGGGCGGAGTGGCGCAGTGGGCTGTGCGTTTGATCATCAGATCAAGTTGGGGAACTCCAGTTCGAAACCCGCTCCCGCCGCCACTGCGTCAGGCCGTTGCGTCCTTGGACAAGACACGACTTCACCCGAATTTGCTCCTGTGGGCATTGTCCACAGTACATGTATGATATTAATGTGTACTTGATGACTTTGAGGTGTGAAGATGGGCGATGTTGGCGCAGTGGGCTGTGCATTGATCATCAGATCAAGGGGGCGAAACCCGCCGCCGCTGTGTCTGTAAAGCCGTATTGTCCACAGTACATGACCATTACATGTATGTATGTATGATATGTATGTGTAATGTGTATCCGTAAAGCGCTTTGAGTAATTGAAAAGCGCTATAATAAATATAAGGAATTATTATTATTATTATTATACTGGGACTCTTGGTGGGTTGATTTGGACTACCATGGGTTATTACCTCTACTGTGGATACTTTTTCTTTAAAAAAAAAAGCAATCTGTCCACTTCAAATGTTCAAGAGTCTCTTAAATCTTTAAAATTGAACCAAAATGAATAAAAATCAGCCCAACTGAGAGTACAAATATTACAATCCTGGTTAAAAGTTGGCATTTTTGATCCTGAAAATGTAGAAATGGACTCCTCAGTAACCCCCAAAACCACTCAAACCATTTCCAAATTGGCCAACCCATTTTTTTAACTATGATCCACATAGGCTATAATGCAAATTAATGCTAATCAACGTATGCTAATTTAGCTAATTGCCTGCAAGTTAGCATCCAGCGGTTTCTATGTGCTGGGGACCTGTACTATACATTTATATTATAAAACGTTGGGGTACTCAACATTTTCCGGGTTCACAACAGGACTCTATGATCTCATTTGTTTCCGGTTTCCTCCGATTTCCATCAAATACAATTATAATTCTAAGAGATATGATCCTAGAGCCTCGGTTGTTGAGGGGAGTCCTGATGACAGCATGTCTCACTGTTGTTATAATCACACTAATAGCAGACAGAGTGTTAATGGAGGCGCTGCCTGCCACAAGGTGCGTCCTCGTCACATCGCATCTAAACACTGATTTCACCCCACAGTGTCAATTAGCCTCAAGGACGTCTGCAGAGGAGAAACAGAGGTACGACTCATCCATTAGCCGCCTGGAAGAAGCACTTCCATGAGTTCCTCCATCTCTCCTTCGCTGCTTTTCACATCGCTCACTCAGAATAGAAAGGGCCTTTCAACAGAGGACCTCTCACGAAACCAGCCACAGAGATGTTGGGGGGTAGGGAAGACATTTAGAGAGTGAGAATAGGAGAAAAAGAATAATAGGCAGTCCCTCATGGTGGACATTCTTCAAAAGAGCAGACAGAAGTTTGGTGCTTGGCTGCGAACATTTATCAAATTCCTTGACAGATACAAAGCAGAAATTCCAAGAAATGCTAGTTTCAAATGAAAGTTTACTCACCAGCTAAGCATCACTGGGTTGTGGGTAGTTTTTTTTTGGGGGGGGGTGGTCTGTCCTTTTCAGACTCCTGGAAGAAGGGAGAGAGAAAGGGAGAGAAAGGGGGAGGGTGAGTCTTTAACTAGCTGCTCACCTCCTTCTCATAAGCAGAGCGCCGAGCCACAAAGAAGTGCTAGCGCTCTCGTAAACAAACCGCCAACTTCTCAATGGAGCGGGGGGGCGGAGCAGGAATGGCTTTTAGACAGAGACTTCATGTGGATATGGGGGGGGGGGGTTGGAGGGAGAAAAGGGACCTGCGAGGTGCCTTTATATCCAAACCGGACAATAACAAGGCTACAGTTCAAACGCATTAAAAACACAAACTTTAGGATATTTCTACATATTTCTGTATTTCTGTATCTCTGTAGAATATTTCTATATATTCCTGTATATTTATATATATTTCTGTATCCCCGTAGTATATATCTATGCATTTCTGTATCTCTGCAGTATGTATCCATCCATGTAAGATATATAGAAAACACAGCAGAAAACCAGCGAATCAACGATATGGATGGAAACGAGGCGGCTAATTGTGTTGAATCCGACGCGGAGGCTAATATGCAGAGAGCACTTTGGGCTGAAGGCTTTTTGATCTCAACGCTGCAGAGCAAATTGGAACAAATAGGTTTCTACGGCAACCTGGAAGAGCAGCTCAGACCTGCCTGAAAAATCAGAGAGAGATGATTGCTAATTTCTTAGTGCTGCAATAAGACTGATTACTTCTGCTGAGATGTTTAATGTGTATTCAGACAGGATGCTGATTGGTTGGCATTTGATTGTGTTCAGGGCTGAAACTTGTTTTTACTATCAATTTAAAGCTGATTTGTTTCTGGCAACAACTTTGGAATATAGCAGACATCTTAATTGACAACTCAGGAGGACTTTTTTCTTTTTCTTTCACCGATGTAAAAACCTTTAAAAAATGTTCACAGATTTGCAAAACTACAGTAAAAAAGCAGCTACAGGCAGTCAAAAGAAAAAGCAGCAAAATGCTAAATTTGGGCAGAAAAACGCTTTGACGCGCTCAAACTAAAAAACAATCCGCTTCTTGATGGCGACTGTGATGGTGGTTGTGCTGGAAAACTGCGGTAGAAATGGCGGTTCAAGAACAGCGGTCCAAATCAACGAAAAAATGGTCTCTTACTGACTAACCCTTTCCTCTCTTTCCACCCAAAACCACCCAAAAATACTACATAATAAATAAAAAAGTCAGCGACCTTTCCTATGGCTCCTTCAACTTCCTTCACTAGGTTTGGAAATACATGAGATAAAAACTGTAAAAAAGTGACAAGTGGGTCAAACAGGTGGGATGAAAGTGCTTAGATATTAACAGATAATACATATCTTAAATGGATGGAAAATCTTGATATCTAGAAGACTTCACACAATGGGGATTGTATCGTGTCTAACTTTGCTGGATCATAACAAATCAGCAGATCTACAGCTCCAATGAAACCACACTTTCAACATTGTGCCTGCAACTGACTAAGAGAGGCTCGATTTTAGACGATTGTCAGAAATTACCTTTCTTACTGAGGCAGTTTTTGATCAATTCCATCCCCTCCTCCTATATAATCGTCAATAAGCACACAAATATAATAGGCCTATTAGTCTAGTAGTCGACCCACACAGATATAACCGTACACGTTATCTCACAGGAGGCTTATGGAGAGATATTAAGGACATTTGTGCAGTAAGATGACAGAGGAGGAGAGATGTTTGTTGTTGCTCTGCAGTGTCCTTTATCGTCTTCCCTATGGGAGCTTTTCAAATTCATTAGACAAAAGCTGTGAAGGGCCCGGAACTATTAATGCTGCTTAATGTTGTTGCTCGTGATGCATGTAGTGTGTCTCTGGGGCTTCCCTATAAAAAATGTGGTTCTATTTTTGTGAGACGGCTTTGGCTTGTTGCCCTTATGTTTTCATACGAGCCTGTGATGCTGAAGGAAGTGATACTCGCCAATGGGATAAACCCTGGACCGCTATTTTAAACCCTAGTCTGCATCAAAAATGTAGCTTGTGTTTAAAATCACTCCTCAATCCTTAAACCTACCAATACAGTCTTTACAACTTGGCCCTCAATTGTTAATGGTTGTATACCCCAGTTGTTCCTGTCAGTGTTTACGAAGCAAAGCAGTCTCTTGACACCTTGTTGATGGATTGGATGTGATTAATGTGGGAACTATATATTATGTATCATTAGTGTTAGGGTCTATCATTCATCATCCCCCTAACAAGAAGCCCACCATGTCATACTTCAAGAGCCAAAGATCTGCATATCATTAGCATAATATAAAAGATGGCAGGAGGCAAAATGTGGGCCCCCCAGTATTCAAAAGGATTTCATCAAACCATAACTAGAGACTCTTTGAAGGTGGTCAAACCGCAATGTGCATTGGTATCAAGTTTTAAAAGGTTGTATAACTAAATATTTGCAAATGAGTCCATCAAGTATCAGAAATATTGGGAAAATGTCCATCAGACGCTTCAAGACTCCAAGGTGACATCTTTAAATCTCTTGTTTTGTCCAACCAAGACTCTGGTAGAAAACGTATACTGATATAAATGAGTTCTTCCAACAGATTGTCTGAGACTGAACAGCCACAAAGACAGGTAGACAAACGCAGTAAAGGGGATTTACTATGGAGATAAGCTGAGAATTTAGGGCCGAGCAGCAGGAAGTGTCCGCTCAAACAAAAAAAACTCCCCGTAATCTCCAATGTCAGTGTGGGATCAGCGTGTATTCACTGAGACGGCTGAGGAGGAAGAATTCTCATAAACAATGCGACCTATAGTTTTATTGACACACACACACACATACCATGTATACATCACTTAAGGGGACATTACATTGACTTACATGCATTTCATGGAGACTTATCCTAACCTTAACTATAACCAACACATGCCTAACCCTAACCCTTAACCTTACCCCACAAGTATAGTAATGCTAGGACACACACACACACACACACACACACACACACACACACACACACACACACACACACACACACACACACACACACACACACACACACACACACACACACACACACACACACACACACACACACACACACACACACACACACACACACACACACACACACACACACACACACACACACACACACACACACACACACACACACACACACACACACACACACACACACACACACACACACACACACACACACACACACACACACACACAATCCTGTTCAAATCCAGTAACAACTTTATTGACTAGATAACTGATGAAACTGTTGCATAAACCCAACGCAGATTACATCAGAGTGTCAGGGCCCCGTTCAATATATACGTAGATAACAACATTAGAATAATGATTTGACATGAGTCTGGATTTTGTAGGTCTTTCAAGCTGGTTCACAATGAAATGGTTGTCAGAGCAACAAGTCCTTGAAGTGTTGATGTTAGAAGATCATGTACAACCTCATGCACTAACTCCTTGTTCCTTTCTTGGATTTGTATCTAATGAGTGTTTATGTAATTATGATTTTAGATGAGATCATGCAGGCTATTGAGACATCACTTGGCTTTTTACATTGACGACATCTACTGCATTTGGTATTTGGTTCCCTACAAGGTCTGCTTTTTCTAAATATTTTTCCTTTAGCACTCTGTCAAAAGTGTTACGCATCCAAGCTCCAGGTCTATACACATAAGGTGTTGTATGCTGTAGCTTTTAAGGCCAATTTTAAAAACAAAATAGGACTCGACCCTCCTGTGGAAACCAAAAGTTTGAACTTGAGGCATTTAGATTGAACCGAGACATTGTTTGTTTTACCTGTGGTAAGTCATAATGTACAACACTAAAAGATAGTATCTGATTGATGGTCATAAATGGCACACAATATTTATAGATATTAACCATTTGAGGCCTTTTCACTCAATCTTTCTGGCACAAGTTGGTAATACTGTATGCATTTGTATCTCACATTAAAAACAACGACTCAATGCATTCGTCTCTATTATCGCCCACAGTGTTATAACTGCTGCTTTCTGTCTCTGAACTGTTTGAATCTCCAATTAGTCTTCGTGCGTATGCGTGTTGAACCCGGATGCTCTATAACCAGCGGTTGTTCTGATAACAGCATGAAGCAGACAAAGCAGTCATAAGGTCGAGATCACAATCTGGAGCTTTCTTTTGGTATTTTAAAACTTTTTGCAGCTCCTCCCCCCTGGTCTGTGTCCAAAGGAAGTGTTTATCAACGGTGGCCATCGCATCCAGCGGTGAAAATCAAATCTTCCTCATTAGGCTCCGGTTACTGGTAACTGAATCACAGAGATTAATAAAGACTTAGCGGGAATTAGGTGAAGAGGCAACTTACAAAACAGCAGGAGGTCACAACTCAACAACTATCACACACACACACAGTATGCTTGTGTAGTTTGACTTCTTTCCTTCAGGGCAGGAAATATGTCTAATTAGGAGCGAGTTATTGCCCGCAGCTCTCCAGTTTACATCAGACTGTAGCAGGGGGCTGCTGCACAAACTAAACTTTCTTTTTTAAAGTCACAAAAGAAACTATTTTTTTAACGAACACGCATGCTGAACTTTTACAGTAACGAGGGCATTCAAACATTTTAGGGTCGTAAAAACTTCTAATGTGTTATCAATCACAGGTGATCCCAATGAACATAAACATTGGGAATAATCTCTATTAACAGTTTATCCTATGATGTAATTTAACATTTTAAACTATAATTAGATTTAAGATAAAATAAAAAAGTCTTAAATATAAATTACAATGTATGTTTTTCCCGGGGTTTTCCAGTATGTAAACCAGGGGTGTCAAACTCAAGGCCCGGGGGCCAAATCCGGCCCGCGACTTCATTTCATGTGGCCCCACAAGAGCTTGCAAATAATATAATATGTTTGTTATACGGTTACATGCCGATTTACAGAAGCACGTTGCCCATAAACTACATGTCCCACAATGCATCTCAAATTTGACTTTTTTCTTCTAAATATGCCTTTTTTCTCAGAATTGACATTTTTTTCAAAATGTCACTTTTTTTTTATTTTGCTTTTCTTTTAAAATCATTTTGTGACATGCGCACTGAAGAGACTTGCAATTGTTTGCCCTAGACTTCTGCTTTCAGACCGAGATAATTATGAAGTTATTACCCTATCTGATAATAATCCAATGCAGAGGCAATGATGTAATAATACATTATTTTATATATATTAAATATTTATATATGTATTTTTATATAGTCTTAAAGTTACAACCGGCCCTTTGAGTGCAACCATAATGCGAATGTGGCCCGTGATGAAATTGAGTTTGACACCCCTGATGTAAACAGTCTAAAAACCGACCAACCAGCACTTGTTGTGAAATTATCAAATCTAATATTAAATGATAATTTAGCAGTAAGGTTGTTGTTATTTATGTTTCAATACAAGTTTTAAGGACATTTTTAAACAGTCTGCAGATTAACAAGTAGATTATTGCATGTTTCTATCAACTAGCAAATACAGTATACTCAAGAACATCTGAGAAGGCTTCATGACTAATCAAGCACCAGCATCTCTCACACATAATTGAATTGAATTGATGCTACCAACCAAAGTGAGGCTCATGTGATGTGTCATGTGTTTGACACCCATGCAATAAGAGCGTAACTAAGCGAGGGCAGCAAGTAGGAATCAGACAGAATATGGTGGCTCAAAAAAGATGTTTCTACCATAGTATGAATGTAAAAAAACTCCATCACCAAAAAAACAAAATCTTAGTCATACTGAAAGACTTACACAAAGTAAAAGTAATGTATTCATGTTTTGTGATGCAGTTAAATGTGTGTTTACATCAGTGATGTCTGTTAACAAAGCCAGCTGAAATGTCGCTATTTCCAATTTCAGTTTAGAAATAAGTAAAAAGCTTCTCTGCCCACGCACATTCAGTAAACAATGAGTTAGCTGAACCCTGCCATGATGAGACCAGTGGCGTCGCCTGGCCTGCGCATCCATTTTCTGTAGCCCCGGACAATTCTCCCTCAATAATATAATACATTAACCGTGCTTTACGTGAACCTCATCATGACACAAGAGAGGACGGCAGGACTGTAATTTCCAGTGTTCAGTGAATGCAACAGAGGCAAGACACCAGACCAATCAGAGAGTTGCATGGAAATAAACATGTGCTTGTGTCATTCAAGCTTGGCTCTGTGTGTGTGTGTCGATAGCGCATTTAGTGTGATAGAGAGGGCGAGGGAGAGAGAGAGGGAGAGAGAGAGAGAGAGGGACCGGTGCCAGCAGCAGGGACCGTGTTGTTAGCATCTGGTTAGCTAGCTGCACTAACGGACATACGGAGCTGTTTGTTCCACAACAAGCTGGAGGAGAGCTCTCTCCTCTCAGACTGAGAGGCTCAGGTGAGCTAAAGGACTCTCCGAGTGTTTAGATAGTTAACTTTAGTCTAAATTATCTCAGTGGGTCTCAATCGGTTTGGTCACAAATTATTCAAAAGATTATTTCCGCGGCACACCGTCATATGATCATTATAGTTATAAAAAAAATAAGAGAATAAATGAAAAACAGTTATGAAATACTATATGGCAGTAAAAAAGAATACAGTTTGAAAGGGGAGTGATTTGTAAAATATCGATAAAGAAATAGAAAATCTGTTTACAGTTGTGTTTCATCTGGGTGTTGAGAGATGTATCCATAGATCTCCTAATGTTGCTCTCAAAGTGCACCAGATTGATGCTTTTAACTTCAATATTTCAAAAAAAATCTTCCCGGGGGAGCATGCCCCCGGACCCCCCTAGAGGAGGTGAGGTCCACTCTACACTCATAAAAAAATAGCGTGTGTGTGTGTGTGTGTGTGTGTGTGTGTGTGTGTGTGTGTGTGTGTGTGGAGAGTGTTGCAGTACAAAATTCCACTTTAGCGCCGCCGCCACTGTGGGCTAAGCTCCGAATGTTTTCAGGTCCAGGCGACGCCCCTGGATGAGAGTGCTTATAAATGACCAGGCTCTATGTGTGCATAATGTGCTGTCACTGCATGCCCACATACCAACATGAACATGTGTTTGTATTGCCTTGATGAGCCAACATGGCTGATATCGTTCACCTCCAATTTATCGGTCCAAGTGACATTTTTGTGACGAAAATGTTTTGCTTCGATCAGAGTGTGATGGGAAACTTTAAACCACACATTTCAAACAATGCATGCAGAGAAGAGATAAACCTTTATCGGTACTGATCAGAATTTAAAAAAGGCAATCACATTCAGTCAACAGTTTAAAATAAAATGTCCCTTAAACCAGGATATTAAAAAGCCCAAGGAGGGTGAACCAACAAAACACTTAACAACTGTTTCTTTTCCATTCGAAAAGACGAATCGAGACAAACACAACAAAAACAGACAAGAATGACGTCCAAAAACAGTGTGTCTCAGGAAAAGGCTCCAAGACAAACCCACCATTCACAGAGGTGAGGCTGCGTAATCAGCTAAATTGAAAATAAATAAAAGAGACACCCCCGAAGCCCAAAAAGCTGACAATAGCTCATTATAAGGTTTTTTTGTGGGAAAAGGCTGAGAAGTTGCAAATAACAAATTATTATAATTCTGTAGAAGTATGTTGTTGTATTGAAGTAAAAGGATGGGTTCACATCTCTCAGATCTCCACACTTTTTTAGGGTTAGAACATTGAAACTGTAGTCTAACATTTAAACTGCCCCCTCTGTGTTCACATGTTGCTTTCACACCTTTGAGAATCAGATATTAAGTCATGCAGTTAATCCTCTTTCGTACTGATGATTTAACCCTTTCCATGCACATCCACACTTTGGAAATACTCCTACTATAAGTCACCATCCAGAGCATCTAATAAACTCAATTTAGTGTATACTACATCACATAATCAGTTGTTATGAAGCCCTTATGTTTGAAGACTATGTGTGTGGACCCCAGGAAGAATGGCCAATGCTAAGGGGGATAAAACACAAAGAGACAGAAAGAGGCGGTGAGATAATGGCCATTATACTGGTTAAATAATAACAGATCCAAGAGGCTCACGTGGACACACACACACACACACACACACACACACAAATGAGGCGTTGTAACTTGCACAACCTGAAACCATGGCATCACGTTGACAGTCATCCGTTATTCGGCTCAGTCCTCCTACGGTTTCCAGCACAGTTTCATATGTCCTTGGCTTTCCATCATAGCACTTGACACCTGTTGATATACGGCCTGACCTCTGACCCCCCATCCCCTGTTCTCAGAGACGAACCCCCCCCCAGGGTTAGTGAAGAGGTCGCTGGTGTTATTGCAAGAGCGGTGAGAAATGGCTTAAAGTTACAGGCGAGATGTAAACAAGGACTGAATGTAAAGGGCAGAGGGAATAAAAGCATGGCTAATGTGAACGGCTGCTGCTTGTGTCCATGCTCCCACACATCAACACCTCCGTGCTGTAATGGCTGCATAAATACAAGAGTTCCTGAACTTCAAACGCAATTTCAGAGCACCAGTCATTGTGTGTGTGTTTCTATTTGATTGCTCAAGTTCAAGAAGGTCTGTCAGTAATAAAGTGGCCTTTCGATTAGAAGAAGCTCAAGGCTCCAAGGACATTAGCATTAGCTTTGATAAAACACAACGCTATTAAATGCATCAATCCTCAGAGACATGACGTCACCTCATACAGATTGAAATACGGACTCTTAATGATGGAAAATGCTCAAAGAACTTGGTGATGGTGGTACAAAAGAAAGCTAAATTAACACAATATATAGATATTGTTTACCAGATCATGTTTCAGCTACAAGTTCATATTTTAACAGAGACAGGTCTCATTATGCTTTGAAATGAAAACTATCGTAAATTGAGCACAAACTTCGAGATAGGGTTTAAACTAGGGCTGTCAAACGATTAACATTTTTAATCAGATTAATCACAGCTTAAAAATTAATTAATCATGATTAATCACCATTCGAACTATGTCCAAAATATGCCATTTCTTTATGTATATTGTTGTGGGAATGGAAAGATAAATGAAAGAAGGCGGATATATCCATTTAACACAGTATCTATGTTTATTATAACATTTTTCTGCGTGTCAAAATGAAAGACAGCACACACACCTATCAATCATCAAACCGTGGGGTCTTAATTCATTACGTGTTGATTTCTATCAACGGGGGGGTACTTCAGGAAAGTCGACGGGGGGGGGGCTAGTGGAGTACTTGTGACCACAGAGTGCGAACGTTGTGATCAGCTGTTTTAGCGCAGTTCTCCAGTGAAGGGGGGGGGAGTCTCCCTCCGCAGCCGGTTGGCGTAGTTTTGGCACAATGCCGTTGTACAGACCGACGTTAACAGCAGCCCTGTCTGTGCACACGGAGACCGACTCTGTCGTCCGGTGATCTAACCGCCTTCTGGAAAAGCTTCACAAGTACGCCGGTACGCAAATGCTCTTTGTGACACAAGTTTCAGATTACGCACATAACCGGCGTACCAGTTATGTGCACCCCTGTACTACAGCAAAAGTATTCTCCGTCGGGACTTCCTGCAACAACACCGACATTATCAAAGATGTTCTATTGAGAAGACGATCACTACGTGACAAAAGTTTTCAAAACCGTTTCTGGTCTTCGGTATTTCCAGACAAGTGGCTGCTGAAATCAATCTGACTAACTGCTGTCTGTGCAATTTACTCCGCGCGAGTTGGCGGACTTTATTTAGCTTACTTTAACATCATTTTTCATGGTGGGGCTAAGCCATTTCTCGGTATGGGTGTAGCCTACCCCAGCCATACCCTGGCGCTGCCACTGGTGGCACGTATGGGGCGGGCCATTCTGCACATGCGTTAAATGCGTTAAATATTTTAACGCAATTAATTCAAAAAATTAATTACCGCCGTTAACGCGATAATTTTGACAGCACTAATTTAAACAGATTGTAGTGAAATCTGACAATTTCTTTTTTTCATGTCATGCCTTGTTTAATAGGCTTCTTATTTCTATCTGCCTGAAAATGTTTTTACAAAAAGGCATAAATCCACATTTCTTTCATTTAAGTGCCACAATAAACATGAATATCAGAGTTTATTCGATATATCTCTGAAAAGTTCTGAATACAGACTTTTTCCCACATTGCACCGCACAGCTCACAAACGGCAGATTATCACATATCCTGCAGCTCTGGCAGGATTTCTACTTTCTTTACTTACTGTTATGAAATTCTGTTCTACTGGATTTGAAAGAAACATCATAAGACTCTTTTTAGAATTCAGTTATCGCAAACAATTCAGCAAGGAACTGAAATAAGAGACGACTGAAAGGGATGCAGAAGACCTGCGGCATGTTGTCATTTTAAAATAGTAGAGCTGGTTTTGTGAAATCCCGCTGCCGTGTGCATATTCTGTGAGTTCACTCTTATTCCCATGATAAACATCTTTCCTACAGAGTCTTTATTTGGTCCTGTCGATTAGTCCGTAGTCCTGTGTGTTTGCGTGTGTGTGTGTAATGGAACCTTTTCTATGTCTGTATCCATTAAGTGCTTCAGGTCTCTGTTTCTGTGCCCTTGGGCCTTTAGTCTTCTCACATGTGTGTGTCTGTAAGTGAACTCCAATTACAGTTAGTTGAGTTGGGGCGCAGAGTGAAGTGCATTGTGGGAGGAATTGAATTGTCTTCAGGCAGCTGGCAGCAGCGACCTCAGCTCCAGACCAACGTTATACTTATCGAGCTCAATATTGATCCTCACATCCAAATGGCTCAGCGGCCAAATGGCCATGCGAGGCGTGCCAAACGGGCAGAGAGAGAGACCTGGATGTGTTTTACAGCGTTTGACACAAACATGAGATACACTGTTGGATGTGCTCAAAACATTTATCACAAACACCAAAATCATCAGTTTATTTGTCTAATGTGTTGCAATAATTGGTGTTGCTTTGTTCCGCCTCCGAGTGATTTACCCCAAATTAGCGAAAACAGCAAACATGACTCTTGAGCGCGGTTCAGATGAGTGACTGCATTTCTGCCCACATTCTGCTTTACATTCAAACAGCATTTCCTTCAGCACACATTTACATAATGGCACAGTCAGGCTTTGGTTGTGAATCACAGAAGACTGGAAAACAAACTAGAACTGAACATCAATGAAACGAGGACATTTTAAAATGTCTAATCCTCGCAGCTGAGGGAGGGAAAATAATCCTTTCTTTACGTTTCTCCCTTTTATTTAACATGAGCAACACAGCCACACCACACAGAGGAGGACTGAGTCACACCCCTTATCTTTACTCTTTACCCTACTTCTTATAATAATAATAATAATAATAATAATAATAATAAGTGGTAATGTATAAAACATACAAGTCATTTTACCAAATATTATGCAATTTATTTGAAAAAAACGTACTTTGAAGATCAATCTTTAAGTTTTAGTCCCATGTAGATTTGGTTTTCTTTTGGCAGCAAAACAATTCTCCTTAAATCACTTCTTATTCTTTTTTTATTAGCAACCTGCATTGTGCATTCATTGAAGTAACGCTAACTGTCACTTTCAAAGTTGTTTACCCCTCTTTTTTTGATGTGTCAGTTACATATTTAATCGATATTCAATCTCACTTTCAACTTGTAGCTACAGGTTGTGTTTATCAAATGTTGCTTCCAGAGTCATTCTGCATACTCAGCAAACACAAATGAAGCATTTTTTAAACTAACGTTACGAGCACATCTTCAAAGCAGACCCTAATCGAACTCTAACACTAATCTAAAAACAGTTCCGGATTTTAAGAAGTTGGATTCATTAACACATTCAATACCTGACACAGACTCTTAGATCCCAGCGGTTTTAAAACAGTTGGCTTTTCCACAAAGTACAGCATGTGTGCTCCACGTCTAATCCTGAATCTTCCTAACTAAGCTTTGTGAGAATATCCCACCCAGCGTCCCCCATTATCCCCAACACTTGATTTCCTCTCACTTTTTCCTTCTACCTTAACAAAGAACAAGTCTGACAGTAGCTACATTATGAAACCGGGCACAGGGATGCTAGCTAAATCCCCTGACTTTGTGGGTGGAGAGCAGAAATACAGAAAGAGAGAACTGAATTCTTTCATCCAGTCCTGAAGTTCCTCTCTTAGGAGGGCCAACCGTACGAGGTATTGAAAGGAGAAGAAAACCACTTTGCACCTGCTATTCACGTGCACATTTCTTCACTGGAATATGAGGCGTAAGGCCCTGAGGATAGGAACGCAAAGCCCGGGGTGAGGAATTATTTATTATGCCAAAGGACACCTGCTTCCAGAGGGGAGCTTTCCATCTTGTTCCCTGTTGGTCAGACGCCATCAAGGGAAGAGGTGAGCAGAGCCGAGCATTAAGTACGGAGGAAGAAAGAGAGTGGGCGATGAGGAGTTAGAAACAAGAGGGATGAGAGGGGAAGAGCGCATTGCAGCACCACGCAAATCCAGAAGAAACGCACCTTCAGGGAGCGCCTGCGTGCACGAGAACTGAAACCACATTTGGTTTCCTCGCATGTGTGCAGCTGCATCAAGGAACATTCAAACGGAGAGGCCGTCAGCTGTATTATGGCAATCAGTCGCCTTTCTCAGCTGCTGAAGCTGCGCACCTCGTATGCTTTTATACCCTCCACTATGTAAATTACAAGGAGAACATTGAGTGAAATGTTACCATCAGCCTAATGTATGATGTGCATTAAGCTAACACAGCTTTCAGCCGGTGGAAACACAGCCGGAAATACTAATGTGATGTAGAGGTTCTCCCTGTGGACATTTATGGAGAATTAGAATGAACTCTGCTGAACAAAACACATGGTGGTCCGACCATTCTTTTGTCTTGGAATGACTTCAATAAACCCCAGACATTGTACACTTCATGCTCAAAGGTATGTGGAGATGTTGGCATAACACTATTATGTGATGGTTGAACACTTTCTTACAAAACCATGGCCGATAATCTGGTCTAAACTAAGGCTTTCCAGTAGATTTCAGAACCAGGTTGCAGGGATTTGCTCCCATTCAACCATTAGAGCTTTACGGATGTCCAACACTGAATTAACCTGTTTAGCCTGAGAGCCCCCTGTAGAGGGGCCTGCAGGTTTTTTTTTTACAAAACTGTGTCTCAGGGATTCTTAATATTTAAAAACCTATTAATGTGTCATACCAGATTAACGGGAAGAAACTGACAGTACGAACCATTTTTACCAAAACAAAACACAAGTCTCATAAGAAGCGTCCAAATGACCCCTGAGCGGAAAAATGCTAACGCACTTAGCACAGAACTCAAGGTAACCATTAGAGCTTTAGACACTGATTTACGGAGATGGCGTTTCAGTTTGTTTTCTACTTCATCCCAAAAGTGTTTGCTTTTAAGCTCAATTATTTGTGCAGGTATGACTTTTCAACACTGAAGCAGAAAGGACCTTCTCCAAACTCCTGCCTCGAATTCGGCGAAATCTATGTATAGTTGTTGCGCCTCAAACACTTGCATCCTGTGTAGGCTTGAAAGGTGCCTCTTACAGGTTTGTGGCTTGATCCTTTGTGGAGGATGGCAACTGTGGATTCACAGCCGTTAAAATAACCCGCCGATCCAGGCTCATAGCGAGAAATTGTTCAGATATATCCATGGAAAGAGTCCTGCAGCAAAGGGCACCTTGATGCTCAAAAGGAGTACAAGTTGAAGGGTTTTTTTCCCCTGATGTCAAATGTTATGTTAAGATGCCAGCCACATGCAGGAAGCTCTCCTGGTAGAGTTTACGTCTCAAATCTGGGTTTTTATCAGCAGCCCAGGTTCAATTCTGACCAGAAACCCTTTGCTGCCACTCTGTCTTCGTTGTACTATAATAAAAAAGGTATCTTTAAAAGTTGAAGTTATTTGCTCAATAGTAGGGGTGTAACGGTATCCGTATTCGTCCCGTACCGTCACGGTTCGGACGTCACGGTTCGGACGTCACAGTTCGGCACATGCAGTCACACGACGAATACGCCTTTTTTTTACGAGTGGGAAAAAAGTCTTTCATTCAGGGCAGTATCCACTACACTATATATAATCCAGGGGGCGGTATTGCGCCTAAAAGCTGTTTGCCAGCTGCCCTTAAACGACAAATGAAGAACAAGAAGAAACAACAACAACAAAACGAACAAAATACAAGAAGAAGAAAAGTTAGTATGGCGATTTCAGATAACACACAGGAGCTAGAACCCACCTGCTTCTTTTAAATCAGCTGTGTGGGAACATTTCGGGTTCCCTGTGGACTACAATAACGATGAAGTGTGAGTGGTGGATCGGACGAGGACGGTGTGTCGGCGTTGTTCGATAGCGGTGCGGTATGCTAATGGTAACACACGCCAAACATGCTAAATCATATCAGAAGGCATCACCCAGATTTGCCAATCACCGGAGCCCAAAAGACAACAGCAGTTCAACAGCTGATCCCCGCTGTTTTTAAGAAGCCAATGGACATGAAAGCCGAGAGACCAAAATAAATAACGGAAGCTTTTAGCATATGTTTTTCAACGACTTTGCGCTCTTGAAACACTTTCTTATTATTTATGATGTAATATTTTCAAGACATTCTTTTTAGTTTTACAGCTTGATGAAACCTTTTTGTTTGACATCAGCCATTATAGATACTATGGCCATCTGAGTGTGTGTGGTTCTGTTTGTGGTTTGTTTTTAACTGTTTAATACAGTTAATTATTCAAAATGTCAGAGTTCCTTATTTTTAAACTGAAACTTGCGCTACTGTTCAAAAATAAATAACAACAAACCTGGAATTATGCATTTGGGACTTTTTTTTGCTTTTTCTTGTTGTCCCGAACCGTACCGAACCGTGACCTCCAAACCGAGGTACGAACCGAACCGTGACTTCTGTGAACCGTTACACCGCTACTCAATAGTGTACCCTTCTTTTTCTTGTTGTTTCTCTTTTTCATGAAGGGACTAAAGCTACTTTCGTTGAGCAAACCTGTGTTGTTAAATGACAATAAATGAACCAATAATCCATTTGAATTGCTGTGAATCCAAGCTGTGTAACGAATAAGGCTTAAAAAAACGTATACGGTCGACCTTAAGCCTTAAATATTTAACACTCAAGGATTGATTTGAGTTATTCCTTTAACTATGTTTGGGGAGTAAAGCAGAAAATACACCCCGACCCAAACTGAGAGAACCTCAAGCACCAATGGTTCCCTTGACTAAACCCTGCATACACACTAAAGCTAGCAAAAAAAAAAGCCTGAGCACTTTATTGTCTCCTAAAGCTACACACAATCAGCCTGGTGCTTATTTCATTCTGCAGCCGACAGCCGGCAGAGTGAAGGATGGATGGAGAAAAGAGAGCGGACTGAAAAAGGGCTGCGAGTGATTCATCTTCCTGAGCCGGCCTTGGTCAGGTGGACACAGAGGAAAGCAGGCCACGTCTGCTTTTAATCAATGAAAATTCCTCCTGGGCGGAAAGAGCCAAAAGAATCGAGAGGGCGGCTCAGAGAACATTTGCTAAAGAGAGACGTCAGGAGAAGAATAAGTAAGAGGGCCACAAAGAGCCTGAGAAGGAAAGATGATATGGGCGATACTCAGTAAATAGGAGAGAATAAGAAATACAAGAGAGATAAGTGTGACAAGGAGAAGGGCAGGAGACGGCAATAATTAGAGCGTTTAACATGCGAGGTGCTGAGAATCAAGCTCCCAATCCATCTTTTGAAGTGCAGAAATGAAACCCCCATTCATCATCGTGTGGAGAGGATACAAGCAAAGAAAAGAAAGTGGCAGATTACAACGCCCCTGTCTTTTATCGAACTCTTCTCCCGGAGGACGACAGCAAAGAGTTCCTGACTTTTTGAAAGGCAGAAGGAAGATAGAGCGGGTTTGATTAAGTAATTCAGTGTTTACTGCCGCAGACTCATCTGTCAAACGCGCAGTTTGCTTAACAACTCTTGAAATGGAAGTGCTTAGCAATTAAGATTGAATTGCAGAACGGAGAGACAGGTTCAAATTATATGCGACGCCGTAAAGGAGGCTATTAATTTGGGTTCAAAGAGAGCATGGCCTGAGGGGAGAATAAAGGGAAGCAGTAAAGCGTGTTGCACTGTCTGAACGTGTGTTTGGGTCTCAGCGTGCATTCTCTATCGGAGCGTCTACCTCACATACTTTTCTATTAAGTCACCCAGAAGAAATGTTCAAGTCAACACAACATAATGAGCTTACTTCTGACTTAAATAAACTTAAAGTGGACCTATCATGCTATATTTGAAACATATATTGTAGGGCCATACCTATACAAAACATGTCTGTGAAGTTTTTTTTTCAAAACACCAAACAGTTCACCCATTGTAGCCATGCCTCATACTGCTCTAACCCCTCTTTTGCAGCCCTGTTAGAGAAACGCAGATTTTGGGTCCTTAACTTTAAAAAAAAAAAAATGCGGAAAAAAATGCGGAGCTAATGCCTGATCAGAATTCTACCGGAGATAAAGTTAAATTCGGCTGTGATAAAACGCCATCCTGTTCTAAACCACATCAAGGATTATTTCTGAAACAGTATGGAGCTCAAATGCTTTTCCTCTTGCGGGTTTATCACAAGGTGAGTTCCTTTTTTTATTTCCTGCTTTTTAAACACATGTGCTCTCCAGTACAGGTTAGCTCTGAGTGTTAGCGAGGCGTGCTAATGTAAACAAAGACGTCCAAAACACGTCAGGCATTGTTTCTGATAGCAACTTTCTGTGGGCCCGCTGCCGAATTGACGTCAGTTCGGATGGAATCTGTATCCGCTTGTTGTACCCCCGTTTTTAAAAGATTTGGGTATGGAGGAAAAGAGAGAGGTTTTTTTTTTCTGATGCTGGGGACACATATTTATGTATAAAAGACATCACAAAGTGAATTTTGCATGATAGGTCCCCTTTAAGGTGCCCTCTGCAAAGTCTGCACAAGTGATACATAATTAACCAAGTTTATTCAGCCAAGTGAGGAAAAGCTGCTTCTTCGCACAACTCGACAAACAAATAAAAGTTGCGGTTCAATCTTATCTTTTTAAAGGCGGTAGATCAAAGCGTATGGGATTCAATCTAGCATGAATAAGGCCTCTCCATGCAGTGTTGTTTCCAACTTTCATTTCATATCATCCAAGAGCTCAAATGTATTCTGGGTTTTTGAGGACACGAGGCATTCATTTAGCATTCTGTTATTGAAACATACTTTTAGTCAGATGACTGAAAACAAGGTTACGAATAAACGTCTTTATCAATAGCAATAAAGACCAGTAATCCAATACACGTGGGAACAGTACTGGAACCTTTAAACCAAAGAAACCTTAAAGGTCACCTATCATGCTATTTTTAGGCAATAGCATAGGTCTCAGATATATAAAGATATATCAAAAACATGTCTATGAAGTGTTTTGCTAAAAATACCAAACAGATCCCCCATGCCTCATATCCCTCTATTTCACTTCCTGTTTCAAAAGTGCTGATTTTGGGTATAAAGCTTTAAAAAATTGATAACAAATAAAAAAGGAGGGGTCTGAGCTCATGCGGGACCCAGCAGCTACTGTCTAAACTAAATGCTGCCGTGATGAAACGCCATATCATGGATTATCAAGGATTCTCTCTTAAACAGTATGGAGCTCAAAGGCTTTCTCTCTTGCCGGTTATACCACAAGGTGAGTTCCTTTTTACTTCCTGCTTCTTCACACACATGCTCTCCAGTACAGGTTAGCTCTGAGTGTTAGCGATGCTAATGTAAACACAGACCATATTACGTCCAAAACAGTCTGGCATTGTTTCTGATAGCAACGTTTCTGATTGGGCCGTGGGTCCACATTTCAGATATTACGTCATATCGGACGCAAATCTGGATCAGCTCCGCTGTACCCCCGTTTTTAGAGATTTGGGTACGGAGGAAAAGAGAGAGGGTTTTATTTTCTGACGCTGCGTGAGTTCCCCGACACATCAAAAAGTGCATTTTGCATGATAGGTCCCCTTTAATTTTCCAATGTTGGATCTAATCATGAAAGTGACTTGAACTTCGGCTAAATAAAAGAAAACAGATTTATACGTCTGTGTGAAAACCTAAATGAAGGGTTTTGTACAGTGATCTTTGGAAATATTAATAAAACTGTCTTGACTTAACTTACACATAGTCATGTTATTGAAACACATTTGCAGTTAGACGACTGATCATAAGGTAAAAAATAAACTTCTTTATCAAGGGCATTGAAGGTCAGTGTCATTGATATGAATTAAACACACAAGGGAACAATACTGGGATTGTTAAACGAAAGAAAATCTCAAAAGTTAGACTTCTAATCAAGTTAGCAGCTTGCCTAACTAGCAAAAACACATTTATACATAACATTGTGTACCAAGACTTTACCAAAGAGAAGTGGTTTCTCATCTCAAGTAATGGTTAAAGGGTGTTGTACATTGATTTTTGGCAACATAAAAAAAACGTCTCGACTTAACTCAGCCCTTAGTAAGAAGCTGATGAAGAAAATGCATGTTCAGTGCCTTTAAACTAAGACATTAGATAGAAGCCTTTTGAATTAAGTGCCTTTCCAGTAAGTAACTAAGCCACAAACAAGTGTGGAGGCAGGATGATGGGCTCTTAATCCTGATTGATGCGCCACAATTAATACGCCGTTATGAATCATTTATGGGACAAACAGCACGGCTGAAATGGGTTTCACTCAGTCAGCGAGAGAGCCCATAAAAAAACAGCAATTTATAGAAAATGCGGAGGTTAAAACATAACAAAAGTCAAAAAGGTACAGCAACGCTTGGCAGCCAAAGCATCCATCACAATATAGATGAGTGCATGTTTAGCATCAAGCCTCTCAGCGGTGCTTACAGACGAATCTGATCGAGAGGAAAGAAATGCTTTTATCGTCAGCCAAAAAACTCTCTTTTTCACTCTTGTCAGTTTCGCACATCGTCGATTCTTTACTCGTAGCCTTCGGGTGTACAGTACGCTTTGAAATCCTCCACCTGTGGTGCCTCTGACTCCCTGGCACCGAAACACAGAGAAGTGGCATCGGAGGAAGAGGAGGACGGCTTGAGTCCTTTAGTCTTCGTCACATTTCTGTGCCAGCCGGCTGTCGGGGTGTCCCTGCAGGCCGCAGTGTCAGAAACACACTCACGTATACAGCAGCTCCAGTCCTCTGTCCTCAGGATCAAACGGCTGTTGTCAGCAGAAGCAGGGCCAAAACGCTGGAGCAACGCCAGGCCGTCTCACTTCAGAATATTTCATTTCAGCGAGGTCGATCTGCCTCATGCGTCATCACAAAGTCGCCATTCTGGTTTTGAGAGCTGATCTGAAGCTGGGTTTGAAGATGATTGTGTATAGATTTGAGTGTCGCTGAAATCTGGGCTGCTTCAATTTCTAAACCAATATTGTAGGTGTTGTATATATTTTTGAATTTTGTTTGTCCATTGCTTTGTATGTTTTTATTTTTCATTTTGTTGTGTCTATTATTAGAATGTGTATTAATTAATTTACTCTGTTTTCTTCATTTTGTTGTTGTTGATTTCTTTTATGCTGGGGTGGGGGTGGGGGGTATATTTGATTTGATATGTATTTGACAATGACATGACAATGGAACCATATCGAGTTGTGCACATGCATTACAATTTGTTTTTATCATCATTCCAAGAATTAAAAGCTTTCAGAAGATGTCATCTCTGCCGTCCTGGACCTTATATCAGGATACCTTGCCTTGTGTTAATGCTCACATTAAAAAGCTATTTAGAAGGAGTGGGACCTAAATGTTATACTTAATGAGTCCCTTATGTGTTTTGGAGTTTCCCTTTCCTGTAGTGTGTTTTATAGGTTTGGCCTCTCTCCATTGGACTCCATTGTTTACTTCTTGAACATAGTGACATCACTTTATAACGCTCGCACTTCTTTTGGCTAGTGCTTTAACACATTGTACGTGATAGGCTAAGGGGCGGGACATTTCTAAACGGTTGACCTATCACAACAGAGCCGGCCAGCTAACCAATCAGAGCAGACTGGGCTCTGGTTTCAGACAGAGGGTGAAAAATAAAGAGCTTTTTGAACATTAAAGCATGGAGACATGACACAGTAGAGACACTACATACTGATATACACCTGAACATCAGCAGGATAGGACTCTTTAAAGTAGAGACACTACATACTGATATACACCTGAACATCAGCAGGAGAGGACTCTTTAAAGTAGAGACACTACATACTGATATACACCTGAACATCAGCAGGAGAGGACTCTTTAAAGTAGAGACACTACATACTGATATACACCTGAACATCAGCAGGAGAGGACTCTTTAAAGTAGAGACACTACATACTGATATACACCTGAACATCAGCAGGATAGGACTCTTTAAAGTAGAGACACTACATACTGATATACACCTGAACATCAGCATGAGAGGACTCTTTAAAGTAGAGACACTACATACTGATATACACCTGAACATCAGCAGGAGAGGACTCTTTAAAGTAGAGACACTACATACTGATATACACCTGAACATCAGCAGGATAGGACTCTTTAAAGTAGAGACACTACATACTGATATACACCTGAACATCAGCAGGAGAGGACTCTTTAAAGTAGAGACACTACATACTGATATACACCTGAACATCAGCAGGAGAGGACTCTTTAAAGTAGAGACACTACATACTGATATACACCTGAACATCAGCAGGAGAGGACTCTTTAAAGTAGAGACACTACATACTGATATACACCTGGACATCAGCAGGAGAGGACTCTTTAAAGTAGAGACACTACATACTGATATACACCTGAACATCAGCAGGAGAGGACTCTTTAAAGTAGAGACACTACATACTGATATACACCTGAACATCAGCAGGAGAGGACTCTTTAAAGTAGAGACACTACATACTGATATACACCTGAACATCAGCAGGAGAGGACTCTTTAAAGTAGAGACACTACATACTGATATACACCTGAACATCAGCAGGAGAGGACTCTTTAAAGTAGAGACACTACATACTGATATACACCTGAACATCAGCAGGAGAGGACTCTTTAAAGTAGAGACACTACATACTGATATACACCTGAACATCAGCAGGAGAGGACTCTTTAAAGTAGAGACACTACATACTGATATACACCTGAACATCAGCAGGAGAGGACTCTTTAAAGTAGAGACACTACATACTGATATACACCTGGACATCAGCAGGAGAGGACTCTTTAAAGTAGAGACACTACATACTGATATACACCTGAACATCAGCAGGAGAGGACTCTTTAAAGTAGAGACACTACATACTGATATACACCTGAACATCAGCAGGAGAGGACTCTTTAAAGTAGAGACACTACATACTGATATACACCTGAACATCAGCAGGAGAGGACTCTTTAAAGTAGAGACACTACATACTGATATACACCTGAACATCAGTAGGAGAGGACTCTTTAAAGTAGAGACACTACATACTGATATACACCTGGACATCAGCAGGAGAGGACTCTTTAAAGTAGAGACACTACATACTGATATACACCTGAACTTCAGCAGGAGAGGACTCTTTAAAGTAGAGACACTACATACTGATATACACCTGAAAATGAGCAAAGATGACTTACACACACACACACACACACACCAAAGCAAGGCTAAATAAACATAAGGACAAGAGGACGTCAAAGTCAGTGTTCCCGACGCTTTAATCAGAGCCTTTCTGACTAACACACAGATTTTGATGGTACCATGATCAAGCAATTGAAGAGATCACCATAAGATAATTACTATTATGAAAAGATGACACAATAATTATGAAACGAAGAAAAGAACCCAAACAGCTTGATTGCTGATTCTCTACTTTCCCCAAAGGATTTGATTATGCTCTTTTATAATGAAACAATGATACATCTTGCTCCTGAAACCTATTCTCCGTGGAAGTGTTGTAGAGATGTTGCTTTTATTCCAAAATCAGCTGGATTGTTACTCTGAAAACCTCATAAAAGCATGGACATCATACATGGCTTAATGTGTTCCGAGAACAAGCGAGCTGCAGTGTAAACACAAGAGACTCACATATGAAAGCTGTTATATTGTGTTTGCAACACCTGCAGAGCGAGCTCAAATAAATGACAAGACAAATCTCCCTCAGATCTCACTGTGCGCCAGGATTTCAAATGCATGACTTGTTGAAGATTAAAACAATCATTTGTAGTGTTTCGTGAAACTAATCCCAAGCACACAATTCATGACAGAACAAAGGATTGCAGGCTCACCAGGAATGTCCTGCTAATACAAATCCCTCACAGAAATAGAAAACACTCATGTTGCTCGCCTGCAGGTTACAACACAGAAGAAAGATATTTAGAGAGACACAGAGGGACACCTGAAGTTAAACACAGTCCAAACACCACAAATTGGCCGTCGCTGACCAACAGCCGGTGTTTTATGTCTTGTTTATCCTCCCTCGCCGCAGAGTACAAGCGACCCTCTGTCATTTGTGCCGCCGCAATGAAAAGGAGAACATCTTCAGAAAAGTCAAAGACGTGTGGGCACGGCCTGCCATCACCGCTGGTTTGTAAATCGCCCAAGAGCGTCTGGGCGTCATGCCAGCAGGGACACGCTGTCGAAAAGCAGCAAGGAAGGGTGGCCGGCGGCCGCGGCGGGTTCTTGTGGGACAAACGCCGGAGACACGCAGGACAGAGAGGAGGGATTGAGAGGAACTGAAGCTAAGAGAGCGGGCTATACGGAAAACAAGATGATGTGTTAACTGGAATTCCCTGTTCCCAGTTTTCAATGGTTAGGGTCAAGTCCCTTAGCTCCAAAAATATATTAATAATGATTCAACATTTACACGACCTCTTTCCTGTTTCAACATGATATCATCCTGCATGTGCAAGAGGGACACACGCAGGGCAGAGAGGAGGGATTGAGAGGAAGTGAAGCTAAGAGAGCGGGATATTAGGAAAACTAGATAGTGTGTTAAGCAATGCTGATTGGGACTGTTTTCCATGGTTAGGGTCAAGTCTCTAAGCATTACATTAATGCACACAATGTACAACAATATCTGTTTTCTTTTTTGTATTACTGCCGATTTTTATTCCATATTTTATTCCATTCCATTTCTATGTAAATTCTGTTATATTTTTTATTATTTTTTTATATTTTTCTAGTTCTCTATCTGTGTTTTACATTTTTGTTTTTTACTTTTATGCATGCACCACGACACTAAGGGGGGGGGGGGTTAGCCTGTAGCACCGTCCTTGGAAAGGATTGAGCAGAGGGTTGAGTTGTCGATTATTGTTCTGTGACTATCTGCCTCACCCTCTCAGACTTTCAGTTGCGCGCGCTACTAAAGAGACGCGCTACCATGGAAACCAAACAATGGTGTAGCTGTATTAAAGTCCGAGTGCAAACTGTCGTGAGTAAATCTGATTTTGTCTGAAATGCGGGAGAAATATGACCCCGGGAGGAAACCGGGAGAGGGCAATGAAATCGGGAGTCTCCCGCGAAAATCGGGAGGGTTGGCAAGTATGCTCACCAATGCTCTTGAGGCTGAATGGGAGCTAATCCCTGCAGGATCAATAAAATACAAGTATTTTCAGATGTATGGAGACTGAAACTGAAGCAGATTAATGCTCATGTTTCTGTTCCACAATCCAATGTGTTTTCCTTATGTTCTTATACCCAAACATGTCTGACCACGTGACTCAGTGGTGGAAGAAGCATTCTAATTCTTTACTTGAGTAAAAGTATCAATACATTAATGATAAAATACTCCATTACAAGTAAAATCCTGCCTTCAAAATCTAACTTAAGTAAAAGTACAGAACATTTATCAGGTAAATGTACTAAAGTAAAAGTAACTCTGCAGAAGAAATGTGTGATTTTACTCTTATATAGGCTACATATGACATTATTAGATAATATTGTTGCATCATAGCATGTTTTACCATAGCACTTCTGGATTACTATTAGCAATGAAAGATGCTTTACAAATAAAATGTATTATTATATTGCCTAGTCATATACGAAACTCACGTTAAAACAAATATTTCTCATAGTATTTTTTCATATTCTAACAAAACAATGCCAACAAAAAATGACCAAAGACATAAAAGTAAACATTTTGATATCTTTAAAAGCCACCTCACTGCAGAGCACATGCAGGGCGCTCAAACTGAGACATCTGCTTTTGTATAATAACAGCTTTTGAGTCGTGCCAGCCGGCTTCTGTCTCTGCAGACCTTCACTCAGAGTTTTCCCACCAGTACCCATGTCTGCAATGTGAAAGTTGCAAAAAAAAACAGTTTGAAAGAGCTGCAAGAAGAGTCATTTCTCTCCTGTTGTCTTCTCACCGCTCCCCGAGGGCATCGTAATTCACTCGAGCAAAAATGAGAAGCGAAACCACAAGCGGCGCAGAAGATGAGAGAGCAGCGTGAGCCTGGATAACACACACCTGCCTGTTTGACCCCATGGTAATTGCTAGTGCAACGACGTGACGTAAGTATTCATCTATCTTCCTTCATCACACAGACTTGTATCCAGCCAGGTGTTAAGAAATTAATACTATACATTTCTATTCAATATCTTGCACAATTAATGTATATATAATAACCTGAATTATATTTGTTACTGGAAATGTGTATTTCCACATATATGTATATTTTAATTTTCTCTCTCTCTCTCTCTCTCTCTCTCTCTCTCTCTCTCTCTCTCTCTCTCTCTCTCTCTCTCTCTCTCTCTCTCTCTCTCTCTCTCTCTCTCTCTCTCTCTCTCTCTCTCTCTCTCTCTCTCTCTCTCTCTCTCTCTCTCTCTCTCTCTCTCTCTCTCTCTCTCTCTCTCTCTCTCTCTCTCTCTCTCTCTCTCTCTCTCTCTCTCTCTCTCTCTCTCTCTCTCTCTCTCTCTCTCTCTCTCTCTCTCTCTCTCTCTCTCTCTCTCTCTCTCTCTCTCTCTCTCTCTCTCTCTCTCTCTCTCTCTCTCTCTCTCTCTCTCTCTCTCTCTCTCTCTCTCTCTCTCTCTCTCTCTCTCTCTCTCTCTCTCTCTCTCTCTCTCTGAAGTGGGAAAATAATAAGCTTTCAAAGAATATATACTTAAAATGTCCCCATAGCTCTGCCTACTGGTCGAGGTCAGACTCTATGTTACAGAAATATATGGTTAGCAGATATGAGCCGGAAAAGCAATTTAGTAGTCGTGCTGTTTTTGTATATAAATGTGACGAAAGCTTTCTGAAAGCTTTTTTACTCTAGTGTTTAGCTGGGAGATGAATCCTTCAGTCCCTTTTTAAAAACATCATTACTCTTTTCTGACTGGCCTTCTACATCTCACTCATGTAATGACACTTTTTTTAAACAATTTTTCTCTTTGTATTACTTTTAATATTGTAGATTTTAATATTGTTTTAATATTGTCTGTTTATCTGTATTATTGTTGGAGAAGCCTGTGACCTAAGATTTTCAACGACATAATTACTCTGTAGCTATGTTTGTTAGTTTGACAATAAAGAACCTTGAACCCTTGAACTTGAGCCTTCTACATTCACAGAATAAAGCTTGTAAAATGTGGTTGACAACTCCAAAAATATGTGTTTTTAAAGACTATATTTGTCACCGTGTAATAGAGAGAAGCTTCAGGGTCACTATTGGGACCTCAGCCATAGTAAGAAATAAGAAAAAGAATTGACTAAAGCTGCTATCGTGGTGGGTGATGAACGAGGCTGTGGGCCAACACTGGCGAAAGCAATCTGCTGAGAAGGAGAGTAGACTGTTGCTCTGCCTCCAACATCCAGCAGCTGATTTACACGTCACTGCAAAGTGCTGCACTTCCTTCCTGTTGAAGTTATACCTGTGGAGCAATTTGGGAACGACAAATATAAAAAAAACAGGCACGCACACTTGTTCCATTGAGTTGAAGTGAAGAAGCCTGACAGGTGTGTAAAAAATGACAAGCTAATGTTACCTCCTGTCGCTGAATGAATGCACAAAGGACTCTGGTATGCCTGGAGCTCATTCATCATGTCTTGCACTTTACCTTTTGCTCTGGATTCACATAGTTTGTGGAGTTTGAGCTGCTTTACAGAGACGTGAATGCAGAGGGTCGAGTCACAAAGAGTTTGACGGCGGTGAGGAGGGGCGCCATGCAGGTGTGGAGGTCACTGAAGAGGAAGAAGACTTTTCTCCTGCCGGTATGAGCTTTAGCTGCATGGACATGGTACACACACACACACACACACACACACACACACCATGTATACATCACTTCAGGGGACATTACATTGACTTGCATGCATTTCCTGGAGACTTATCCTAACCTTAACCATAACCAACACATGCCTAACCCTAAACCTAACCCTAACCAAGTCTTCACCCTAAAATGAATGATTCCCCTCATGGAGACCTCCAATTTGTCCCCATAAGGGAGGCGAGTCCCCACACGTGACTGTGTAAACAGATTTAGGTCCCCACAAGTATAGTAATGCTAGGACACACACACACACACACTAACAGAGGACTCTTTCAGCCGCAGTGATATGGGGGAGTGGGGTAGTAAAGGTGCAGGGGAGGGAAAGTGCGGTGAAGTGCGAAAAAACTCAAGAGGAGACCAAGATCCTCAAAAAGGAGATTTTAAATGGACCTTGAGATCGAGGCGGGGGACATGAAAGAGGAACAGGAACCGCGGCAAATCTTTGAGGTTGCTTCTTTACCGAGAAATGTGTCGTATATGAAGGGAGAATACGAATATGCAATGCTTATAATGCACATGCTGGCCAAATATCCAGTAGTTTGGGTTGGAAACGAGGACGCACGCACGGCTGCTTATCTCTATCTCACAGACGGGTGTCCTCTGGCCTTCCATTACTTCACTTCCTTGTTAACAGGCTGCACTGTAACCGAAAAACCCACGTGACTCCCAAACAGTTAACAAGCCGTCCGTCTTCCCAACACACCTGGGGAAGAAGAGGCCACCTCGGCTTGTTTGATGTTTCTGAATGAGAGGCGAGAGGCAGAGACAAATGTTTCTCCATTAATCAGCCGGATAGCGGGGGATTGATTTTGGAAGAGCCACACAGGTGAATCTCATTTCCTTCTTGACTTGTAATGCAACATTTCAATTTACTACGGCTTTCATGCACAAGTAATGGATTTTTTTCTAATAAATAATTCACATGACGATGATTAAACTTGGTCGCCTTGCTGTTGTGTTGGGGGCCGACATGCCTGTTAACACTGAGAGGTGACGACGGGCCCCTTAAAGTCCGCTGTCTGTGTTTCTGCCAGGACATTAATCACTGTCACACGCCTCTCTTTCTCCGTCAGCCGAGGTCTGATGTCGACCCTCCTGCCGAAATCCACTTGTATCGTCATAGTAACCAAAGCCAACAAGGAACCGAACGCAGTGGTGGACGATTAAACACTTGAAGCTTGAGGCGGGCAGAAAGTAATATGCAATGAACATGTTTTGCTCCACTTGTTTTTAGTTTGAAACCTTTTTTTTTTACATGTTTGTCAGAAATATATGATGCCAGGATAAACCCCTAGTTTGAGGACCCAAACTAACACTTACCAAACAAATGGGAAAGACAATTAACGAAGACAAAAAAAGTTAGACACAATCAAAACAAACTCAAATCAACCTATAAAAAGGAACAGCATCAGTGAAAACATAGACAATTTGTTTAAAGAGGAAATATTCTGCTAATTTTCAGGTTCATAGTATGTAGTGTCTCTACTGTGACATGTCTCCATGCTTTAAAGAATATTATATATATTTAATAAGGCCTCTTTAAGGAAAATAATGCATTTTTAATAGGCAAAATGATGTCAAATATCTGGGTCGTAAAGCCCCTTGAGTCGCTGGCCGAGACTTCTTCCATCTTTTTGTTCGAGTGGCTCCAGTCCTCCAGACGTGCATAGTTTTCTTTGAATATCGAACGTATTTTTGTAAACTCTCGGGTTTGGCATGTCAAATACATGCTGCGGGTCACAGCCTGAGCCACAAATGTTTTTACGCTGTGGCCAGAGCAATGATGAAGCTGTCAAACATCAAATGAGGACCAGGGTCATTTTCTAAAGCGCCTGCTCTCAGAGTGTTTGCTGTTCTGCTGAAGACACATGGTCATACATGTTCTCCATGTTCAGCACCAGTCTACACAGACTACAGAAAGAAACAACAATTTTGAACCCGACTTTATCCAATGCTCAGGTTTGTGTTCCTGAAATGTATTAAAATATGCGCATATTGAATTAGATAATGGCTCACATGCTATTTCAGAAAACTTGTAAAACAAAAACCAATTGTCTTAAAGGTCCCATGTCATGCTTTTCCGGTTATTACCCGTCCCCTTGTGTGTTATGAAGGTTTTTATGCATGTAAACGGTGTGCAGAGTAAAAACCCTCAAAGTACACCATGTAGCGAGTAAAACTCTAAAACAGAAAATACCTCTCCAAAACGCCTCGTTGGAGATACGTCATTGTCCATTTGATTCTTCCGGGTACATCATGATGTCAACCGTCCCCGGAACGAAATGGACCAATCCGTGGAGCCGTTACGTTACGTCCGCGGAGCCGTTACGTTAAGCCCCCGCTGATTGGTCCAAATTGACCAATCCACGGACTTCCTCACACACTCAGTGCAGGCAGCTCTGCTGATTTCTCCTCCCTGGCTGCAGGCTGATAACAGACAGTTGGGATCGCGGCGAAATTCTCTTACTCAATATCAAGCCACACTTATTGTTTTTACTTCGGCTGTGACTTTGTGTGTGCTCAGGGTGAGTTTCGCTGTGTTTCGCTGTGTATCGCTAAACAAGGAAACCACACCTCCACGGAGCTCAGCGCGATTCACAACGTCCCGCCCAATCAGAGCACACTGTGCTCACAGGGAGGGTGGGGGCTGGAGCTATTGGAGCTACAACGAGCCGTTAAAGGCAGATAGTGAAATTCAGTGAATACAGTACAGAGATGCTGTTTGAGAAACCAATGTGAGTTTGGAAAATTGCACAATATAATTCTATTCTAGTAGACCTCAACAATGGAATTATGATCAGTGGAAATGGCCATGACATGGGACCTTTAATGTAAGTAATTAACTGGAGAAATGTCTTGCCGATATCTTTAAGTTAAAAAAAATTACCGTATTCACCTGCAGTGTCTCGCCTTAACTAATGAGACTCCTTCATCACTATCAAGTCCAGAAACTCACACACGCAACACAAATCACAAATCAGCCACTTTGGTGGAGAAAAACTGAAGTCTGTCTGTTGGCTTAAGACCAAGAGATTTCTGGCAAGAGCCAAATAAAAATGTCAAAAGACGGAGTAGAATAATTTCTCGTGAACGTCTGGCAGGTTAAGCTGGAGTACAGCTCATTGCTACCCAGGTCGAATGAGAAAAGCTATCAGACGCTGACACTAAATAATAACCCGGTCGGATTCTCAGTGAGAATTCTGAGATGTTTTGGCATCTGAGATATGAAAAAGGCCTTTAAACGCCACATAAAAGAGTATGTGGTCTGTGTTATTGCTTCCCTTTGTCATATATTTCTCAATTCACAACCACATTGTGTCTCACACACAAACACACTGTCTTTATCCAGAAGAAGATTGACCAGAAGCCCTGAAAGCAGATAGAGAAATATCGTTTATACGCTCATTCATAGAGGATGATATTATCAAGGGGAGAGCGTTTTTCACTGTGAGTTTGGAATATATTGAAAGCAGAGAATATCAGGTGACTTAAGGCTTTTCAGAGATATGTAATCATGCAGGCTTTGTGTCTTTGGGTCAGGGCCAGTCCTGACACATAATGCAGCATGAAGCATTTGGCAGGGTGTAACTGTCACAGTTAAATAATAAATGATAATACTGTCACGGAAATAAGCCAGCAAAATAAGAACAAAATGATAAAGAAACTATGTAAGGTTGGTTTCTGTGCATCTTTGTACTTAAGAGCATTTAATGTCCGTGTTGTGTTTCCCAGCAGTTTGTGATGCATTCTCTGCTGTCATGGAGGAAATCTTGAAATGGTGTCAAACTAAAATTAGATGAGGACAAAAAAGATTGGTCGGAAATGTGCAGCGAAGTCTCTACAGCAGGTGTGAAAAATAGGGAAGTCAATGGTTAAGTCCTTCTTTCCTACACATCACTACAGAATAACACTGGACCACAAAATACCAAGATATTAATAGTGAAATCAAAGCAGCAACAACGACAACACAGAAAACAAATTAAGAAATGAAGAAATATATATAAGGGAAAGAAATCCTGGATATTATTTGTCGTTATTAATCCTGATGATGATCAAAACTGAGAAGAGCTACAACCACCAATCAAATAACCAAACGTTTATCCAAGCATTCGGTGAGGAGGTTTATAAACCCATCTGGCCATGAAATCATCCATCGAAGAAACACCAGAAAGAAAATACAAAGCACCGATGGATTATCTTAAATATTATTGTCAGGTTTATCATTATTTTAGGTTACATTATGGTCCAGCTTAAATGCAAATGTTGTTGACGTTACGACAAGGTTCAGGAAAAGAGCCGGTACTAATCCCATCGAGTTTGATTTGATTTATTTCGAACGTGTAAAACAATACAAAAAAATAATTATACATAAACAAATAATCTACGACGTAATTACACATCCGAAAATAATTTATTCCCACCCCTAAATTATTAACATATATTATTTTTGACTTTAAAAAATACATTTGTTAAAGATTATTGATAGTCAGGAAGGACATGGGATATGAGCCGTAGCATTTAAAAGCAAATATCTGACAAAGGGACAACTGCGCTCATCATATTAAGTGTTGCAAAATCATTAGGCCCATACTGCAAATCACAGCCTGACATGTGGCGGTCCAATTACACGAGCCATACGGGGATGCAGGGTTGTTGCTGACGGGGACAACGGAGACCAGCTGCCTGCTAACGCTAACTGCTGATTTCCTGGCCATTACTGCAAATACAGTGTAGAAACAGACACACACATATGCACACACACACGGGTATGCAAACAGAAAGCGGCTGACCAGCAGAGATGCATGCACTGCTCTCTAATGAGCCGGTTAATCGAGCTATCAGCAGCAGTTAATCAAACTATGATATTGGAAACAAACCAATGCTAATAAAATGTTAGGTAAAACACATTGGGAGCTCGGATCTGCTTCCAAAACCCGCTGTTATTGTTCAGATGACAAACACGACAGCCTCTTCAAATGCAAATAATCCCAAACACAATAGAGCAATGGAGAAACATACGATGAAGTCAATATTTTTCCCGTCACTGTGCAAATACGCAGCCAGATTACGCACAGGTGCTGCATGTGAGCTAATCCAAGCCTTGTTTGGCAGGCTTACTGCAAACCTATTACTTCTCGGAGCACAGACTCAAGAAGCTCTCACCCTGTGACTCCATTTGGACGATATAACACTTTTAGAGGGTACGGCAGGGTAAAAGGAGCCTGATTCCATTAGGAGGGTCTCTGTACGCGGCGCACAATGACGCTTCTTGAAAGTATAAGAGCTGGAACCCAGAGATCCTTGAGAGGAAAGGGGAGGATTCAAAGCAAATGTACACTTTATTATACACATGTTTAAAATGTATTTGATATGCCATACAGTAAATAAATATGTTTATGCACCATTTTAATATCAGAATAGGACTTCTTACATACCTAGCTACATGATGTGTTGGTGTTTTGTGTAGTAAGTAAGTAAATGCACAATTTACGCTTCGCATTTGTCAATTGTTCATAGCAAAACAAATATACTATACAATGAGTATATCATTTGACTTTCCATCTTATCTCATTCAATTTCTCACGTGTATTGTTTCCTTGTTCTTGAATTTGACCAGCACTGTTGTGTCACTTGCACTATTTGATTTCTTTAAATGTTTTTAAGCCTTAAAGGGGACCTATCATGCAAAATGCACTTGTGTACGTCTTTTATGCATGAATGTGTCCCCGGTGTTCCAGGGAACTCACCAAGTGTCAGAAAACACAACCCTCTCTTTTCCTCCGTACCCAAATCTTTAAAAACGGGGCTGCAACGGAGCTGATACAGACTGATCCAGATTTGAAATGTTCTGACGTCAGGAACGAGGAGCTCCGCCTATATGGGCAACTCTCCACCTATCAGGGGAATGGGGGGGTTGGGCCACGGCCGGCCATTGCCGCTCGAAAGCGCTGGAGACGCTGTAATACATATGCCAGGCATGTAGGTGGCGCTGTAGTCACAGAATCAGCCCTTGCAAAAACAGGGCTAAAAGCAAATAGAGCGAAATGAGGCTCTGTTTGATATTTTGAAAAAAAAACTTGACAGACATGTTTTATAAAGGTACGGCCCGACAATATACGTTTCAAATATAGCATGATAGGTCCACTTTAAGTGTATTGTTGTGTTTGAGCCTTAAGACTATTTTAGCCTACGCTGTAACTGTTGTGCATTTAACAATAAAGCCTTTGAATCTTGAATACAACAATGTATATGTTTGACCAAATACCTGGATTTCTATATATTCAGGGACAAATAAGTTACAATAAAAGCACAACAAAAAAGACTAGCTCACATAATCTAAACCCTCCTTATTAAGTCTGTTGAACACCTGGACTTTTGAAAGAACATCCATCTGTTTGCAACTTATCAATATTCCAATTACTTGTAAATGGACTATTCTGCACTATTTCTACTATATTCTGTTTTATTTACTTGCACTATTTTATCAGTTGTATTGTGTTGCTGTTGGAGGAGCCTGTGACCTAAGCATTTCATTGTCTTAACTACACTGTAACTATGACGATTACAGCCTTGAATCCTTGATACTGTTATGTCAAGTCTTGGACCTTCTCAATCCAACTATAATGACTGTATGTTATTGAATTACAGTTCCCAGATCAGTCAAACTGACTCGATGTGAGAGGAAGTACAAAGAGGCTGATGAGATTATAATAATCATTATACAGGTTTGTGTGTTAGTTCATGTAAAGTGTGTGCGTTCAACGTATATATAGTTTGTTAATTGGATAATTAATATCCTGCAAGACGTCATGAGATAATGACCTTGCGACATCTGGAACATATCACAGTTTAGGAGACCTGACGATGTTTGTTTTACATACGTATAAAGCCCACGAGATGTTGGTGCTCGTTGGAGCTGTGACTGCTTGAGAGCAAAGGTCATGTTGCCTCGTTATTATTGATTGTTGTACAACGAAATAATTGATCAACTATATCTGTGTTTTATTGATTCCTCTCCGTTTCATTCTTTCCTGTTGCGAGTGCTAAATTGCGACAACAATACTGTCACGACAGAGCGGGGTTGACGACACGCAATCCAAAGCAATAAGCAGCCGAAGGTTTTCAGTCAAAAAATGGAATTTATTAACAAAAAAGTATTGATTTAAATAGTCTCAAAATAACTAATCTAAATCAATATTTCGGCGATATGCTTGCTTATATAAACTATACTTTGCAGTCCAATTAGCAACACTAATTTCTGTTTACAATTTGCGGTCGACAAACTGTTCCGCTCCCTGTCTCATCAGGTCTCAGAGCACGCCGGCTGTCCTCAATTACCTCACTTCAATAAACACCGGAAGGTTCAAGGAAACAGATCATATTTACGATTTAAAATGAACAATCATTTCATCAAAAGATATTCACCATGGCAACATCATTTTCCATCATTAATTCATTTATCAAATTATGAATCTAAATAATAACTTCGTTGTAGGGCTGCTCGATTATGGCAAAAATCTTAATCTCGATTATTTGGGTCAATAATTGATATCACGATTATTGAACAACGATTATCCATTTACTTTGAAAACATCAATTTATTGGAGAAAGACTATTTGAACTGTATGTTTTTAACAGTTGATTATCCTGAACTTTAAGTTTAATTCAACTGAAAAACCAATAAAAAAAAAAGAATTTGAAATAATAGTTTTATTTCGATTATGTTGTTTTTGTAATCGTTGCAAGCCAAAATCTCAATAGAGAGGCGAAGTCCCTCCCTTTCCGGGGAGCTCCATGGGACCTTATTTCTGAAAAAGTATGTATTGAAGTCAAAGGAGAGAGAAAGATTATCTTTCCATCCCGTTTGAATTGTGCCACGAATTACACATATGATGTTTGTCAATTTAAAAGATAATTTTGCAAGTCAAAAAAATTAAAATGTGTCGTAAAACTGTGAAGTAACACTTTGTTTGTGTGAAACGCTGAATGAACTACATCTCCCGTCTCGCACCTCACACCAAGACGGCCGTCACGTTGGAACATTTCACTTCTTTCTTTCAGAACGAGGCGGAAAGTATTAAAAGAGGAGAAAATCACTCCAAGTCTGGGCACGTTGAGAGCTGTGCATACACACAAGGGGAGTTAGTCGGTTCCTAAGAGCCAGCATGCGGGACCGGGACTCTGGGATTTGTAGTCTTTCTAGTTGCGTATTTTTCATAGTCTTATATTTCAACAGTTTTACGACAAACTGACCTTTTTTTGACTTGGAAATGATTTTTTAAGATTGACAAACATCATATGTGTAATTCGTGGCACAATTCAAACGGGATCGAAAGATAATCTTTCTCTCTCCATTGACTTCAATACATACTTTTTCAGAAATAAGGTCCCATGGGGCGGAAGTAGATGGGCGGGACTTCGCCTCTCTATTGCGATTAAAATACGATTAATTGAGGAGCCCTACTTCATTGTGGCTCTAACAAATACTATATTGAAACAAATCTCTACTCGTGCAATGAAAATCATAATAGATGCTCTTATTTGAGCGTTTAGTCAAACTTTTCTCAGATCTCTTTGAAAACTTTGAAAACTCATGTCACCTCTCACAGAAGAGACCTCTCCAGAGTCTTGTGAAGCTAAAACCAGAGACAACCTGAGAGCCCATCAGCCTCGGAGCGGCTTCAGAGTGCCTCTAAAGCAGCGGAGCAGGGACAATGTTCCCACCCTCCCCACAAAGGGCTCAACACCCATCTTCCAACCCAGTCCTCCGGGTCACATCGAGCCTTGAATAAGCTCCCTTCCTAAAGCTTCTAGGGGTTTCAGCCATGCGTCCAGAGCATCAATAGGAATAGTGTTCCTCCCCCCACAATGGCCAAATCAACTGTGGGAGCACTTTCTCCTTCTCTTCGCCCCTTTTATTCTCGCCCTGCTCAGACCTTGCTGGGGCTGAACAGAGGAGAGAAAGGGCACATGCCTTCACGTCCGCTTCACACGCACACAAAGAGAAAAATCAAATTGCTCAGACATGCACGCATGCGCACACGCAGGTATGAGCGCATGCTTACACCTCTTCTAATACCACGGGGGATAACAATGAGAGTGAGTGAGAGGAAGGGAAATACTGAATGGTTTGGCGCCTTCAGAAAAAACACCTTCAGTTTGAAAAATGTCCTTCAAATGAGCAATAGAGGAGAAAAGCACTGGGGCTTTTTCATGATGATTTGCAGCAGTTTGTAAAAAATATGTGCGTATCAAACCAAGGCTGCAACAAATGAGTATTTCTATTTCCTCCACATATGCATAATATGCCATTTTCTGCCACGAAGGCTGTCTGAATGAAAACAATAACAAAATACAGAGTTTAGTGTCGTTTCGAAGAAGCGTGGGAGTTGTTGTTTCAACATAAAAATCCGTTTTTCTCCACCACCTGATGCCAACGTTTGCTCCGCTGATAACTGAAAATCCAGACGTCCAATGACTGAAATCCTTAATGCAGTTACGATTGTATCATAAAAACATGGTTTTAATGGGTAAACATGTACATTTACGACCGCTTCTGGCAGAAAAACACATTATCGAAGCATGTGCAAAGCTAAAATGTCACTAGTACTTGGCGACCAAGTGAAAAGCAAAGTCATAAAGAAAATCTCAGAAATATGGGGACATTTGGAACAATGGAAGAACACAATTCAACAAATTACTTCAGCCTGTAAAATTGTAGAAATATATCCATCACAAGTTTCCAGAGACCGCGGTAACATTTTCCAATTGCTTGTTCTGTTTGACAGTCCAAAAACTAAAGATATTACAATTTTAAGTAAATGCAGCAAATCCTCTTATTTAAGTTGACAAAAACCCTCAATAACAAACGCTAAACCTTAGAAATGTACATGTTTGAGTTTCATGTTGAACCAAGCTATATTCCTGCCTGACAGACAGCTTGCCCCTAATCTCCACTCACCCTTTTGGAGGTACAGTAATAACAACACAGGAAAGGGGAGGGTGAACAATGTTGATAACGTTCCCGGGACAAATTGAGACTGTTGGGTCGCGTCGAGCATTAATTAGCGAGGCAGCAGACAGAGTGCAGAGACGCTGCAGCCGTATCGCATTTCACACATGACGAGGTTGTGTGTTGAGGCAGACAGAGGCCAGGTTACAACCAGAGAACACACTCAGAAACAATGACTTCTTGGGGAGGCTGAAGGGACCCAGACAGACGTCGTGAAATTATTCATTTGCATCGCGGACTGCACCAACTCTGCTCACGCACATTCTCCCACTAACCTGAATACATGACTGAACTAGTACCTGACCCAGTGCCTCTGGTCATGAAGCATTCCGTTTCTTCAGTGTGTAAACTGCAGAAATATTAGATGAAACCTGCCGTCTTTGATTTTAGGTCTGCCAATCAAAACACGAACTAGTGTTGGTGGTAAAATATGATATTATGTGCTTACTTTTGCTGCTAGGACAAAGATATTACTACAATGGACTAAAGATGACGTCCAATCTCTCAGTGCAAAATTATATTTGAGTTGGTTCCCCTGGAATATTTTACAAGTGTTGACAAATCTGACCAGTTCTATAACATACGTGAGTCTTAGTTAAATGTCCTTGGGCTTGATTTACTGTTTAGACTATTATTGTAAAAGGAACATCCTGAAAATGTTAAGAAACGACAATCATAAAATGGATTCTCCTGTAACCTCCAATGTATGTCTTCAAACAGAGCTGTTCTTTTTGTCTTTTGTTTGTTTTGCTTTATCATGCTTCTGTCATTACTGAGTTTGTAAAAGTTAGTCAATAAACATATTGTTAAAAAGACTGAACTAGAACCCTACATTGTGCAGTGTTTTTTATTTCTAATTCTTATCTACAGTACGTACCTTACTTGTCATGTCTGAGCTGTTCTGTTTTGTGTAATTGAACAATTTAATAAAGATATTATAGAAAAAAAGACTGAACTAAAGTCAAAGGCATATTCTCGTCTGGGTTAGATCTGCCAAGCTGCACTTTGAGCTGACAGCTAAATTGGCCACAGAAGTCTCAGAAACAAAAGCAAGCCTCAGCCAAAATGTGTATGTTTCTGCAGAAGACGCCACATAGCTGAGGAATGGTTTAATTTGAAATAATACGAGGCGCACTGGGGCGCAAGACCTCAATCAGGCTTCAGAGACTGTGAACGGAAAATTGCAACATCCCTTTCAGCGCTATAGGACAGAATAATCACAGGCAGGTGACGAGACAGCAGGGCTTTGTGTTCTGGGTATAAAGAGCATGGTGAAGACAAGCTGCCACCGCAAGTCACATCCCCAGAAACCTGCCATATCTGCATAACATCGAG
Organism: Pogonophryne albipinna; assembly: GCA_028583405.1. Classification (NCBI taxonomy): domain Eukaryota; kingdom Metazoa; phylum Chordata; class Actinopteri; order Perciformes; family Artedidraconidae; genus Pogonophryne; species Pogonophryne albipinna. Next base: position 109,894 of record JAPTMU010000096.1, read on the forward strand.
CATATCGACACTCCAACGTGGCTGCAGTCCTCTCAATGCGGAGCCACAAGCATCTCCACTCTCCTTCAAACATCTCTGCATGTGGATAGCTTTGTTTTTCCTCAGTGTGCCCTGACCTAATTACCATGTGAATCCTGCTCGAGAAGGCCTCTTTAAAAGTCTAAAATCTCTCCGCTTCACTCACATACCAGGCAAAGGGAGAGGAACACAACGGATCGGCGGAGCACCTCGCTACATTCTTATTTTAATACGTTTGCCATGGGTTACAAAAAAGACATTTTTATTGAAGGTGAGAAGGTTCAAGGCTTTTGGTTGTGTCTACTTATTTGTATTTCTTTTATAGCTAGTGTTTTTTTATAAAGTGATAAAACAGGGTTTGTGTAATGGATGAATAATTTGATCTTGTGACGCAACTAGCTTACAGAAGGCAGTATTACAACGTTTTGAAATTGAAAAATTGGTAAAGGTAGAATTCACCAATCAAAATAAATGTTAGCTTTACTGCCATATAACCAGTATAAGAGCATCCTTTCTTGGTTTTTAAAATTGAAATGACTTCTAACTGTTCAGCCTAAGTAAGTTCCTGGTGCCATTTTCACACTTCTTGTTCAGTTTGACAGTCAAAGAACCAAAGATATTCAATTTATAATCATTTAAAGCAGAGAAAACCAGCAAATCCGGATATTTAACAGGCTGTGCTGCATCATAAAAGCCATTAATGATAAACGGATCATTCAAAGGATTGATTTAATACTTGTTTCAGATCTACATACAATTCAAATGTAGGTAGAACCATGTTATTTATGCTAGCCACTCACTGCCTCACAGCTGTTCTCAGAGCATCCTTTCTTGGGTTTTTTTAGCGTGGAAATGCATCTTTGTCGAGGTCGCTCTCAAGTATGATTTGAGAAAAAAGAGCAGGAGGTGTTACAGCGCATAAATAAACAGAGGTCTGGTTCCTGTGAGTGCTTGTTCGACGTGCATGAAAAGCAGCTGAATGACAGATACAGAAACGTCACGCTGTAACCAGTTGTCGCTTTGTGTCTTGGTTTTGGTTAATGAAAAGCAGCACCTTGAAATAACAAAACACTCCGTCAACATGGATTCTTTTTTCCTCAAAACAGATTATCTAGTTTTATGGACCTGAAGACATGTGAAGGGTACACTGAAGAAACTGAAACGCTGACTTTAATTCAACGTATTATGTCAACAGATTACTGTATTAGGTTAATAGGAAGTTGAAGCTATTTGAACTTGATATTATTGCTTTCAACTAAGCTAATACAGTTTTTCAGTGTAGAGTGTGACCTTAATCACACACACACACACACACACACACACACACACACACACACACACACACACACACACACACACACACACACACACACACACACACACACACACACACACACACACACACACACACACACACACACACACACACACACACACACACACACACACACACACACACACACACACACACACACACACACACACACACACACACACACACACACACACACACACACACACACACACACACACACACACACACACACACACACACACACACACACACACACACACACACACACACACACACACACACACACACACACACACACACACACACACACACACACACACACACACACACACACACACACACACACACACACACACACACACACACACACACACACACACAGCGGTGGAGGTCAGACCATATTGAACATGGCTTTGTTTCCTTTTTCTTGGAAAGGTAATATCGGATGGACGAGTGGAGAGATCAAGTTCTCCAGACATTAAACTTTCATATCCGTTTGTCCCCTCTTGAATAATACCCGCCAACAGAGATAATCCACACGGCACAGTTTAAATATGCATCATTAAAGTGTTGATGAAGAAGCTGTCGGCTCCTCTACTCCACATCATATTAGTTAATGAAAATGAATTATTAATGTCGACATCAGATGCCACGGACAGATCTCCATGTATAATCAAAACCACTTTCACATATTGTAACTACAAGGACACTGAGGAGAGGCAGAGGGAAAGTGAACATAGAGGTGTTTTAAGAGGGGTCTGGAGGGGGGGGGTGCGTCAATACAGTTTTGTTTCAGATCTCTTTTGCTCTGCTGGTCCGGTGCACCCCCCACCAGGACCTGTCAAGAGCCCTCATAAGTTCATCAAAGAAGAAAACCTGATTTCCATTTGAAAAGACTGACCCAGGATACTAAAACAGCTCTCGAAATAACAAAAGTGTTAATCATCCGTAAGACAAGCATGTGGGCCCGCTGAAACATGTGAGAATATATGAATATCAATCCAAATATGAAAGAGATATTCGATGAATGAGCAAAATAAAAAAGGGCATTTGAATTCCAGACAGGATGAATAAAAGACGGTGTGCTGTGTTTGTGATGAATGACTATTCTACTGGAGGAATAATACTGAAGCGAGATATTAATATGAATATTTGATCACTAATTAGAGTCATGAAATTATGTTGGGACTGCTATATAAATATGTTCTGCCCACGACAAAAAGAAACAGAGGGGTTTCACACACCAAAAAAGTAGAGCTCCACAGAAAATGCATTATGTCATCTCCCAAAACCCAAACCAGACATTCTCATTTGCATTTGAGAGCCATTTGAGTGTTAATGAATAATACCGGGCTCTTCATTGATGCTGTTGAAGACACTGAACCACTGAGGCTCAATAAAATGTACTACATTAAAAACAATTGAAGCTCTTAAAAAAGCTTCTAAAAGCCCCGGTGGTGGTGCTGGTTACTGTGGTGCAAGAAATATAGCTTTTTAAGAGAAGATGTGTTTTGATTAATGTGATAGTTAGGCTTTCCAGCTGGACTAAATGTCTCTTAGAGCTGTTCCCTGTTGTTCAAAGAGTGCTTGACATTTAATCAAGCAACAGAAAAAAGGAAAGCAACGCAAGCAAAACTCCATTAAAGCAATGTCCCCCTAAGTTTAAATATATGATAGCTTGATGAGTGCTGCACCTTTGCTCCATGACACAGACACATAACTCTTGCTTATACAGCAGATAGGCAGAAAAGTTCACCTGGCAAGGTGTTCTCACAGCTGTCAGAGCTGCTCAACACTGCCCTCTGTCGATCTGCAACATCAACCCAACAATGCACTTCAGAATAATCAACTTTCACACATGCAAGAGGGAAATTGTCTCATTTTATAACACTGTATGTCTTTGTGTGGCATCCCCAGCTCTGGGTAGCTAACCTTATCCTTCTTCAGCATCCAAAATACAACAGATCTGTATAGGCTATGTTTCGGGGGAGAAATGGACAAGCAATTCATCCATGTGACAGGCTCATGAATAATGACTTTCTGAGGTGAATTGAAGTGTTTTCATGCAGAATTAGTCCCACGAACGTTGGCTGGGATTTGGAAAGAATACATTAATTGAAATCCCCCTCTGGATGTGCGTAAAGGGTGCACATTCCGCGCGTAAAAGCCAATGTGCTAATTGGAATTGATAAGCAATGAGGTCATTATGGGCAGTCTTAAGAAGGACGACAGTATGCTCAAGCTAAGTTTGGATAAGGACAAGAAGATGGTACATTTTACACCAAAATAGGTTGCTACTTGCTACGAAAAAAAGCCAAGTTGAGGAAAAACAATGCAAGCGAGACGCACAGCACTTCGACAATACATTTTCCAGAGAGAATATGTCAATTAAATTTCCCCATGAGATTATTTTTTGAAGTTTGCATGCATTGGTCTGGATCGGTATACAGTGCAGCACAAAGTAAGTTTGAGACAGTCTAATGTGGCTGCACAGGCTGATCCTGCAGCCCACAAACGCTCCTCTGATCCTGGGATGAAACGTGAGTGGAAAGTAAAACTGGCTTGGCATAAAGGAACCGCTTACTGCTCTGAATAACACATGCTATCAACGGACAAAACCCCTCGCCTCAAACAGTTAAAGTGGGCACAAAAGTGTTAAAGGCTTAGAATACAGAGAAACCCGCCACATTGCTTAAACCTGGCTCTGATAGAGAAATGGTCCAGAGAAAAACGGACCCCACAGCGTGGCGAACACAGCTTAGCCAATCCATTATTGATGGAGGGATATATTTTTATTTTTCTAAGCAGGTTACTCCAGCTTAAGCATGCTATTGTGCTCATTTTTTTTTAATCCGAATTTAATCCATTCCGCCTGTAAATCTAAAGCTCGATACAAGCAGGGAACTGGTGCACAACAACACACCTAACAAAGTACTTTTCTACCAGTCATTTCAGTTATTTTCCCAAAGAAAAGAAAGGGGAAAAAGTGGTTTTCCTCTTACCTTGGAAGATGATTGTAATTCCCCAAGTTGATGACAAATGCCAGGCAGAGATACACAGAGAAACAATAGAAACGGAACCGAATCGGGTTCTAGTGCTGCGTCCTCAGCCGCTGTGGTGCGTCCCTCTCCGGCGACCTGCAGCCGACAACTGCGCTCTCTCTCTCTCCGCAAGAGTCGGACGAAACCACCGGGTAGAGGGGAGGGGGACCGGGTGAAGAGGGGAGGGGGGTTAGTAAGAAGTGGGGATAGTAAGGAAAAGATTTGAAAGTGCAATGGGGAGGAAGTGCGCTTGGACACCCCCGAAGAGCTGGAAGAGTGTCGCAACAAAAATGCGTCCGTCCGGAGCAGAAGCAGGCAATGTTTGAGAGAAGAATCACAGCCTAGAGGAGCTGGGAGAGACAGAGAGGCTTCTGGGAAAAGCTTTTTCTCCTGCAGGTTGCTGTCTGGGACTCCGGGGGTTACCTGGCAATACAACTCCACTGGGCATTTCAGTGTTACTCTGTTGTTGTTCAATGAAACTCAAACAGTAAACACATTTGGATAAACTCTGGACCAAAGCCATTGTATTGTATTCTATTGTTATGGCAGTCAGATGTATGCTGGGTAATATTAGTCCATAAGCCAAACTCCAATCATAAATGAAATCATTTGGAGCGTTGCATTGAGAGTAACTAAACCTGGATGGTCTATGCTTATTTTTATTCTATTCTGAGAGACTAGCCTATCCCTGATATATTTATTTATATATATCTTTTAGATTAATTTTCAAGAAAATATATATATGTACATCAAACTTTATATACACACAAAACCTTGACAACATCAGGGTGCATGATAACATTAACATAGGTACATAACACGAATACAATATAAACATATACAGAAAGAAAGATGGATATACAGTTTAGAGAAAATAGTGAAATTAAAGCAAGAAACAAACTTACCTGATAAAATTGTATTAATTTAAGTTAAGGTTGCACGTTTTCTACTCAATTCTGTTCAGATGTATTAATTATGTGATTTATTAATTTAATTTGTATGTTTTTTTTTAAACTTTCCTTTTTTTGAATGCATTCATTTGTATACAGGGGAATGGACCCAATCACTGCATACATGAGCTACTGGGCATGCACATTTCAAAGCTATAATTAAACCACAGGAAAGAAAGTCGATTTGATAAAGAGCTAATTAACAGCCGTTCACAACAAGCCAATGTACTGATTAGCCTCTTGTGTAATTAGTTGTGTTCCAATATGGCTGCAATATGGTGATGAAAACAAAATCATGAATACACTCGTCGCTATCCATAGAACATGCAGGGTTGAGACTTTAAACATGTAATCTGTTACAATTACTACCTTTAGAAAAAAGTAATCAGAAACCAATCCACGTATAATACAAAAGTAATGTAACCTGATTACTTTCTTTTACTTCTGGATTACCTCAACATCAAATGCAATGCAAATAAGTAAAGGAGAGAATACATATCAATGATGATTTTATACTTAAGTTTATTAAGCAAGACACCAGAACAATGCAACCTTAGAAAAAACCATTCCAAGATATTTAGAATCAAAAAATATTTTATTGATAGGAAATCTATCCATCTATCTATCTATCTATCTATCTATCTATCTATCTATCTATCTATCTATCTATCTATCTTAGGCCAATCTGCATAATGAGTACTTGTGCTTTTGTTACTTATATGTTGAAGCTGTTACTTTTACTTGAGTAACATTTTGAATGCAGGTCTTTTACTTGTAACAGAGTATTCCTGCACTTTGGTATTTCTACTTTTAATGAAGTAAGTAAGTAAGTAAGTAAGTAGGTAAGTAAGTAGGCCTACAATTTATTTATAAAGCGCTTTTCACAGACATACATAGTCACAAAGTGCTTGACAAAGCATTACAACATCATACGAATAAATACGTGCTAAAAACACAATAGCCTACATAGTGAAAAACACAATAGAAACACAATAAACAATAAAAACACACAATACAATAGAATAAAAGCACAAAAGTACAATATCGGAGTCCTTCTCCCACCTCTGACTCATTGCTATCCCGTATTGCACTCGCTAGGTGGGTGGAACACCTCCCGCCGAATCTTCCCCACAACAACTACATTTCCCATGAAGCCTTGCGGCGTGCACAAGAATCTGTGGAAAAAGTGATTGCGCCTGCGTATCCAGACGTGGCAACGGCATCATGGCCTCTTGGAACCAGCGCCACGGGAGTCGGATGAGAGAGGAGAAAATGTTCATGTTGGTGCTGCTGGTGAGTTAAAACAAAACCCGGTGTGTGCGTCCGGTAAACGGTAAGGGCTGTTCGGTGTCCTGCATGCACATGGCGGAGGGATTTGTGTCCGTTAAGAAGCGTTAAGGAGGGAGAACCGGACAGTAGACATCCGTCTCCATAGCCTGTCCGTGCAGGAGGTAAAGTTGACAGCCCTTGACTGAACTTGGAAACAATGTAGTAATGCTGTGAGGGCTATGCGGTTGTTGTGGTAAAGTCACCGGGATTTGAAATGTAGCTGCCCACATTAAGCGGGGTTTTCCTGGCCAACGGTCGCCTGTGTGCCCGGTCCCTCCCCTGTGAGAACCAGACCGTCCAGGGAACTTCTCGATAACACCAACAGACCTGAGGAACTTATCTTTACCTCAGCTTAACTCCATGTTTACTTTCATTCACTCGGTAGCATATAACTCCAGAGGGGAGATAAGTACTCATATATTGTACATATAAGTACCAGAGTGTAGGAATACGCTGTTACAAATAAAAAAACATGCATTCAAAATGTTACTCAAGTAACAGTACACACATTGGCATCTAAATATAGTTAAAGTACCGTAAGTAAAAGTACTCATTCTGCACAATGGCCCATTTCAGAATAATATAAAGTACAGTAGTATTATCATCTTAATCAGAGGTGGTTGAAGTACTCAGATATTGTACCTAAGTAAAAGTACCCAAGTATTGGCATCAACATATACTTAAAGTACTAAAAGTACTCATTATGCAGATTGGCCCATTTAAGAATAATATATTATATGTTTTGGTTATAATTATTGATGCATTTATGTGTTTATCAAACTGGTAAAGGTGAAAAAAGTATTCTTTAGGTGTTGTGATTATATTGTTTTTCATTATTAATGAAATAAGTAACTAAAGGTATTGCATCAATGTTGAGGAGTAAAAGTACAACATACCTCTGAATTGTAATGGAGTAGAAGAAAGTAGTAAACAATGGAAATACTCAAGTCAAGTACAAGTAACTCAAAATACTGTACTTGAGTAAACCTACTTAGTTGGTTAATGTTTACCAGACCTGATAAACGTTGTCTTTATCTCAGCATACACCTCTTTAAAGTGTATCTCTTCTTAGTTTCATTCTCTCGGTAGCTTAGTGTTAATACCACGGCATAACTCATTTTCACAGAAACTGATCTGTTCAGCCAGCTGAGTTTGTAAAGGGAATTGAAAGTTCAAAAGTTTGTGATGTGGAACAAAAGTTTCTGCCACTCTCTGTTGGCTGTGTACTAGTTTCTGTCCTTAACAGAAGTGCCCTTTGGAAGAAGTGTAGTATCCTCCATGTCATGTGACTGTTAGAAGTGAACTGGTTAGGCAGTGCAAATCTTAACTGCATGGAAATATAGTGGTCATTTGCAAATATGATTCAGAAGTGAGTAGAAGTAATTGTGTCTTCATCTTATCTGATAATGAAAATGCATATGCACATTTGCAAAGTCTAAACTAAGTTATGTTTTCAAATTGCCCCGGTCCAAAACACAAATATTTTATTCACATGATGTTTGGTATTTTTTCCTGATAAGTAAAAGCTCTATGTTAGTGTTACATTTGAATATTGTCTTAGTTTTATTTTGTGTGTATTTTCTTTAGTGTTGGGAAGAGATGTATCTTCAATTCATGAAAAAGTAAAAAAAACAACCTTTGACTATTAGTGTGTTTCTTTTGGTATTATGTTGTACTTAATGCAACATACCTGTCTCCATACTTAATGCAACATACCTGTCTCCATACTTAATGCTACATACCTGTCTCCATACTTATTGCTACATACCTGTCTCCATACAAATGAAAAAGTCCTCAGTAATTATTCCTTGATCTTATCCCTCATTTAAAGATTATATCTAAACCACTTTCAAGTAGATCCATTCAATGTGTTTTACATTCGCTCAGTGGCCAATTTATTAGGAATACATAGCTGAATCAAATCCAGTACATCAAGAAATACTTATTTCATATTGTAAAGTGTTCCCTATAAATTGTCACATGAGTATAAAGCAGGCCGTCTCCTGTCCAGCTTCCTGTTGCAGAGCAGTCACTGCAAACATGGGTGGATCTTGGGCGTGTGTGTGTGTGTGTGTGTGTACAGTGTCACGGTTTGACGTGTTGGCACTGTGCCAAAACTGACGGCTGTCAAAATACACGGTGTAGTAAAATGACTTACTGGATAACATAACCTTAGGTCAAGTTATCATATTTCATATTTGGTGATTTAGGGATGCTCTGATCGCCAATTTCGGGGGCCGATCGCCGGAATCAGTATCGGCCGATACCGATCGCCGATCCGATCGAGTGGGCGGGGCCTAAATGGAAGATTTAAACATCACTTTAAATCTTCCATTTAAAGTGATGTTTAAAACTCAGTTAATGCTCATTCACTGGAGCTTCAACAAACAACAATCAACTTAATCATTACATTCAAATGATGTACATTATTCAAGTTTAATAACACGGGAGAAATGAGCGGAGCGCTCTCTTTTCCACTCTCTCTCTCTCTCTCCCCCCTCTCTCTCCCCCTCTCTCCCCCTCTCTCCCTCCTGACAGCCTGTCAGTATCTCATGCAGCTCACTCATCCAGTAATGAGTGACCCGACAGTGAAGAATACATATATTCATAATGACTAGTTTAGCTTGTTCCAGAGGTAAAATAGCTAAGTGTGTTCGGTCTAACTCTTGTGTGTTTCGCACCGCTTACCGGTCCGGCGGGCGGAGCTGCAGGATTTCTGCTTCACACACGTTGCATACCGCTATTTTACTGTCTTTTTCGGACACCTTAAAATAATGCCAGACCGGTGAAGCCATTTTGGCGAGCTTGTTTTGCCGCACACAGAGAAAAGTGTCATGTATTTTACGTCATGCGATCGGCATGTTTAGAGAGCACCGATCGATCGGTAGAGAGTGAGTATCGGCCGATCGAACGGAGCATCCCTCGTGCCTTGTCTGGATGTTGAGGATTCTGCATTTTCAAAACATTTGTATTGTATTGCTGTATTGTGGGAGGATATGATTTGTCATTTTGGCACTTTTGTTTGGCAAAAAAAGCTATTTGAAGATGTGACCATGCATGGTCTCTATGATATTGGCATTCATATTTAAAAAAAAATTATATTTTAAGATTTAAGAATTTTAATTGGCCAATAGGTTTGCTGAAAATATTGGAAAAATAGCTCAACGATAGGAAATAAATACTAGCTTCAGCACTAATAATGACATACCGAAACCGCTATGAAGCTGTGACTAATTCCACCCACCACTCGTAGCCTGTGTTGTCTCAGCGGGTGTGTTCTGTGTGTGTATGTGTGTGTGTGTGTGTGTGCATGTATGTGTGTAGTGTACTGGTACAGTAGCACAGCAGGGCACATGGAGTTTATTCAACAATGGAGGCTACAAACCACTGCAGCACATGTGTGAGGTCATCTGTCTGGGTGGTGGAGGTCTGCTGTCCAAACAATTCAATCCAAACTTTCTACATGCACACACACACACACACACACACACACATACACACACACACACACACACACACACACACACACACACACTTAACAATTTATCTGTTGCCCATGGCGGGTAAACTCTAAATGTTTTTTCGGCCAAGTTTAATCAATGTGTGTGACCCGACCTGTTTTCAGTGACATTTTGTTACCAGATTCACATAATAAGTAAGGTTAGCAGCCATGGGGGGAGTGGCCCTTATTGATTTGTTCCCCAAAACAGATTCTACTTCCCTGTTTATCTAAAAGAAAAGCTATTTTTTGGGGAAATGATCACTCAAAAAAATCTGTTTACGTTGGGAAGTTACGCTATTCGTAAGGGTGGATGCAACTTGTTTTCATTTTTGAGTAGTTATCTTAACAATGTAGGTACTGACATTTTATTTAGTTTCTCAAATGTCAGACACCTATGATACATCTTCATTACAATACCTTAGAGTCAAGGTGATGCGTTTAAATGTTGTCCGAACAACAGTCGAGAAAAAACCCAAATTATCTTTTTGAAATAATATTGAACAGAAAGGCTTGGACCAGTGAATGTTTCATATTTTAGATGGTTATTAGAAAGCATTTTGAAATCATAAAAAGGTTGGATCCGCATCAGTTTGATCCCACAACAGAAGCAGTTTGGTGGCATGTTAGCACGCTAATCGTCTTCCCTGTCTTCCATTGATACTATCTGACGTGTAATAGATACTAAAGCTGCTAATTGACTGTTCCTCTGCTCATTTGAAAGCTAAGAAGCCTAGTTTTTGTGTGGTATCGGATGCTGTGTCTCTACAATCAGCCCGTCCACACACCTGTACGGCTCATTAGGCCCAGGAAACCTGAGGCAAGAGCCTGATAAACTCTGGTGTGATTTGTGCTGACTCAATACTGCCCCTTAGAACTAGATGCCATTTCTGCAGCAGATTAGTGACACCAGATGGAGGGTGTGGGCTCGTAGGCAAGGGGCTGATCACCTGCTGCTTAGGAAGAGTCACTGTTTTACAGCACGGGACATACCTTGATGGCAAATAAGGCAGTAGTGCTGCTTCTGAATCTGTCTTTTAGAACTCTTTGTAGGACAGCTGTCAGCACAGTGAAGTTATTTCTATTATTGTAACATGACGAGTCTATTGGTAGAATAATCACTCTTTATCACAACCATGAGAAGTGTTGGCTTTACAACAGCATATGTTGTTCAGCTATACGTAACGGGACCTACCTTTATGGCAAATAAGAAAGGCGGATTAATAAAGTACTGATAGATTTTATTCTGAGTTTGAGTCTTGTTATCAAAAAGCATTATCCCGTCTTTGGTTCCCGTTTGATCGATGATGAAAGTTTCAGGTAGATTAGTTATGAAAATGGATTCAGAGGTTCACTCTTGGTTCATGCCAGTTGACATTCAAGCTGATGTCTGATAGTGAGCGCAGATGATGTGGCATTTGAACAGAGCTCATGTTTTGATCACGGTGGAAACGCTGAATTTGACAAGGTCATTTTTTAATTAACTCTTGCCTTTTAATGTTGTGAGCCGGCAATACGTATGAGATTCAATTGGCTTATCACACGTATCAGTATCAGTGTAAAACCCAGTTTAATAAGAGGCACACGTACGTCTGATAGAATAACACTGCGATGAATCCCACCTTCTTTAAGGTCATATTGTTCAGTCTGTGTGAGACGTTGATGCTTCATATTTTAAAAGATGATTGTGGAGCTGTGTTATCATGTCATTACAGGAGATGGTGAAATAATGGAAACACTGGCCTACTTTTGGTCTCTTTTCTTAGATTGTTTAACATAAATATTGGTATTTTTACCTTGTTGAAAATGTAAATGTATTTCTAATGACCTGTTTGAGTCACACAAATCTGAATCTACTCACATTTTAGAGAGGAATAGTTGTTTAAAAACTTGTGTCCTGGCCAAGATTTGAAGGCTGTTGTCTCTTTAAAGAAAACATTTAATGCAGAAAGAGCTTCGAATACGAGCAGGAATGTGTAAATATGTTATATTAACACCTAAAATACAGGACTTTTTAAAAATGGGAATACTATGTATTTTTGAGAGAGGAAAGTTTCCTAAAAATCCATGAGATGAATTTCATTTCCACTGATCTATTGAGAGATAACTATACAAGTGTTTTTATTAACACTGCCGCGATCTGATAAAAAGATGGTTTATCATCACTTTCTCACATTAATCATTTGCAGTTCAAGTTAAAAATGAATCGTACAAAGCGAGCAGAAGAGAAGATAGCTCCAACACGCGAGGAGATAACTCGGAGACATGGAAATAAATCACATTTTTACTATCAATTCATTTAGTTACTTCCATCCTTCATATCACCGAAATGCACTTCCCTGCTTCATTCAAGTTTTAGCTGCTTGTGTTACATTGTAAAAAAAAAGAACTCTAGTTTATCAGTAGTGCTGCTTCTGAATCTGTCATTTAAAACTCTTTGTAGGACAGCTGTCAGCACAGTCAAGTTATTTAAATCATTGTAACATGACGTGACAATGCTTAGTTAGTAGAATAATCACTCTTTATCACAACCATGAGAAGTATTGGCTTCACGACAGCATATATGTTCACCTGCCCGGACTGTATGTGTAGGTTAAAAAATGCAGGAAGTATTTAGTGTCTGTTTGCATATTAACGTTAAGTTATTACCCTTGTTGTTGTTTTTTAAAGCCGTGAATGGCCGTCAGTATGTTTACAATGTGTTCAATACTGTATGCCGTCTACGGTCACTGTTCAAAACACAATCAATACTTCTAAGAAACCGTGACGGTAGAGAACTCAAGTCTATTTACACTTAGTTTGTGCAGAGATGGCATTTTGCTCAAATAAATCAGTTATATGGCAAGCAGATATGTCTATGTTAAACTAAATATTCCCTCGATGAAGATGTTTTCATTCCTCTGGAGGGGACACAGGGATTGTAGCCTTTGCAGACCATTTACATGCACACAAACGTATATAACACACCATGGGAAAGGGCAAACCCCCAAAAAAATACAAGTGCCTGTCTGAACTGTCTGAAAAACCCATCATTAAACTCCTTAAACCTGGCTCTGTGATGTTTGTGATGATCTTATGCAGTCATTGGCAGCTGTGTGAATGTTGGATTTACAATGGTTATGATGTATTTCAAAGTTAGGCCAGAGTTTTGCCCATAAGAGTGTCAAAAACCGCTTTCACACCAAGTATTTTGCTGTACTTAGTTCCCAGCACTTAGTACCCCCATGGAACTAAGAGCGCGTTCACACCGGAATAAGTTCCCTGAGGGAAGATTACGCAAATGAAGCCGCTGACGTCACTTCTTCTTCTGCTTTGGCCACAAACAACTTCACGGCGTATACTGCCGCCCAAAGTCCCCGGCCGGAAGTCCCCGGAGTTGGGGACTGGCTTCAGTAGAAGCTGCTGGGACTCCCAGCAGCTTCTACTGAAGCCTTCCGAGTAAATCTCCAGAACGCCGACACCTCCTCATCTCCACCGCTCCCATGTTTTATTTTGTGTTGCCATAAGTTAGTCTCTCTCTCCGTTGGTGCGCGGGGCTAATGCTAATAATGCTAATGCCAGCAAATACAATGGCGGCTTAAACTTTTCCGAGTTTTACGGGGTGTGGTTTGCAATTCGCCCAACCAATCAGAAATTAGAACTTTTTTCTCCCCAGGAAAGTCCCACCTCTCTCTAGCAAGGACTGAAAAGTGGGAAAAGTTCTCATGAACTAAGTTCTCTTTTTGGTGTGAATTCAAAATCCCAGGAACTATCGGAACTAAACGGGAAAAGTACGGGGAAAAGTACTCTGGTGTGAAAGCGCCTAAAGTGTCCTTAAAAACGTTTCAAAACAATCCTCATAGTACCAAAGCCCCTCTGGAAGAAGCATGATTTTGTGAACATTGATTTATTGGAGCATACTTAACATGGATGGATTAACAGTTGACAGTCCTGTTGGAGTGGTGGTAGATAAGTTGACTTCTGTGAATTAGCAAGCTACAAATGTCAGCCATCTTTCAAGCCTAATGGAGGTTTTGACCTGAGGATTCCTTTAAGCATCCTTCCAGAGAAACTGACCAGCTTTTCTCAAAGTTTCATTAGAATCAGGCGTGTAGTTTTTCAGTAATCCAGTTTGTTGCTGATAAATAACCCCAAACAAAAACACATCTTCTGGGCTGAGGCAATAAGACAGCCTGCAATCATTTCCTAATCTTCCTTACGCTCTCTAAATCTCCACCTATAAAGGACATGTGTCACTGAGCCGCATTCATTACCCCCCCCCCTCAGTGTGATTCCCATAGGTCTCATAACAAACGGGGACACAGCTTGTGTTTATCTTGTCTTCACATAAAGCTAATCGGCCTCATGCACTGACATCAAGTGACAAAATAAACGCAGATCAACACAAATAAATTGCCTCGATCCATCTGTATGAAACATAAGGTCTCTGGTCATCCTTTTTTCTAAGCCCTTTGTCTCTTCTATGTTCATTTAGAAGTGTACTGGTGTGCAAAGTGTCCTTCTTTAAGATTCCCATCAGCCTCCCTCAGGAGAGCACCCAGTTGAGAATCAACATGAGCCTGACCGGTGCTTGTTTTCATTCCAGGTGATATCTCTCATCAGGAAGGATCCGCTGAGCGAGCAGACGATGTTTTGTGTCTAATTTAATCCTCCGTAGGCAGAAACAAAGAGCTTTTTAATGAATGGTGATGGCACGGAGACCATTAGAAGGCAGGGAATTCACTTCATACGGCTCGGGTGTAATCAGTCTTGTTTTTTTCTAGTCCCCTTTGATTAAAGTGCAAGCTTCTCAATATGGGCTTTGTTACCCATATTAGGTGCTACACACCATTAGCCCAACTACCAGCGAAAGTCGAATGCACCATTCGGACTAATGAAGCAGATGCAACCCATCTGTTGCTTACTTTGAAGCCACCTTTAGCACAGGTCCACACTGAAGGCAACATCCTGTCTCCTTTGAGCCATAGGAAAATAAATCAGTTTCCATATAAAAGCTGTTTAGAAGCTAGGGCTGCACGATTAGGGGAAATAATGTAATTACGATTTTTCTGACAGATATTGCGATTCGATTTGCGATATTTGTTTTTAAGCGACCCGACGGAAGTTTATTGTAAAATGCTGCCATAACTCCGGCTAGGAAGGTCGTATCAACGTACTCCCGTCTCTAGCACCCCCGCAGCCCGAGCTACGAGTGAAAGAACTAAAGTTACATGAAACTTCCGTTGAGTTGCTTTAAAGTCAAGCTTCAGTTTAAGGTTCTCCCTGTAATAGAAACATGTGATGGAGCGTTACTAACCTGACTCAGATGGTTTCACCAAACCATCTAGGAGAGCTCCATTGGAAGCCATTTGGAAAGGGCAGGCACTTTCAAAAATACTTGGCAGGTGATTGGATCAATCTGTCTATCACCTTCTATCATGGGCCACTTCTGATTGGTTAACAATGACTGGTACATGTGGAGCACAGCACTTCTGATTGGTGTGGATGACTGACACAAGAGAATTACATTTTTTTGTTGATAATTGCATCATTTGAAATTGCGATTTCGATTTAAAATCGATTAATCGTTCAGCCCTAGTTGAAGCTCTCCAATAGCTTTCCACTTCAGAGGAAATATAACAATATACTGGCAAGTATGAGCACAGTAAAGAGGTTCAACAATGGCTCTCAGCCGATGCTTTGGACTACTGCAGTCAGTGCTATAAGAGTGTAGCTCTGCATCAAACTCTTTCACTTAGATCTAACTGATACCCCTCATAGCTTTGACATTTTAATTTCGTAACAAGTCTTAAAGTCTAATCCCTGCCGGTGGCCTGTGAAGGTTTATTACAACTAACATTTTGACAGGGAGACAGCAATGTTTAACAGAAATCACCTATAAATGTGAGCTTTTTCAGATCCTGGCACTTCAGTGAAGTTCATAGGGTGAAAAGAAACACTTCCTTTTCCTTTTTGGAGATTGTTTCCGTATATGTGAAGGGTCTAAGGACAGAGGGTGTTGAAGCTGTGCAGCCTGTAGAGCAGGGGTCTCAAACTCAATTTCATCGTGGGCCACATTAGCATTATGGTTGCACTCAAAGGGCCGGTTGGAACTTTCAATCTCAATCTTTATTTATTTACAGTGCACATTTAAAACAACCTCAGTTGACCAAAGTGCTGCACAGGGAACACATATAAAATAACACAATAGGAGTAAAATAATAAAACAATAATAAAAAACAAGAAAAAAAGCACAATAACTAGAAACATATAAAAACACATACAAATATCAAAATGTTGTGTTATACACACATAAATATATCATATATATATATATATAAAATAATGTATTATATGATATTATTGGCTCTGCATTGGATTATTATGGGATGGGATAATAACTTCATAATTAACTACGTCTGAAAGCAGAAGTCTAGGCCAAATAATTGCAAGTCTCTTCAGGGAGCATGTCACAAAATGAGAGATGCATTGTGGGACATGTAGTTTATGGGCGACGTGCTTCTGTAAAGCGGCATGTAACCGTATAATAAACATATTATATTCTTTCAGAGCTCTTGTGGGGCCACATGAAATGAAGTCGAGGGCCGGATTTGGCCCCCGGGCCTTGAGTTTGACACCTCTGCTGTAGAGCAACTAATGTGTTATATTTAGCTTCACAAACAAAATGAGATTGATCCATCCATCTAATGTCAGCTTTCTGTACTTTGCCAACATATAGGAGGAATGAAACCCTCTTTAATGGTCACACATGCAGAGCACACAGTGACATTTGTTCTCTGCTTTTAACCCATCCTAGTACTAGGAGCAGTGGGCAGCGATTGCACAGCATCATAAATGATTGTGTTTTTGTGTTTCCTCAGGTGTGGCTGCTGCCGGTGCTCGAGGCGCTGAAGGTGTCTCCTCTCATAGAGAAGGTCAGCGACCACAAAGACTTCAAGAAGCTTCTGAGGACGAGAACCAACGTCCTGGTGGCGTACACCAAGACAGGTCAGAGAGCACTTCCACATCTAACAGGATCTCATGTTTAGCAGCATCCATGTTTGGTTTAGCCTCCGTGTTTCTGTCAAGGGAGGAGAGAACATCATGTACAGGAATCATAGAAATGGCTTATTATCTTAATGGCTTTTATACAGCTTGTCACTGTAGAGGTCGTTGGAAAAACCAATTAACACTTGTCATATCTAATATTTCACAAACAAAATATATGTGTCACACAACTAAAGAAATGCCCCCATTTTAAAGATGCATTTTGTGTGTCTTTTTTTAATGCAAAATCATAATTGTCAACTTATTTGTATTGATAAGCAAAGGAAGCTTTAAGTGCTGATGCATTATGGACTTGTACACAATTTATTAAACACAATTTATTTTTATAATCACAGTTTACACAATTTACATTTTTAGGTACTTGGTTAGAAGCCGTCACCAATAAAGCCTTTAGCTACGTTTAAAAGACATCCAACAGCTTCAATTTGTCATTCATAAATAATTTGTGATAACAGAAAATAATGAGTGCACACTTACAAATACAAACTTTTGACTGTCTCGAACCCACATTATATGTTTTGTCCGACATCTTGATTTAGAGAACTGAAACAAGTTACAGATGTAATTTCACATCTTAATGCCATTTCCTTTGATTATGTGTAGTAGCATAAATGCAACACTATCCAAAAATGCCTACCTTATGCACACAATACACAATATCAAATAGCAAGTGTAAGAGAAAGTAATAGCCATAGATGTCATTGTCATCATTGGTGTGGGGGAAACTTCTGAAGCAATTGGAGTCAGGACTCAAAGAGAGACACGATGGAGAGCTGGAGCTTTGATGGCAAACACTGACGGTTTATTTGGAGCTTCGGCCGGAGAGTTCACACGACATATCACGGGCCACGAGTTGACCACACGGTTGAGATGCCACAATCAATTCAGAAGAACAATTCTGAACAGAACCGTGTATTTAGCTAGTTCATCATAACTCCTCTATCAGCTGACGCCAACAGGCAGGAACAGGGAGACCAAACACTGAGATAGGGCTGTGCGATTATGACAAAAATCATAATCACGATTATTTTGGTCAATAATTGATATCACGATTATTAAATACGATTATTCATTGACTTTGAAAACATCCATTTATTGAACTTTTAAACAAATACAAATAATAATTTGAGCAGTATCTTTTTAAATGTTGATTACCCTGAACGTATAATTCAACTGAAAAACCAATACAAAAATAAATGATATATTTACATTTAAATAAATAATATCAAAATAATAAATACCAATAAACAAGATCAACAAATATTTTGGAGCGCACTTCCACAAGCTACTAAACATATGTAAATATGATAAATACAAATAAATTAGACTAAAATAAATTAGATAAAATATGTCACAACCAAGCAAAGCAAAATCGTTTTTTTCGATTATGTTTTCGTAATTGTGGCAGGCCAAAATCGTAATTGCGATTAAAATACGATTAATTGCACAGCCCTACACTGAGAGCACAGCAGCCAAGGTTAAAGGTAGTGCTGCGTACCGGTACGCGGAACCGGTACTGGACTTGTAAAAAGTTTCGGTTCAAGTCCGGTTAAAACCGGAACGTCGGGAACCGGTACTTGGACTTGCAAAAAAACTAGCATTTACGTATATTCTCCTTTTTGTTTTAAACCATCTAAAACCTTCCATAGATCGAGAAATTTGCGCTGAGAAAAGACGAAAAACATCGTGTCGGCTTCTGATATGGCGGCCATGACTGAACTCACGAAGTCTCGCAAAATATCGCAACTGCTCGCGAGATCTGTGTGACGTCAAGGGAAGCTAGCGATGTGATTGGCTTAGACATAGTGGACAGCGTGGGCTGCTGGTCGCCATATTGGATATTTGGTATGTATGTACTGTATAATGTACACATGTAGAGTTGTAGAAAAGACATGATGTACAGACAGTACAGTGCACTCTGACTGTACAGTCACTACAGTGTATACTGTATAGTAGGTGTGTAACAGTGTAATGCGTAGAGTCTACTCTACCTTTCAGCAACGCTTTAGGGATTTAGGCTCAGTCAGCTCAGGGACTGTTTGGTTACTTTAATTTGGTAAATGAAATAAATGTTTGAACTTTGTAGTAGTTCACTGTAGTTGCTGTCATAAGTCATTTGTAGACTAAGTGGCAAAAAGTTTTTTTTTTACATTTGTACTTTGTAGAGAAATGTAGACACAAGTTGGAAGGGAGCACAATAAACCTGACGAGTTTGAATTTGAGTTGATTATGAGTTTATTTTCAATTGATAATTAGCTCACAATAAGTTCACTTTAGTTACTCACACAATTTGACACAAGCCATGGGTTCTGGTCCGGACTTATAAGTCCGGACCTGAACCTGAACCTCTGGACTTGAGTCCGGACCTGAACCTGAATGTGAGTCCAGGTACGTAGCACTAGTTACAGGTGCCTGTGCTCAGTCAGGACACTATGAACTGATAAACTGGGTTAAAGTTATGGGACTTAGAAAATATTTCCCCAACAATTGGTATGTCCCAATTTTTCACAACACTGCACGAATTCACTCAATTAATTCTGTAATAAGGAAATGCAATTGCACCGTGGCCCTTTGCCCAAATCTGATGCAACAGATTAAAAAACATTTTACCCCAGTATCTTAGAATATATTTAAAATTAATGTTCTGTGCAGAATTAGCCTGCAGCCTGCTCTAAAGGGGGGAGATGTCAGGGTTTTATCTCCGTAATGAACTTAGAAAACGCTTATCTCACAGAATTAGAGAGTAAGCGTTAAATAGAAAATAAAACACTTTATGCAGTCAAACAGAGCTTTAAAGCAGCGTCTTCTTCCGAAACATTAGGGAACCCTTATGGTAGTTTTCAATTTCATTTGCATAGTTCTAGGAAGACTGCACTCAGCAGGCTTGTAGATGGAGCTACTAGAAGTTACTAATTTTCCATTCAAAAGAGCCTCTCATGCTTCAATAAATTACACAGGACTCTGAGAGCCCCACAGCCAAAGATGTATTTGTTTTATTATTCATGTCCCACATCAGCGAGGTCATTGGATAAAGGCTTCCAGTATCGAGCCGGCTCTGATTGATCACTGGTTGCAGCATCACTGAGACATTTCTTCTTTAAAGACACTAAAGGCTCCTCTGCTTTCGCATGTTTTCGTCCACGCTGGTTTAATGTCTTCCTCACCAGCCAATTATCTGACCACTTCAAGCAACATTAAGTTCAGTAAAAAACACTATTGCACAGTTCTTGCCCATCACCAGCCTCTGGCCCTCTGCAGTAAGTCACAGTTAGTGAGTTTTGCTTTGTTTTGAGGACATCAAGTTTTAAAAGTGAGCGTAGCAATAGATGCTAAAGAGTGGTGCAGTAGGCTAACCCGGAAGTTAGCATCGCAAGCGCTCATTGGACCAAAATCAATGGTATTTGTACATTGGATGTTGGAAAATAAGCTCTCTTAAAAACACGCGTCTACCATACTGACACGTTTTATTCAACAGGATAATCTCTACATATTAAAACCACTATTACGCTTTTTGTAAAATAAATAACTAGCTAATGTTAGGCTATAAACAAACTACAGCACGGTCACATGACTTCACGTCGCCACCGCTAAGCTAAAGGATGCTAATGTTCGGTGTGAAGACGTTTAGTCGTCTCATTTAGTCACTTGTTGGTTTTTAGGACATGTTCAAAGCTTCAGAGATTCACCAGTGTAGTATTTACTGACGTGTTTTATGTCGTAGAATAAAAAGTGGAAATCTCTTAAGCTTGTGTTAACCACAGACCTTATTTTTTGGCATTTAACTTTTCGAACAAACGTTGACCTAAAAGACAAGGGAAGTGATAAAAATGCTAACTCATTTCCGGGTTTTAAGACTCATTCCTTCACCATTCTAAGGCTGCAGCCACACGAGAACGGTAACGGTCGTATCCGCTACAGTTCTCTATCATATAGACGGTTCGGCCACACGAGGCCGACATGGAAACGCTGAAAACGATAACGGGTCCCAAGGTGGGTAGATCTGCGGACGAAACGCTCTGGGGGGCCAAACGGCTCTGTGTCTACGCCCTATACGATCATTTCCTGATAACGATGACGCAATAGCCCCGCCTCTCCCACCTCTCCTGCTCAGAGATCAGCTGCTGGGCTGTCAGAAGAGGGGGAGGAAAAGAGGGGCTCCATTTATTATTCTTATATTATTATATAGAGTCGTTATCAATTTGTTTTAAAGCTCAATAAATAACAATGAAGACCTCTGACCGGCACTTTTCAAATTATATACAGCAGGAGAACACGCTTGCCTCGGGGAGGGAGAAAAAGAGCCAGAGCGTCCACAGTGGAGAATAAACAGAAGGGCAACCATGCGCGGGAAGTCTTCTTCGCTGCTTTTTGTGTATTTTGTGGCGGAAGTACAGCGCCACTTACAGGCCCGGCATATGTACTACGGCGTCTCCAGTGCTTTCGAGCGGTCTTGTGTGAACGGACACGTTTCTGGTGCCTGTTGCGTGTGGACGGAAGACTTTTTTGATATCGAATTTGGTTTGTTTGCGTTACCGTTCTCGTGTGGCTCCAGTCTAAATATGATATAATAACATCTATCATATATATTTTTGCTCTATCAATTATATTGCAATAAACAGTAAATACAACATACATCTTGATTCATACAGAATACTTATATATTGAATAACCACAAAACATGCAATACTGTACCTGTTGAACATTTTTGATCAAGAGATTAAATGAGCTTTATTGCAATAGAAACGTTGGGTCATATTGCCCAGCCCCATGTGAGCATATTTGAAATTCCACCAGCCATAATCTGCTCCATACATGGTTATACAATAACTGATCCTGAACTGCCAGATGTTTTTGTTACAGAGCGAGACCCTGGGGAGTCATGTCAGTGCCCCCAGGTCTAAATATAGCCTGGAGCTCTGGGAGGAATTGTTCTCTTGCAGTGAATAAAACACATTTTGTTTCGGGGGGAGTATATTAATGATGTATTGTATTACACAAGGACTACACGTTGTTTACTTAACCCGCAGGAATCTACTTCGCTTGCCATATCTGATGGAAATCACTAATATAACCGTGTGTTGTTCTTGTAGCTGGTCCAGTTTATTACACTAGTTTCTCCTCTTTCCTAACACAAAGCAAAGTCAGCCATTTCTCCTCTCTGACACAGTGCATTGTGCAAGTCTCCAGTGATTATAAACCCTCCATGTGGTCCATGAATGAGTTCACACTCGTGTTCATCATGTCTTAGGATATGGTGGGAAGCAGCATGCAGCAGGTACAAACTACAGATCCCCAAAACACACCTGCTGCGCTTCCTCCGTTATCCGAACAGTCGGTGTGCTCCAGAAGTCTTTGTGCCCCCAAAATATAATCCTCCCATCCCCTGCTTAGCCACACTATTGTACCACGTTGAAAGCTAATGTAACTTAACCTCTTCCCCCGAACCCATCAAGCTATTAGAAACCCCTCTTCCATTCCAGTCTCAGTGATCTCTTTCTTCTGTACTCGGGCCTTTTAGTAATACAGCGAGCTTCACTGTAACTCAACCCCCCTCGTCTCGTTCGGACATGACAGTGTTCCTCTGTGTCCGCCAGCTTTCTCCTGAGCTATTGACCGGGTTTGGTGACAAAGCTGACCGTGGTTTATTCTCTGTGTCTGCAGCTACATCAGGGGACTCTCACCTGAAACTGCTATCCGACGTGGCCCAGACAGTGAAGGGCCAGGGGACGATCGCCTGGGTCAACTGTGGGTAAGTAATGGGATTTTTAAAAACACGCTGTGGGACTTCTTCTCCCTCCATCACGCCCATTGACTCTGTCTTTTTTCGACTTTACGGCCCCTCTTGTGCGAGGAATTTTCTGACGGTAGTTAAAAAGGCAGAACAATTTACTACTCCCAAAAATGTCTCCACAGCCATTCATCTGCACAATTTATGGTTTCTCTTTTTTCACCGGGGTGTAAATGGCCTTGTTCCACCGGCTCCTTTGTGAGGGTGTAATTTGACAGCAGGCCACTCACCTATTGGAGAGCTTTTGAAGCCGGGGGTCTAATGGTTTCTCTTTGAACCATTTAAGTTCTCCCTTTTCACTTCTCCCTTTTGTGTACATATTATCTTAACATGGTTAATGATTAATGGAGGCAATCCGGTACCACTTTACAATAAGATTACAAGGCTTTATAATTAGGTTATTAATTCGGTTGTAAACACTTTATTAATCATTAAGAACCATTTATAAACCAGTTCTAACATACATCAACACAGGCTCACTATTTGGCAAGATGACTAAGCCTTATATTGGCTACTTAGCGAGAATCAACTCAGTGAACAACAGATACCAAGGATGCTGGCTGACGAAGGAGACAAAGTAAGCTAGGTAGCCAATATAAGGCTTAGTCATCTTGCCAAATAGTGAGCCCACATTTAAGTCTTATATTGGCTACTTAGCGAGAATCAACTCGGTGAACAACAGATACCAAGGATGCTGGCTGATTAAGAAGACGAAGTAAGCTAGGTAGCCAATATAAGACTTAGTCATCTTGCCAAATAGTGAGCCCACATTTAAGTCTTATATTGGCTACTTAGCTTACTTCGTCTCCTTCATCAGCCAGCATCCTTGGTATCTGTTGCTCACTGAGTTGATTCCCACCCCCCCCCCCATCTTGATGTTTCTTGGCATCTCTTATGACCATTTATTTACGAGTTACTAACATTTATAGTCGCCAAAAGGGAGTCTTATTGTAAAGTGTGAAACAAATCACCATTTATTAATGAGTTACTACCATTTCTAATAAGGCTTAGCAGCACAGATACATGTGGGCTCACTATTTAGCAAGATGACTAAGCCTTATATTGGCTACTTAGCGAGAATCAACTCAGTGAACAACAGATACCAAGGATGCTGGCTGATGAAGAAGACGAAGTAAGCTAGGTAGCCAATATAAGGCTTAGCAGTACAGATACATGTGGGCTCACTATTTGGCAAGCAACCTGTCACAGTTGCCCTGTTTATCTCATGTCTTATAAAAGCTTATTAATGATTTATAAAGTGTTCACAACCTAATTAATAAACGAATTACAAACTATTCCTAAACCCTTTATAAGGGTAGTCTTATTGTAAAGTGGTGCAATGCTTCTTCTCTGCCCTCCGACAGTGAAGCCAAAAGATGTTCTTTGTCAGAGTTTCTTAACATTTCTTTGAGTCATTTCGTTTAAATCTGGTTGAATGTCTCCCATCAAGAGGGATTTTTATGTTGTTTTTAGTTGCGTGTGCAACATTTAAAATGATCAGTCACTCTGTTGGTGTATTCAAGAGGAATTATTTGGTTACAGGGCATACAACACAAAAGTAAATACAGTTATATATAAAGAAAAAGAAAATTTGTTTACAGTTCTGTTTCATATGGGTGTCGAGAGATTTATCCATAGATCTCTTAATGTTGCTCTCAAAGTGCACCAGATTGATGCTATTAACTTCAACATTTAAAAATCTTCCTGGGGGAGCATGCCCCCGGACCCCCCCAGGTGAGGTCCCCCCCCCCCCCACTTAAATCATGTCCACATGGATAGGAAACTAAATACTTTTGCACACAGCTTGTGTCCATATCTTTCTGTTTGGGTGGTCATGCCACAACCGTGCACGTCATGGTAAGATATCTGGATTAAGAGGTTGCTTTTTCTTTGCACAGCATGAAAGAAAGGCGAAATGAATGGGCTGTGATTTTAATTTTTTTTTGCAGAGGTTGAGTTCAATAATTTGGACGGCCCTTGGAGGATGTTATAAAAATTGAAATGGCCCCTGACAGGAAAAAGGTTCCCCACCCCTGGCCTATAGGGTCATTATTTTAATACTCATAGTTATTTGATACTAGTTCAAATTCAGGGGACCAATTTGGCGCCAAAACATTCATTGCCTTGCTTTGAGTAATATCCACATGTTTTTCTTTGTTATTGGAAACAAATGATCTCATCTCATTTGTAAATGTTTAAACACAAGGACACGTACCAAAACAATAAATTAACTAAATGTGGCACGATAATTGTTTCCCTCTCATCAAAAACAAATCAAACATGATCACTGAACAAAGGAAAACAGTCTCTCACTAAATTGTCTTTTTAGTATAATAGAAATTGACATTATACCAAATGATTTAACACAGAGAGATTAATAATCGTATATCTTTTTCTGTCATTGTTAATGTTGAAGGGTTTTTGACCTTATTGGACAAACAAGCTATTTAATGACGTCACCTTTAGGTCTTTAGTAACCATTAATAGGTGACTAAGCAATTAATCTATTAACAAAAAAATAAAAACAGGTATTTAGTCAATTAAAACAGTCATTTGTTGCATTTAAAGTCCTATATTTCTGGTTTAAAGTCTCTTTTTCTATTCTCCTAACCCTTCCCTGCAGAACGACCCATCTGTCATCCTTTACATTAGAGCACATCTATCTCCAGTGTCACAGTGGAAGTGTTTCTCCTCAGTGGATGTTTTCCCCACTAACCACAGCTCCTTCTGCTCCCCAGTGATCTGACTTTGGCTTGTTGTTCTTTCTTTCTTTCCTGGTGTTCGGTTCCACTTACTTTATTTAATTTGTTTCATACCTGTCAACCCATCAACTGCATGAACCAGAGAGGAAAGCATGTATCATAGAACAGGAAACTGTGAGGAAGGCTGTAACTCCCCTTTGACACCGAGTGCTCATTGCAGCATTCACAATCTCTCTCAAGCTTATCCTTGATCCAAGACGGAGAGGAAGAGAAACTAAACTCAGAAGTTCACATTCCTCTTCAAAGAAACCCCATGATTTTCTATTTTTACTGTTTACTTTTGACTTGGGAGAGTATGGTATCCTCTCTTTCTTCCTCTGCCAACAACTCCATATTAGAAAATGCTGTTAAAGGTCACCCATTACGCAAAATCCTCTTCTTCATGTCTCTTCTACATCAACATGTGTCCCCTCTTCTTCATGTCTCTTCTACATCAACATGTGTCCCCTCTTCTTCATGTCTCTTCTACATCAACATGTGTCCCCTCTTCTTCATGTCTCTTCTACATCAACATATGTCCCCTCTTCTTCATGTCTCTTCTACATCAACATGTGTCCCCTCTTCTTCATGTCTCTTCTACATCAACATGTGTCCCCTCTTCTTCATGTCTCTTCTACATCAACATGTGTCCCCTCTTCTTCATGTCTCTTCTACATCAACATGTGTCCCCTCTTCTTCATGTCTCTTCTACATCAACATGTGTCCCCTCTTCTTCATGTCTCTTCTACATCAACATGTGTCCCCTCTTCTTCATGTCTCTTCTACATCAACATGTGTCCCCTCTTCTTCATGTCTCTTCTACATCAACATGTGTCCCCTCTTCTTCATGTCTCTTCTCAATCAACATGTGTCCCCTCTGTGGAAAGAGACTCTGAAAGTTTCAGGAACAAAGATTCTCTCTCTTTTTGTCCTGATCCATTTCTATAAAAACCTGTCTGAAAATGAGCTGATCAGATTTTGGACACTTTATGATGTCATCACGATGTTTTGGCTTGTGTAACCATTAGCCAATCACCAACCAAGGTAACCCTTTTTTTATAAGTGTGTGGTTGCGTTCTAGTCACTTTTCTCAGATACCTCATTCACACCAACGGTGTTTCAGGGCCGGTTCGGAGCTGGAGCTTGAAAAGCACCGGGTTTTCCTGTTCACACCGCAGCGGAGCAGCCTCTTAGCTCCGGAATCTGGTTCGTTTCAAGCTCCGAAAAATTGTCCGGCTAGAGCAAAAGCACCGCATACGTCACGCTTACGTCGAGGCGGGGGCAGGGGCGGGATCAACTCCTGAACAACAACAAAAAGGCAGCGTTTTATACAGTTTGTACACAACGATGGAGAAACTTAACAAGCAGCAGTGGTCCACTAAAGAGACCAGCTACCTACTGGGAATCTGGTCTTCCGAAGAGGTACAGAGGAAGCTGGAGCACAATCGGCCATTGTTGTTGTTGTCGGTGTCAGCTGTGAGGGGTTTCCGCGCGGTTTGGCTTTATGAAGCAGGCACGCAAACGGTTACGTCATCACGCAAACGATGACGCAATGACGCAGCACCAGTCGGACTCTGGGCGGTGTGAAAAGAGCCGGAGCTAAACCGAAGAACCGGTTCTGAACCTGAAAAGCTTTAGCACGGAGCTTGAACCGGAGTTGCGTTGGTGTGAATGAGGTATGAGCTACTGCTTGTTACAACTTTTATTTGCCGTACTCGCCTTTAACTGTTAGCTCAGGATAATCTCGCCCCCCTCCGACGTAAGCGTGACGTATGCAGTTCTTGCTTCTAGGCTGACAATTTTTTGGTGCTTGAAACGAACCGGATTCCGGAGCTTAGAGGCGGCTCCGCTGCGGTGTGAACAGGAAAAAACAGTGCTTTTCAGGCTCTAGCTCCGAACCGGCCCTGGAACCGCGTTGGTGTGAAAGCCCCATCAGAGAGGCGTGGGGAGGGGCTCCTTATTTTCATCTAAAGTAACAGACAGAGAATCAGCACTTTTGAAACAGGGCAGAAACAGAGGGGATTATGGGATGCTACAATGATCTGTTTGGTGTTTCAGCCAATCAGAGACATGTTCTGTATATATCTGAGACCTGTAATATATTGATGAAAAACAGTAGAATAGGAGACCTTAAATGCTGAGCAGAAGATTTCTATTTGAAACCCAGCCACATTTCTGACAGGAGAGCTAGAGTTATCCCGGTTCATCACTACAGGACACACAGATCCGGAGCCAGGCTCTGTAGAGAAGGCATTGTGCTACTTGGCATGTTTCACCACCGTCTCAAATGGGCCGCTTCCCAATCGAACCTCCAGCTGTGAGCCCATGGTGGACAGAGGGAGAGTGAGAGCAGTCCGCATATCACAGCGTGAGAACGGTCAGCGCTGCCAAAGGAAAGAGGGCCAGAATGACACACTTTGAACAGATGACAGGCACCTGAGTGTTGGCCAACTGGGATCCACCAGGAAGGATGAGCTCATACAGGAAGGGAACAAGAGATGGTACTCAAGTAGAAGTACAGATACTCGTGTTTCAAAATACTCTGGTAAAAGTAGAAGTACTGACTAAACTTCTTTACTCAAGTAAAAGTAAAGAGGCTTTGAAATGTACTTCAGTAAAAAGTACCCATAACTAGCAGCTGTTTTAAAGAGTACCTGACCTCCCTTTATATTAATAGAACAATAATGTCATTGTTAGCTAATGAATGTTTCCATGCTGAACAACGGCAACATGACAATGTTTCCATTGGTTCCTCTTCTTTAGAGAAGAGCAGGAAATGATGGATACACGGATCGTGTTCAAATCAATAGGCACGCAATGACTCTAAAGAATAATGATCACGCCACCAAACACACATTCAGACTAAAGGAACCAGCTGTTTGGAAAATGAGAGAAGTAGAAAGTACAGGTATTTGGGTTCAACATGTAAGAAGTAGAAAGTACAGGTATTTGAGTTCAACATGTAAGAAGTAGAAAGTACAGGTATTTGTGTTCAACATGTGAGAAGTAGAAAGTACAGGTATTTGTGTTCAACATGTAAGAAGTAGAAAGTACAGGTATTTGTGTTCAACATGTAAGAAGTAGAAAGTACAGGTATTTGGGTTCAACATGTAAGAAGTAGAAAGTACAGGTATTTGTGTTCAACATGTAAGAAGTAGAAAGTACAGGTATTTGAGTTCAACATGTAAGAAGTAGAAAGTACAGGTATTTGTGTTCAACATGTAAGAAGTAGAAAGTACAGGTATTTGTGTTCAACATGTAAGAAGTAGAAAGTACAGGTATTTGGGTTCAACATGTAAGAAGTAGAAAGTACAGGTATTTGTGTTCAACATGTAAGAAGTAGAAAGTACAGGTATTTGTGTTCAACATGTAAGAAGTAGAAAGTACAGGTATTTGTGTTCAACATGTAAGAAGTAGAAAGTACAGGTATTTGGGTTCAACATGTAAGAAGTAGAAAGTACAGGTATTTGTGTTCAACATGTAAGAAGTAGAAAGTACAGGTATTTGGGTTCAACATGTAAGAAGTAGAAAGTACAGGTATTTGTGTTCAACATGTAAGAAGTAGAAAGTACAGGTATTTGGGTTCAACATGTAAGAAGTAGAAAGTACAGGTATTTGAGTTCAACATGTAAGAAGTAGAAAGTACAGGTATTTGTGTTCAACATGTAAGAAGTAGAAAGTACAGGTATTTGTGTTCAACATGTAAGAAGTAGAAAGTACAGGTATTTGTGTTCAACATGTAAGAAGTAGAAAGTACAGGTATTTGTGTTCAACATGTAAGAAGTAGAAAGTACAGGTATTTGGGTTCAACATGTAAGAAGTAGAAAGTACAGGTATTTGAGTTCAACATGTAAGAAGTAGAAAGTACAGGTATTTGAGTTCAACATGTAAGAAGTAGAAAGTACAGGTATTTGTGTTCAACATGTAAGAAGTAGAAAGTACAGGTATTTGTGTTCAACATGTAAGAAGTAGAAAGTACAGGTATTTGGCTTCAACATGTAAGAAGTAGAAAGTACAGGTATTTGAGTTCAACATGTAAGAAGTAGAAAGTACAGGTATTTGTGTTCAACATGTAAGAAGTAGAAAGTACAGGTATTTGTGTTCTAAATGTAAGAAGTAGAAAGTACAGGTATTTGGGTTCAACATGTAAGAAGTAGAAAGTACAGATATTTGTGTTCAACATGTAAGAAGTAGAAAGTACAGGTATTTGGGTTCAACATGTCAGAAGTAGAAAGTACAGGTATTTGTGTTCAACATGTAAGAAGTAGAAAGTACAGGTATTTGTGTTCTAAATGTAAGAAGTAGAAAGTACAGGTATTTGGGTTCAACATGTAAGAAGTAGAAAGTACAGGTATTTGTGTTCAACATGTAAGAAGTAGAAAGTACAGGTATTTGGGTTCAACATGTAAGAAGTAGAAAGTACAGGTATTTGTGTTCAACATGTAAGAAGTAGAAAGTACAGGTATTTGTGTTCAACATGTAAGAAGTAGAAAGTACAGGTATTTGTGTTCTACATGTAAGAAGTAGAAAGTACAGGTATTTGGGTTCAAAATGTAAGAAGTAAAAGAAAAAAGTCGTCAGAAAAATAAGTAGTGGAGTAAAGTACTGATACTAGAAAAATGTACTTAAGTACAGTAACAAAGTATTTGTACTCCACTACTTCCCCCTTCTGAAGGGAAGTAGTAGTACAGTGCTCACCGAGAACACGGTACAAAGCAGGATTTTGTCTGGATCAATGAGAGCAGCTGAGTACAAACAAGCACAGCACGGATTAGGATTTGTGTTTTGGAAGAGTTGTAATTAAATGGCATGCAGGGGCTTCATCCTCTTTGCATGATGAATCCATAATTAATCCGTCACAAAAAGGGTCTCTGTTGCACAACCTGATTGCCAAGGTTTTGGAAATGCTGTTGCACATTTCACCAGTAGCGTACCTCTTTAATATCAAACTGATAGATGGATGGATGGATGGATGGATGGATAGATGGATGGATAGATAGATAGATGGATTGATTTATAGATGGATGGATAGATAGATAGATAGATGGATGGATAGATGGATAGATAGATAGATAGATACTTTATTGAACCTCATTTGGGGAATTGTTTGTGTTGGACAGCAGGTTAGACCCCATATTTACGAACAGGATTCAAATATTTATAGTGAATATATGCGTTCTTCAACTGGAACCAGCAAAGACCTCCAAAAAATGATCGTTCCAACAAATTCTGTACCAAATATTTGGAACAGTGCACTTCCTCAATGATGCTGTACACACCCAAGGCCTATTTGAACTAAAGGAGTAAGATACAAACTGATGTTTTCATTTATTTAAATCCTCAGGGTTGGCGAGAACAGTCTTTCTCTTTTTCTTCTCTTTCACTTTTGTGATGAGTAATTGTTCTTTACCAATATGTCTCCTGGAGCATTATGACTTATTCCAACAACACATGATTGGACCGTTGTTTTCTTGGCATCTGCTGTACTGTTACAGTCTCTATATCCTCATCTGTTTCTCAGCACCTTATTACTTCTCGTCCGCCTTCTCCTCCTGCTCAGCCTCCACTTCTACCATAACAGTTGTATACTTCCTGCTCTGACGCATAGACTGAGGTTACCCTAGAGATGAATGCACAGCGGTGCTTATCATCCGACGGACTGGTCTCTGATGAATTGCCATTAATTGCCTTTGTGTGCTGAACACTAGTGAGTCATTCTCACTTCTTTGGTCTTCCATTTGTTCTGAGATTTAGGCGTACTGCTGTGTCATTGGTTGATTCAGAGAAAGGGCAGATCACAATGGCATGCAACTTTGTTTTTCTGTGAGTCAGTCTGACTGTGAGAGTAAGAGACTGAAAGCCCATGTCCATTGTTGTACTCGTCAGAGCCAGGAAATGTAACCTGGCCTTTGCACATTCCTGCAAATCGTGCCTTCTAACAATACGTGATGGTATTTCATGCCAGGACTGAGAAGCTCAGTCCTGTTCAAACACAATAGTAAGACATTTTATCTCCATTATCTAATCGGACTGAGCGTCTCTAAATAACCTTTTTTTGAGGATAAACACATCGCGAAAGTACGGAAGAGGGCCGCATGTGGAAAAGGATTTGAGATCTGACCAATAGTGATTTTTAATCTGTTAAAAAAAGTCTTGAATTCTGAGAATTTTTTCCTCAGAAATTTGACTTTTTTCTCAGAAACCTAACCATTTTCTTTTTTTTATACTTTTGGTCACAACCCAAAACGAATTTTCTCATCTGGCCCTAATACTCTTCCCTACGAAAGCCTGCCAAATTGCACCATGATTTTTTTTCAACTATCAGCGATCTCAATTTGGGATCCTTAGTTCATTTACTCTGTCAAATTTCCCCCAAAGTCCAACTTTAAAGTGATTGAAATCAACAATTTCACTTATTGACTTCACAGCATGCGTCTGTGAACAACCAAAGAGATCTGACCATGTTTCATTCACGATATATCCAGTTGTGAATGATTACAAGTCAACTTAAATGAGGGTCCCTTGTTTAATTCAGGGCTTATTATCCCAGTGTTGTCCTCTCAGCCTCTGTCACTTGTGGCAATTTCTCAATGATTGGCAGACTGGTTTTAAATCGGATGACTGAGCGTCCTCTGCAGATCGTGTCAAGGTCACATCTGGTCTTGCCGGTGCCATCTGCCTTCATGAGTCAGCAGAATATGGCTTTAAGCACACAGTCATTACCTGAAGGACTGTCACACCGCTCCTCGTATAACGCAGAAATACACCGAACGTATATCTGCCTCTCTGTGGGTCTTGGAGCCGTAATTGAATTCCAGCTTCTCTTTTAATTTATTAGCATCCGGCCTTCTCTCCGGCTCAGATCTCCCTCCATGTCTTTCTCTCTCGAAATGAAAGCACATATACCTTGCTCTTTTACATCAGAAGAGTACTTCAAGCTGCTCGTATTACCTCTCTGTAGCGAATGTGAAGTGTGTGTGTAGGTGGTATTTCCTTTTCAACTAGGCTCTGGTTTTTCAATTACAGAAATAAGCCTATTTTCGTTATGCTTACAAGTGGTACATTATAGGTTGTAATCAGCATAATAATCCCATTTCACATGTATGTGTACCGGAGCAGCTAATAAATAGAGCCTGGTTTATATGGCTCTGCACACACATGTCATTCGATTGGTCTTTGAGATGTAAATGCAGTTATGTCTTCACGCAGCTTCCACCTTCCACTTTTCCTAATTCACTTCGGTGAAGCGTGATTGGAAAGACTTTGTAAAACAAAAATCGTGCCGACAAAGCATATTTTTAAACAGAATTAGGTATGTAATGTAGAAATGAATATACAGAATACATAATAGTAGCAGTACAAAGAATATAACAAGTGTGACCACTGCTCCCAAGCCCTGTTGTTGCCATTTTATTTTCTGTTGAATAAGGTTAGTTAGACCATGAGTTAGACCATGAGTTAGACCCGAGTCTTCCTGACAGTGTGCCGCTGCCCGGTGTAATTCAAATGTACCGCAGCGCGCACCACAGACACACAGCTGCTGCCCTGCCGCAGCACCGGAAATGGAACTGCTGGGAGAAAAACAGACTATCAGAGATGTAACGTTATCTTTGATAATATTTCGTCGCCTCATTTTTCGTCAACGAAAGTAAAGAGAGATTTTGGCATAGTTTTTATTTAGTAAACTACATTTTCGTCTCGTCACTTTTCGTCAACGATATTGCATGATGATTTTGTTACAGTTATTGTTTACTGCCGTCTCGTCATCGTCTCGTTTTCGTGATGGAAAAAAAGGTCGTTGACGAACATATTTCGTCATAGTTTTAGTCAACGAAATTAACACTACTATCATCATCATCAGTTTTATTGAAGAGATTCAAGGTCAATTTTTAAAAGACATACAACACTCAAATATAAATTAAAAAAGGCAGTTATACCAATGTTTCCACAGAGGTGACTGGTATCGTACAGCACTGAGACACGGATTTGAAAGCAGCATAAGGACAAAATATCAGAAACATTCAATCGACAGATACATTTGTACATCAGATTTCTCAAGAGAGCATGGAACGTGTTGACTCGTCGACTACGTTTCCACCTTTCCTCTATCGACAAATGCATTTCCTAGAACACTATGCATGATTAAATGCCTTTTTAATCTCAAAATATGTTTGTACACACAGACAGATCAAAATACTGTTTCCCACAGTCCCGAGGTATAACAAAAAAAAAAAACATTAAAATACAAGGACTTTGTGTGTTTCTTTGGTTCCATTATCAAATCATTCTAGGATACCGACTACGTTTCCACCTGTCCTCTATCGACAAATGCATTTCCTAGAACACAATGCAATGAAAGTGATTGAATGAATCCTCTCTCTCTCTCTCTCTCTCTCTCTCTCTCTCTCTCTCTCTCTCTCTCTCTCTCTCTCTCTCTCTCTCTCTCTCTCTCAGGGAATCGGAGGGCCGTAAGCTGTGTAAGAAAGTGAAGGTGGACCCCAGCTCTAAACATGGAGGAGCAGAGCTGCTGCATTATAAGTGAGTACCCAGAACCTCAGCAGGCTGTCAAACACTCACCCACAGCTCAGTGCTTTCTGGAAGGTGGACCCGTGTTCTCTGAATGATGTGGTTCAGCTTTTTCCTCCTGCTGTTGTGAGCTCTGTGTCTGCTTTGTGTTGCAGAGATGGGACGTTCCACACCGAGTACAACAGACCCGCCACCTTCAAGGTAAGTGCTCCGCTAAAACCTGACATTTTTAAACCAGGGGGGCTATTGTCTATTCCATTTTCAAAGTTCAGTGTTAGTTATTCTATAAGACTTTCCTGAGTAGTAGTGCAGTGTGTCTGTGGACTTTGTGGATCACCATAATACCATATTTTTACTTAAATGACACATTTCGTAATTCGTTTTTCAAAATTTGACACCTTACTTTCCAATTACACTCCTGAAATATATATTCTCTATTTAGGGTATACATTTTATATAATATTACACCCATATCACACCTATATTACACCGTTATTACAGCATTACAACAGACATATTGCACTGTTATTACTAAATGATTACACCCATATCACTCTGTTATTACTAAATGATTACACCCATATCACTCTGTTATTACTAAATGATTACACCCATATCACTCTGTTATTACACCACTATTACACCCATATCACTCTGTTATTACACCACTATTACATACTTATAACACCCATATCACTCTGTTATTACACCGTTATTACAGCATTACAACAGACATATTGCATTGTTATTACTAAATGATTACACCCATATCACTCTGTTATTACACCATTATTACACACATATAACACCATTATTACACCCATATCACTCTGTTATTACACCATTATTACACCCATATCACTCTGTTATTACACCATTATTACACCCATATCACTCTGTTATTACACCATTATTACACCAATTTTACATCCATATTACAAATATACAACACCCATGTTACAGTGGGAAACATTGGGATTATAACTATTTCATTATAATCATAATAAAATATATTTTAAAAGCTTGCAGATTAAGTTATTGTTCATTTTGTAGTACATTTAACATTTAAGATAAAGTGCTGCTAATATGTCAAATAAAATGCTTCATTTAGTAGCATTTAAATTGTTGTTTTTCTCAGTCCTTTTAAGGATCATTATAAGTAGCCATACTAATACAAATTAAAATAATAATAGTCTGAAACTGATATATTCTCTGTGATGTTATCGTGCCGGGAAAATATCATTCTGTTGCAACATGTATCTAAGTTTGCTTAAAAGACCGTGATATGTCAATGTTTTGTTGCCAGCTTTTTTCCGATGCCCCTAAATAGCCAATAAAACGTTATTGCAGGTTAAAGGTGAACATACTCTTGCATATTTCCTGACCTATCTGGCGTCACCTTCCACATCCAGCCTCCCACACACACTCAGCAGATTACTCTATAGCCTCTTAACATGTTTATCGTGGCACCGCTCCATCTGTTACATCCATGAATCAGAGCAAAACGGCTAAATGGAAATCATTCAGCAGCATCTGGAGGTATCTACGTGGTCTGATAGATATCTACTGCCTGTTGAGGAAGTAGTTAGCTTCAGGGGAAATCAATACTTAAATCCAATATTTCCTCAGACTGTCCACGGTTGTAGCATGTGATAGGCTGGGGAAGCACACTTGACATACAGAAATATCTTTCTGGAGATGCATTTGTCTTTCTTTGGCAAACCAAATATATTACAGACTACAGTATTTAGAGAGTAAATCACTCAACAGCCATGTATCATTATATAGTTTAGCCAGATTACAGAATAAACTAAATAAACTCACAGCTGTTATTTAAGCCGCAGATATCAACAGTCCCTCTCATTAAAAGTGCCCTCAAGACCCAAGTTTGCATGTCATGTAATGATTATATTTTTAAATAAATAAGCCCCGAAGTTAAAGTCTAAACAGACTTTCTTTGTTGGAGTTCTTTAGAAATCCTCCGTCAGTAAATCTGGGAGCAATAGCTGCTTTCATCTTCACTGTTTTTAATGTATTCGTCTCCTCGCGAAGTGTTTTGCCCACATTTCTCTCACTAGCAGATGGAAAGGCGTCGAAAACAACAAAACAATAAAAGTCTCAGTTAAAAACATCCTGATGATATCTTCATAATCCTTTAATATTCCACCCGTGTCCACATTGTCATTGTTGTAGCGCTGCTGAATGAAATACTTCCTGCTGTCGCCTGCACAGACATATGGTGCATTATATTTACACAGAGCTTTACTAAGCCCATTACCAGACACTTGCAGGTAGTGAGATATCTCCGACACCTCCTGGATCTACGCACATGTTGGTCTGTACGAGTTTCCATCTGCCGCTGCCTACAGCCTCCAATATGCTCAAGAGTTTCTTCTGCAATGCTCCGGTAAATCATCAGCAGTGCGGCTGCACCATTTGAAAAAAGACAAAACAAATTGTGATCAGATATTACAATCACAATAGAGGAGGGATTGATCATTTTTGCAACATGTTTCTCAATATGTTAAAAAAAACAAGGGTTTGATTTTTTTTTTTGGAGGGTTTTTAACAACTAATAGGTTTTATTAAGTGTGTTAATTTAACACATTTAGCCTTTTAATACATCATATCTCTTATATACAAAAGTATTTAGTCAGCCACCAATTGTGCAAGTTCTCCCACTTAAAAAGATGAGGCCTGTAATTTTCCTCCTAGGTATATTTCAACTGTGAGAGACAGAATGAGAAGAAAAAAATCCAGAAAATCACATTGTCTGATTTTTTTAAGAATTTATTTGCAAATGATGGTGGAAAATAAGTATTTGGTCAATAACAAAAGTTCATCTCAATACTTTGTTATATACCCTTTGTTGGCAATGACAGGTCAAACGTTTTCTGTAAGTCTTCACAAGGTTTTCACACACTGTTGCTGGTATTTTGGCCCATTCTTCCATGCAGATCTCCTCTAGAGCAGTGATGTTTTGGGGCTGTCGCTGGGCAACACGGACTTTCAACTCCCTCCAAAGATTTTCTATGGGGTTGAGATCTGGAGACTGGTTAGGCCACTCCAGGACCTTGAAATGCTTCTTACGAAGCCACTCCTTCGTTGCCCGGGCGGTGTGTTTGGGATCATTGTCATGCTGAAAGACCCAGCCACGTTTCATCTTCAATGCCCTTGCTGATGGAAGGAGGTTGTCACTCAAAATCTCACGATACATGGCCCCATTAATTCTTTCCTTTACACGGATCAGTCGTCCTGGTCCCTTTGCAGAAAAACAGCCCCAAAGCATGATGTTTCCCCCCCCATGTTTCACAGTAGGTATGGTGTTCTTTGGATGCAGCTCAGCATTCTTTCTCCTCTAAACACGTCTAGTTGAGTTTTTACCAAAAGGTTCTATTTTGGTTTCATCTAACCATATGACATTGTCCCAATCCTCTTCTGGATCATCTAAATGCTCTCTAGCAAACTTCAGACGGGCCTGGACATGTACTGGCTTAAGCAGGGGGACATGTCTGGCACTGCAGGATTTGAGTCCCTGGCGGCGTAGTGTGTTACTGGTAGCCTTTGTTACTTTGGTCCCAGCTCTCTGCAGGTCATTGTGGTTCTGGGAGTTTTGCTCACCGTTCTTGTGATCATTTTGACCCCACAGGGTGAGATCTTGCGTGGAGCCCCAGATCGAGGGAGATTATCAGTGGTCTTGTATGTCTTCCATTTTCTAATAATTGCTCCCACAGTTGATTTCTTCACACCAAGCTGCTTACCTATTGCAGATTCAGTCTTCCCAGCCTGGTGCAGGTCTACAATTTTGTTTCTGGTGTCCTTTGACAGTTCTTTGGTCTTGGCCATAGTGGAGTTTGGAGTGTGACTGTTTGAGGTTGTGGACAGGTGTCTTTTATACTGATAACGAGTTCAAACAGGTGCCATTAATACAGTTAACGAGTGGAGGACAGAGGAGGCTCTTAAAGAAGAAGTTACAGGTCTGTGAGAGCCAGAAATCTTGTTTCTTTGTAGGTGACCAAATACTTATTTTACCGAGGAATTTACCAATTCATTCATTAAAAATCCTACAATGTGATTTCTTGGATTCTTTCCCCCCATTTTGTCTCTCATAGTTGAAGTGTACCTAGGATGAAAATTACAGGCCTCTCATCTTTTTAAGTGGGAGAACTTGCACAATTGATGGCTGACTAAATACTTTTTTGCCCCACTGTATCTCTTCAAACTGGCATATCCACTCTGATCACATCACACATCCTCTGTTATTATTGATTATATTATCTTGTTTTTGTCCGGTTTCTTTTGTGTTTTATGTACCTTGTACGGCGACCTTGAGAGCCTTGAAACTCGCCCTTTTATAAATAAAATGTATTATTATTATTTAACAAATATTGTGCTTCCTTTGATTGGATGTTGCACTATTTAGATAACATTTAAATTAATTGTGCAGCCCTATCAGTAGTCATTCTGTTCAGGAGATTATTCTTATGCCAGTTGTTGCATGCATGTTGCCTTTGTTCATCATTCTGACTTGTTCATCTTCTTTTGTCTCCATTCAGTCCATGGTGGCGTTCTTAAAAGACCCATCGGGACCCCCGCTGTGGGAGGAGAACCCTGAAGCGAAAGACATCGTCCATGTAGAGACAGAAAAAGTAAGTAGTTTCCTAAACAACACTTTTGTTTTTCTTCCATAACATAATGACAACACTATAATACTTGCGCTCCTATTGGCTAGCGTGGCAACACATTGTACCTGAAGGGGCGGGACATCTCTAAGTGGTTGACCAATCACAACAGAGCCGGCCAGCTAACCAATCAGAGCAGACTGGGCTCTGGTTTCAGACAGAGGGTGAAAAGAGGTGCCGCAGCACAGGCAGTATGAGAGAAATAAAGAGCTTTTTGAACATTAAAGCATGGAGACATGTGGAGACACTACATACTGATATACACCTGAACATCAGCAGGAGAGGACTCTTTAAAGTAGAGACACTACATACTGATATACACCGGAACATCAGCAGGAGAGGACTCTTTTAAAGTAGAGACACTACATACTGATATACACCTGAACATCAGCAGGAGAGGACTCTTTAAAGTAGATACACTACATACTGATATACACCTGAACATCAGCAGGAGAGGACTCTTTAAAGTAGAGACACTACATACTGATATACACCTGAACATCAGCAGGAGAGGACTCTTTAAAGTAGAGACACTACATACTGATATACACCGGAACATCAGCAGGAGAGGACTCTTTTAAAGTAGAGACACTACATACTGATATACACCTGAACATCAGCAGGAGAGGACTCTTTAAAGTAGATACACTACATACTGATATACACCTGAACATCAGCAGGAGAGGACTCTTTAAAGTAGAGACACTACATACTGATATACACCTGAACATCAGAAGGAGAGGACTCTTTAAAGTAGAGACACTACATACTGATATACACCTGAACATCAGCAGGAGAGGACTCTTTAAAGTAGAGACACTACATACTGATATACACCTGAACATCAGCAGGAGAGGACTCTTTAAAGTAGAGACACTACATACTGATATACACCTGAACATCAGCAGGAGAGGACTCTTTAAAGTAGAGACACTGCATACTGATATACACCTGAACATCAGCAGGAGAGGACTCTTTAAAGTAGAGACACTACATACTGATATACACCTGAACATCAGCAGGAGAGGACTCTTTAAAGTAGAGACACTACATACTGATATACATCTGAACATCAGCAGGAGAGGACTCTTTAAAGTAGAGACACTACATACTGATATACACCTGATCATCAGCAGGAGAGGACTCTTTAAAGTAGAGACACTACATACTGATATACACCTGAACATCAGCAGGAGAGGACTCTTTAATGTTGATGGACAGTAACTGTGATAATAAGACAGAGGAAGCAGGTAATGTAGGATCCAGCTCTCCTGTCCTGCTGAGGGTTTGATCTGCCTCTAAAGCTGACTCAGCAGCATGCCCACCTCTGCAACAAAACACCCACACAGGAAAGTACAATATCAGGGCTTTATCATCAAAGAGCTGCTCAGCGTGGTTCATGAAGTTTACCAAAAAGCCTGAAAAACATTTCCAGACAGCACTCGTCCAGTTAGGTCAGATGGCACTCGTCTTAACCCCCCCCGGGACATTCCCCTGACAATCTGACACACTCACAGATATATACAGCATTTTGAAAACCCTGTGACTCAACGAACAGCAGTTCTGTTGGTTTCCACAAGCTCGCCCTCTCCTGCCCTGAGGCTTGTTGAAGGTATCCACAGAAGATTGTGCTGAATGTGAGTTATTAGGAAGTATCCACACTCATGGAGGTGAAGAGGAGCAGGAGGAATTGTCGGGGGGGGGGGGGTCTATCTGCTGTCAGAATAACTGTAATGTGTCTGCTGATGTGGAAAATACAGTCTATTAATTTGCTGAAAAAGCTGGAAGATGACGGTGTGCTTAGTTGTTTTAGAGCTCCATCTAAACGGAGAGATACTTAATTACATCTTGAATTTTCTTGGACAAAGTCATTTGATTTACTGTACAAAGGCTTCTTGTTACGTTGAGGGTAAGACTGCAGGAACTAAATTCAGTACGAAGACAGAGGAGGCGTATGTAGGAGTTTATACAAAAAGGGGGTCCAGACTAGCTAACGTAAAAAACAGAAGAACTAACAAGTACTAACCAGGGGACTACGGCTGCTCAATTAATCGTATTTTAATCGCAATTACGATTTTTTTTTTCAATATATGGATGTTTTCAAAGTAAATGGATAATCGTTTTTAATAATCGTGATATCAATTATTGACCCAAATAATCGAGATTATGATTTTTGCCATAATCGAGCAGCCCTACAGGGGGACACAAGGAGCAGGAGCAGAAATGCAGACAGGAACAAAGACAACGATCGCACCAAGAACATAAGGGAAGACAGACCTAAATACACACAAGACTAATCACAGGGACGAGACACAGCTGGAGAGGGCAGGTGAAACACACCCAGACAATCAGGCTCACGAGGGAAAACACAAGAAGAGAACCCAGACAAGGCACAAGGAGGAAAATACATTTCAGAATCAAACTGGAATCAATCAACACAAACCCATCATCATGACACTTCTGGGATATCTGTGAAATTGTCCATCCTTATATTGGATGCTGTCAGTATCCCAGAAGTGATATATCTACTGTGATATATACTCAGTATCACAATATATATATCTGATATAGCATGTGTCCATTCAATAAAAAGTGTATATGAAACAACCGAGTCTTAAAACCTATTTTTATAAAGTCCTGTGTGTATTAAGCATCCGACAAATGAAAATAACTTAAATGCAAAACACTTTCAATTGAATGTTTTACAGGTATAATCAGATTAAAACAATTGTGTGATTAAGGTGATCATATCTTCTGCGAAATGTGATACGGCATGTGCTTGTTATCTTTAATTTAGACAATGTTTAACGTTTTCCTCGCAGCCCCGATGCATTATCATATCTAATTATCCCCCAGCCCTTACTATACATATCTTTCATTAATAGATGATAAGGCTTGTTAATCATGTTCCCTATCTCCTTCCTCTGAAGGACTTCAGGAAGCTGCTGAAGAGAGAGGAGAGGCCGGTCCTCATGATGTTCTACGCTCCCTGTGAGTCCTCTACTATCAAGTGCAGAACATGTTGTGATCAAAAGACAAGAGCTGTTATTGTGCAGAACGATGAAAAACATATCAGATATGGAGAGAGAGCATATATTTCCTATTTTGTTTTACTTGCTTGTAAGCGCTTTGAGCACCAGGAAAAGCGCTTTATAAATGTAATGTATTATTATTATTATAGTATGTATTACGTTAATATTAAAGGTCACCTATTATGCAAAATCCACTTTACATACATCAACATGTGTCCCCTCTGTGGAAAGAGACTCTGAAAGTTTCAGGAACAAAGATTCTCTCTCTTTTTGTCCTGATCCATTTCTATAAAATCCTGTCTGAAAATGAGCTGATCAGATTTTGGCCACTTTATGATGTCATAACGATGTTTTGTCTTGTGTAACCATTAGCCAATCAGCAACCAAGGTAACCCCCCCCCCCCCCCCCTTATCACCTGATTCTCCTCCGAGAGCACCAATAGCCGCGTTCACACCGCAGTACTTTTCCCACTTTAGTTCCGATATAGTTCCGAAATGTCGCGTTCACACCAAAAAGAGCCGGAACTAGAAATTAGTTCATCAGAACCTTTTCACCCCCTTTTCCACCCTCTGCAGGAGGGTGGAAAAGGTTCCTATGTCTGATTGGCTGAGTGGATTGCAAACCACGCCCCGTAAAACTCCCAAAAAGTTTTGTGAAGCCGCCATTTTATTATCCTCGCATTAGCATTATTAGCATTAGCATTAGCCCAGCGCCCAAATGCAGAGAGACTAACTTATGGCAACACAAAAGAAAACATGGGAGCGTTGGAGATGAGGAGGTGTCGGCGTTCTGGCGATTTACTCAGAAGGCTTCAGTAGAAGCTGCTGGGAGTCCCAGCAGCTTCTACTGAAGCCAGTCCCCAACTCCGGGGACTTCCGGCCGGGGACTTCGGGTGGCAGTATACGCCGTGAATTTGTTTGCGGCCTGCCAGTAAACCCAAAGCAGAAGAAGAAGAAGTGACGCCAGCGGCTTCATTTGCCTAATCCTCCATCAGGGAACTTATTCCGGTGTGAACGCGATCTGTACTTAGTTCATGAGAACTAAAGAGTTCTCTTGAACTAAGTCCTGGGAAAAGTACTCCGGTGTGAATGCGCCTATTGTGTTATTTGTAACCAAATCTCTCTCAGAGGGGCGTGGGGAGGGGCTCCTTATTTTCATCTAAAGTAACAGACAGAGAATCAGCACTTTTGAAACAGGGCTGAAACAGAGGGGATTATGGGTAATACTGCAATGATCTGTTTGGTATTTCAGCCAATCAGAGACAGGTTCTGGATATATCTGAGACCTGTGATATATTGATGAAAAACAGTAAAATAGGGGACCTTTAAGATGTAAGAACTTTGTTTTCTTATTTTATGGGAGAAAATGTCCAGACTATATTCTCTGCTTCCTCAGGACTTGTTTATGCTTTCTATCCAACATGCTCGTTCAGAAATTAGAATAAAACATCCTTGAGAAATACTTTAAAATCCAAAGGAAAGAATTGGAGCTAGATAAATTAAGATAACAATATTTTCATATGAATGAAACTTAAATATGAGGTCCACTTACTTGATTTTTTTTCTTCTGTAACTTGAAGAAATGTTACGTTTTTGTCAGGTTTCCCTTTGAAAAATATATGCTTTTCCCCATAAAAATGATATTGAAATGTTTTCTATAATCCCAATAAGTCTCCTGGTTCAAAACATTGAATATAAAGTCATTAAGTGTCACCGGTCAGTGTTTTCTCTCAGGTAAATGAATGAAACAATTACAAATGATGAAACAAAATGGTGTTACGTCAGTGTAGAGTTAATTGTCTTGTCACCTGATGGTTAGTAAAACAGTATTATGCCGTTTCCCATGTGTTGTGCTCGGTTATTAAGTAAGGGATAATGTGCAGCGAGGCGGTCATTATGCAGAGCTCATACCGTGTTCTGTTCCTGTTAGTGTTTACTTCTGGTGATTTATCTTGATCCGCTAAGAAAAATAGTCCGTTGTTACCGTTTAAACTAACGTAACAACGTCAGGAACTGCGTCGATAGCGTTTTTGAGGAGCTTT
Source organism: Pogonophryne albipinna (assembly GCA_028583405.1). Lineage (NCBI taxonomy): Eukaryota > Metazoa > Chordata > Actinopteri > Perciformes > Artedidraconidae > Pogonophryne > Pogonophryne albipinna. Next base: position 153,904 of record JAPTMU010000096.1, read on the forward strand.
TTGATTACAGATTTGAAAACATCGTTGCTTGCTTTAAAAGTAGCACAATTCATGATGTCATCCCTAGATATCCCTGCCCTGATGCCAAAGCAACTGGCAACTGAATATGTTTTACCGTTTGATGTCTATGTTTGGACCGCTGCGTAAAAACGAGGGTTTTTGCCCCGTTACTTCTGCGCTGTTTTTCTTGTCCCAGGTCGAACAGTTTGCTTTTCGGCCAAACTGTATACAGTTCAATCGACCGGACTTCTTTCTGCAGATGTGAGCGTCCTTAACAACGGTCAATAAGTCCTTGACAGCGGTCTGTCTGTACTGATTAACAACGTGTCACGTGTTCTGAATTGACCAATCAGAATCGAGTATTCAACTAAGCCATGTAATAAAGTGTGTTGTCAGTGCATGACCTCTTTCACTGCCGATGACACAACGCAAGCTGCTATTGACAAAAACAAAACATCCCCTCTGTCAGATTATGGACATTTTGTTGACAGTTGCATCGATGCTGTCAGCGCGCTGGTTCCCATCGAGTTCTCTGTCATAACTTCTGTTCGTGATTTCTATCTTTGTTACAGGGTGCGGGGTTTGTAAAAGGATGCAGCCCGTCTTTCAGCAAGCAGCCACAGAGACCAAGGGGACATATGTAAGTCTGCTCACTTGTTTCACTGCAATAACTGATCTGTGATCTGCAGCTCTGATGTTTGCTGATTAGATGAGATGTGTCAGCAGTGGATGTCTGGATTGTTAAGTTTGGCAGGCTGCAGGAGATCAATCTGTCAGACTGGCCTCAATCAAAGCCTTCCCTTGTTGTACTTCCTGCTAAAATGACCACCAGTACACTACCCTTCAGCTTCAATCTCAGGATCCATGTGTTTATTATCCTCTCAAGAATGGAAGTAGTCATCACATACAGAGCATCAACTAGTTCCTGAGCAGTGTCCTTCACATGCTGATATCCAAGAGAGGGAGTTACACAGTCACAAGATGGAGGAATACCGGTTCTTAGGTGATCAAACATCCTGTCATGTACAAAATAGTTTTTTCTCAAAATCTCAAAATTCTGACTTTCTCTCAAAATTCTGACTTTTGCCAAATTCTGACTTTCTCTCAATCTCAAATTTCTGACTTTTTCAAACAATTCTGACTTTTTCTCAAAATCTCAAAATTCTGACTTTTTTCCCTCAAAATTCTGACTTTTTCTCAAAATCTCAAAATGTTGACTTTCTCTCAAAAATCTGACACTTTTCTCAAAAATCTGACTTTTTTTTCTCAAAACCTAAAAATGCAATGTTTAGTTCAGATGAGCTCCACGTCAGAAATGAGCATGCTTGTCATATGTCTATCTCCATAGAGGCTGAATCATCATGTTAATCACATAGCTATCATATGCCTCAAACAGTCCTGATGCTCTTCTAGGTAATCATACATCCTGTCATGTTCACAGCTACAGTTGGGATACCTTTGTTATCATGTTACTCTCATATTGGAAGAGGACATTCACTATTTTCCCAACAGAAACCCTGACACCCCTCTCTGCTGGACTTCATTTAAACTGTATATTTTGACAAACCAGAACCATCACAGATGTTCCTTCAAAAGTCTTCCAACCTTGCATCTCAATCTGTTTTAAATAATTTGAGTAGTTGATATCATTTTGCAGGTTTATAATCATGGAATTCATTTATTTTTTACCTGGCAACGCATCCACAATACAGGGCTAATGTGGTTCTAGATAAAGTCCACCACCTAAATATATTGAATATCAGTTTAGTCCATCCAGTCTTAGTGTTGCTTCCTCCTCCCTCCTGTATTTATCATGTTTCCTCCCTGGTCTCGAGGGTCCCCTAAAGACCCGTGTTGTCAGTTTGCAGACAAGCCGTATTACAACCGCAACTAAAAATGGGGGGAAAAGGGTGCTCTGTTTCCAGCTGTGGTAACGTCTTTTTAAGAGCACTGGAGAGATGCCAGCACAAAAGCAACCAGAGGCATATGTGATCAGCTAGGGAAACAAATGCTTTGTGTTCAGAAACACTTGAAGAACCATGAAGAAGAGGGATCTGAGGGTGTCTGACAATAAGAGAGCAGCTGCCTGAGGAGAGCGTGAAGTAGTGCTCGTCTCACACAGACGAGGAAAGGATAATTAAGTGCATGTTTGTCTGATTATGGAGCATTTTAGCTTGTGAAATGTAAGCCTCTTAACTGGAAATTAACAGTATGCATACAAGTTCCCTGCTCAGAACACAAAGGGGTTTGTTTGCCAGGCTGAGATGGATTATTGGAGGCGTGCCAGTTATTACAAGAGACTACGGAGAAGTGACAGGTTTGAATACTGAGTTAGTGCTCAGCAGAGTTGTACACATTACTCACCTCTGTGTCATAGAGACAGGAAGACGTAAGGTCAATGTCTGAAGTGTTGTGTGCAGTCAGGTAGATGTATCTGAAAAGACTCAAGAGGACAAAGACTCATGGACATTTTGAAATCAGTTTTTGGCTCTTCTTTAAACACTAAATTACTTCTGAAGAAACCTGGGAAATGTCAGGTGTTTGATTTATTTTAAATACCATAAATATAAATAGTTGGGAAGCTAAACAGTTGACACACATTGACACAAAGGCAGAGGCTGTATATGTACACATTTTATTTAGTCTGACTCACTGGATAGACTGAAACAGCGTCATGGAGATATTTTTGTATTACTAACTGCACACACTAGCAAGTTACTGTGAGTAAACATCATTACATACTGAATGTTAGCAATCTATAAGCATTGTAAGATGCTTACATTAGCATTAAAATACACTCACAATATCCTGCTAACATTCCACCCAGCTGAAGATCAAGCATACTTGCCAAACTTGAGACCTCAGAAATCGTGAGCATTTAAAAATGTGGGGGGGGGGGGGGGGGGGGGCGGTGCTAGTTGATTGCCAGAGCTGTTTGAACTCCTCTCCCACGTGTATCACCCCCCGGGGAAACTGACTTTTAAAGATGACAACAACATCTACACATGCTTATTGTAGTTGTAAGTGCACTGCCTTGCTGCCTGTAGCACCATCCTTGATGGAGCATGTGTGTGGGCTGGACCTGTATTTTAAGAAAGGAGTGAGCAGAGGGTCGAGTTGTCCATTCTTGTTCTGTGACTATCTTCCTCACCCTCTCAGACTTTCAGTTGCGCGCGCTACTAAAGAGACGCGCTACCATGGAAACCAAACAATGGTGTTGCTGTATTAAAGTCCGAGTGGAAACTGTCCTGAGTAAATCTGATTTTGTCAGAAATGCGGGAGAAATATGACCCCGGGAGGAAACCGGGAGAGGGCAATGAAATCGGGAGGGTTGGCAAGTATGAGGTCAAGGCTATATGATGACATTTCAAACAAAATCTGTCAATGTTGAGCAGCTTAGTCAAAATGCCTTGTATTTTTGTATCAACATTACCGTTCCCGATGCACAACCCCAAGGACAAACAAAAAGTCTTTGTCCCACAAGTTTAAAATCAAAAAAGATATCTTTACATTAATCTAAAAATGTAGAGCACTCCCAATGGGGAGGGTGTTTTGGGTTTGATGTTGTTATACGCAGGGGTGCACATAACTGTTTGGCCCTGGTTCTCAAAGGAGCACCTGGAGATGTTACTTGGTGCACATCCTTAAAATGAAATAAACCGGACCTTTTGAGGGGTACGTGACTTTATGAGCGGGGGGAGGCGCGCTAGTGAGCACGCAGCAGGGTTACTGTGGGGAGCGCATTAAGCAGACCCTTCACGCGATAGTGAGTGGTAGAGCGAGGGATCGCAGATGCCGTCGTGCTCGTGGACGGATTAAAACAATTAAACCTAAATAGCTCGCAAATTATACTTTGGCGGCCGTTAATATACCTGGGCGGCCGCCAAGTAAAGTCTATGTGTGGGAAACCCTGCTATCTTACCAGTTCTTATGCAACTCACAAATATCTCTCACTCTCTCTTTTCTATCTCTCTCTCTCTCAATGTAGGTGCGCAAATGCGCCTTTTTTCAAATGATCCGGTGCTCTTTTTTGGCGGGGTGTTCGCATGCGCACCTGTTATGTGCAGCCCTGGTTATACGCATCTTAATGTGAAAAACATGGGAAACAAAAAATAAATAAAACTGTTTTAAAAAACACTTAAAGGTCCCATGTCATGACCATTTCTACTGATCATAATTCCATTGTTGAGGTCTACTAAGATAGATTTATATTGTGCAATTTTCCAAACTCACATTGGTTTCTCAAACAGCATCTCTGTATAGTGTGTGTATTCACTCTGTCCTAAACGGCTTGTTGGAGCTCCTGGATTGGTCAATTTGGACCAATCCAGGAGCCGTTACGTTACGTCACTCTACCCGAAATACGTCACTATACCCAAGAAGTAAACAATGGAAAAAGAGATATCTTCAACGAGGCGTTCTGGGGCAGCACAGACAGGTCTTTTCTGTGTTAGAGTTTTACTCGCGACAGGGTGTACTTTGAGGGTTTGTGACTCTGCAGACCGTTTACATGCAGACAAAGCTACAAAACACACAAGGGGACGGGTAATAACCGGAAAAGCATGACATGGGACCTTTAAAGAAAATGGTAAGTTTGCTGCAACCAATTAAAGGTAGTTCTTGTCTATAAATATATTGTGTACATTAATCACGTCCACAATAGGGGACTTATTTATTTATTTATTTATTTAATTGTGTTATCAAGTTAAATGTGATTACAGTTTGCTAATCAACATTCATTTGACCTATGACCTATGTACCTATGACCTATGTATTTCCTTTCCCAGTGAAGTCTCTTTTCAATCATGGAGTAATCATACTTTCATTACGGGGTCCTCTGACCATGGCTCACCTGTTTTCATGTCCTTTCTGTTTCTTGTGTCTCTGCTTTCTCCACCTCTCTGACAGCAAACACCTTATTTCCCCCTTGACGTTGTTTTTCCTTCAGGTGCTGGCGGGGATGAACGTTCACCCGGCCGAGTTTGACGGCCTGAAGCAGGAGTACAACGTCAAAGGCTACCCGACTTTCTGCTACTTTGAGTGAGTTGGAGTCCTCTCATCCATCTCACTTAGGGCTCAGCCTCACTTCCAAGGCTCAGAACATCTGGGACACTTCAAACAGAAAGGCCAGCGCAGAGCTCTTAAACACCGGCAGACAGGGGGGTGTCAGACGTACAATTTGCCAAGGAGGTTCAGAAAATTGCTTTAACAGGTGTGAAGGAAAAAGTTTCTCAGTATATTGGACAAAGTAATTTCACATGAGGAAGTCAAGGATGTGAGAGCTATTGTCGAGGAGCATGGAGTTCACTCAGGAGGTGCTGTATTCTTGGATATGAAGTAGAGCTGAAGTTAATGGAGAAAGAAAATTATCGGTAACCATTTTGATTGTTGACTCATGGTTGAAGCCATTTATCAAACAAAATGGCTACTCACCCCTTCCTTCATGCTCACCAATTGTTAAAGAGGCCCTATTGTGCTTTTTGTGGTGTTCCCTATCCTTTTGTGTGTTTATATAGGTTTTAGTGCATGTAAATGGTCTGCAAAGGCTCAAATCCCTGTTTCTCTCCCACACACGCCCAACCCCTGCTTGAAAAGCCACCATTGGACTCCTTTGATCACTTCCTGAACAAAGTGACTTCACTATGTAACAGCCAATATAATAACTGTCATAATACAAACACATTTTTTTTTCTTAAACCTTACTTAACTGGTTATATTTCTACAACATGTGTTTTATTTAAAGGGAATACCCTACCTAAACCTGTCTTCTGGATATTATAAACTCGCTGAAGTACAGTTGTAGTAAATACTAAAGCTGTAGTCAATCAAAGAAAAGGCATTATAGTAGGAAACTGACTTTAAAGAGGCTGTATCAGGGTGTCCGCGTAAAAGTAGATAAATCAATTTAGCGAAAATGAAGGCTATTAAAAAGTATTAAAGGGCATTTCCCAAGGTATTACATTTTGTAGCTTGTTTTCAATAAGTATATAAATTGTCCAAAGAGGTGTGTCGCCAATGTAACCGGTTAGAACTCTAAGTGGCGATGAGGTCTTAAAATGTATGGAAAGGGTCTTAAAAAGGGTCTTAAAAGGTTTTACATTTGACTTCAGGATTCCTGCATATACCCTGAGTATGCTCCAAAATAATGGATTAAGAAGTACGTTTTGTGTAGCGGTAACATTCATGCTCCTATTGGCTAGCGCTCCAACACATTGTACATGATAGGCTAAAGGGGCGGGACATCTCTAAGCGGTTGACCAATCACAACAGAGCCGGCCAGCTAACCAATCAGAGCAGAGTGGGCTCTGGTTTCAGATATTACAAAAGTTTTCTTCTTACACTTCACAACCCCATATTTTCTGGCAGAGCCTTTTCTTCAGGATCCACACTGAGCCATCGCAGCTGCCCATTGGAAACTCAGTGGGGCTGCATTCCTTCACACAGAGCCCAAACACTCAAGATGAACCAGTGTTTTAAATAATTAATACGCCAGACTAAGTAAAGGCTTTAAAATACCGTGCCAATGTTTTTTTCATCTCAAAGAACACTTTAAATGGTATCGATTTAGCGTTTGGGCTTCAGCGTTTCTCCTTTAGTGTTTGAAATGCTGTTGGTTAATCTACTCATTTCGCTTTATTACTATAACATTGAAGCCACTTGCACAGTCGGAGCTGAGACTGATGGTGTTTGTTAATGCAAGAAACCCCCCCAGCCACAGCATTACTATCCTCATATTTACAGTGCTGTTCACATTGTGCTTCATAGCTGCCGCTCTGTTCTTCTTATTCCTCCTGCAGCAGCTGTATCATCCTCATTTCCACATTAAACACTCTCATTCTAGTCTGGCCTTTTAATTAGACCGGGACTGATTAAGTGCCTCTGTGCTAAGTCTGTGTGTGTGTGCATTTGCCCTCTTCCTGCACTTCTTACTTTGTGTGTTGCTGTACACACACACACACATGCGGGCTAGCTAACGACCAGCCGAGGCCATTGGCTTCAGTAATGAGCGCCTGGCTGATAAACAGCAGCTAATCACTGCGGGGTGAATCGGCATCAACGCGGCCGGAGTTATCTCTCCGCTGCAGGAGCGAGGTTTCAAGGTCCTTTACCTGTTCAGCCCTTTAAGGAAGCTTACTGGCCAATACTGCAGCAGCCCTCCACTTCCTATCAATTAAAGCAACAATGAAAGTGAAACTATTTGAGCTTCTTTGTCTTTCCTGTGTCCTTTACCCAAGAATGACATTAATTCGACATATCTCGACTTAACTTTTTAACACGGTTTCAGTGGATTTACAGCAGCGGAGATTAAGCAGGGGAATAAAGAGTTGGTCATAAATCTCACTGATTGAATTCCAAGCAGCTCCTCTCTCCACCGCGGCATTCGGATCACTTAAAATGCGAGTTTTTAAGCTCAAAATCCAGTGTGTGTGTAATCGTGTATCACCTTTAATAGTGTCCGCGCTGTGTCTCCCGAGCTGTAACTGTTTGCAGAAAGCCAGTTACTCCTGACACTGATCCTCCTGCTCTGAGTCGCAGCGAACAGCAGAGTAGATAAACTCATTCTTATGAAGGAAATATGCTTTCGGTTTTTATCTTCTCAGAATTTGCAGCTGAGTAAATGCTTTCAGCTCACTTTAAATGCATACCGAGGGGTCACTGGCATCTGTAATGTTATGCTAACATTCAAAATACAAGGAAGTGGCATCAATCATATTTTAACCTTTCGTCAGATCTACTTTTCATTTAGACTTTGAGCTGTTTTGTTGTGTGTTTGTATTTTAGCCTTTGCAGACCATTTCGACCAGGGGGGTCAAACTCAAATACACAGTGGGCCAAAATAAAACAATGGGTACTAGTGGAGGGCCGGACTGGTTCAATGTTTATTGCAGAACTTATTGAAATGAACTTATTGCACATATTAAACCTGGAACTAACAAAGCTTCAATTATTGCCTATAAAAACAACATTAAACATTAAATAATCAGGTGCATTCATTTCTTATGGCTCTATCTGCAGCTTTTCCAGAGTCATTTCTTATGAGTACATTTTCCCACAGGCCAACAACAGCTTCAACAAAACTATTCCCCTCAAAGAGAAAACCAAACATGCCCTGTTGTCGTGAGAGAGAAAGTGCAGAAGGAAGCATCCATTAAACTCAGTGTGCTGCTCTGTGATGCTAGTTCAGATACTTGGCATCTCATCTTGGGTGCAAGGTCATCAATGTTTGGGCTCAGGCTCTGAGCTGAGGAGACCCTCAGGATGGAGGGAAGGTGTGCGTGCAATATACCGGAGGGCCAGATCTAATAGTGATTAAAGATTATCCTGCGGGCCGAAATTAAATCCACCACGGACCTGATTTGGCCCCCGGGCCTTGGGTTTGACACATGTGCTTTAAATGCACACAAACGTATAGAAAACTTCAGGAAAGGTAAAACCCCAAAAAGCATCTATAGGGCCTCTTTAATTATTTAGTCTAAAGGTTACGATACCAAATGCACCTTGGTATATTTACTAGGGCTGACTCTTTTGAAAGTGGTTTATATAATTTATATTTGACCAAATTGTCATTTGTTTCTAATCATATGGAGAAAATGACTTTGGAGCATGCAGTCCTCGTTAAAGTTGGGTTTCTACTATAATGCCTTTTCTTTGATTTTATACAGCTTTAGTATTTACTACTAATGAACCTATTAGAGTTTATAATATCCACACTCCGGCCTTCACTCTCTGGGTGTTTCTCAATGTTGAGTACGCTTGCTTGGTAGCACATGTCTTCCGAGTGTCTTGCTTCAGAAGCGAGGCAAGAATACTTCCTGGCATTCGGAAAACAAAGAGTGGAACAGGCGAGCAGGTGTGCGTCATATGAGAGGCCCCGTCTTACATTTTCCGACACAGATTTGGGGAAATTGGTCCGTGCGCAAAGCATTGTGGGGATTTTAAGACCGCGGAGTCTACTCGTGTGCAGCCTCGAGATTTCTCCAAACGAAGTACGCCGGGCTCGGTAGGATTCCAAGTATGCTGGACATTGGAACAGCACTTCGGCGGCACTCGATGACGTAGTATGCTTGAAATAGTGGCTCTGGAGCAGCTTTACTCGACATTGAGAAACACCCTCTGACTCTGTGGCAGAAACACTCGTACACGCCTTCATCACATCCCGTCTGGACTACTGCAATGGAGTCCTGTCCGGGGTTCCCAGCCCCTGGATAGGCTCCAATACGTCCAGAACTCTGCCGCCAAGCCATGGCAACACATCACCCCCACCCTCATCCACCTCCACTGGCTGCCGGTCAAGTCCCGGATTCAGTACAAAACACTCCTCCTCACGTACAAGTCCCTCCATGCCCTCGCCCCCCAGTACTTATCGGACCTCCTCCATCCCTACACCCCTTCTCGGAGTCTGCGGTCCTCAGACACGGGCCTGCTCTCCATCCCCTGCTCTCGCCTCCGAACTGTTGGTGACAGGGCGTTCAGTGTTGCGGCCCCCACCCTTTGGAATGCACTTTCTGCCGAGATTGCCGTTATGCTGCCTCCCTGGACATCTTCAAATCATCATTAAAAACACACCTGTTCCCCCTGGCCTTCGGGCCCGAGCCCTTTCTTGGTCCCCCGGCTTCCTTTATTTTTTGTTTGCCCTTTGACTGTCTGTTTGTTTTGTTTGTCCACCAGGGGTGTCAAACTCAAGGCCCGGGGGCCAAATCCGGCCCGTGACTTCATGTTATGTGGTCCCACAAGAGCTTGCAAAGAATATAATATGTTTATTATACGGTTACATGCCAATTTACAGAAGCACGTTGCCCATAAACTACATGTCCCACAATGCATCTCAAATTTGACTTTTTTTATCAGAATTTGTCTGTTTTTTCTCCAAAATATGCTTTTTTTCTCAGAATTTGGCTTTTTTCTTCAAAATATGCCTTTTTTCTTAGAATTGGGCTTTTTCTCCGAATTTTCCAAAATGTTGCTTTTTTCCCCCAAATGTCAATTTTTTTCTCCAGAATTTGGCTTTTCTTTTTAAATAATTTTGTGACATTCTCACCGAAGAGACTTGCAATTATTTGCCGTAGACTTCTGCTTTCAGACGTAGTTAATTATGAAGTTATTACCCTATCCGATAATAATCATTTTATACATATTAAATATTGATATAGTCTTAAAGTTACAACCGGACCTTTGAGTGCAACCATAATTCCAATGTGGCCCGCGATGAAATTGAGTTTGACACCCCTGATGCGACCTTGTGTCCCTTGAAAGGCGCTATATAAATATAATGTATTATTATTATACAGAAGACATGTTCAGGTAGGGTATTCCCTTCAAATACAATTGTAGAAATGTTGTAGAAATATACAACTAAAGTATATTTGTAGTGTTGTATGATATGGCAGTTATTACATTGCCTGTGGTTTTTAAAAGTCTTTCAACCGCACCAATCCATATTCTTCCAATTGCTGACATGTGGTTTGGACTAAACCTCATTTTGTGCTCTTTTAGGAACGGGAAGTTCCTTCACCACTTTGAGAACTACGGAGGCACAGCGAAGGATATTGCAGACTGGATGAAGAAGTGAGTAAAGTCTTCATCACTCAAGACGTGTGGAAGCGCAGACTGCAATATGTTTTTGTCCACAGCTGTTTTAGCTAATGAAAAGAACAGAGCTCTCAAACTTCAATGCGCAAACTGCTTTAAAGTCTCAGTGGACGTTTCTGGCATCCCCTCCATTCTTCCGTGGTCTTCATCACACCTTTCCCTCCTGACCCTGACTCACCTTGACAGGGTGTCATCAATCTACACCAGCTCTGTCTCATTTTTCTTTCTCACCTCGCCTCACGCTCTGCCTGTAACCTGGTTTCTCCCTCCATCGCTTTGCTCTCCTGCCTTCTCCCCCCTCTTTCCTCCATCTTCCATTTGCGTTAAAGCCATGACCGTACATCGGGCCGCAACCAGAGGGCACGGAGCAGAGTTTTCACAGATATCACAGGAAACGGAGCGAGACAGGCAGAGGATATATCCCAGAGGTTTAACCCAGAGGCAGAGCAGGTCCCTTCCTTCCCTTCCCCGTCCTAAACTGTTACTGCTCGGCTTATTCAGAGCCCAGCAGTGTGATCCAGAGAGGTCGCCAGGCAGGAAATCAGACGATCAATCTGCAGAGGTGGGAAGTAGTGGAGTACAAATACCTCGTTACTGTACTTAAGTACATTTTTCTGGTATCAGTACTTTACTCCACTACTTATTTTTCTGACGACTTTTTACTGTTACTTCTTACATCTTGAACCCAAATACCTGTACTTTCTACTTCTTACATCTTGAACCCAAATACCTGTACTTTCTACTTCTTACATCTTGAACCCAAATACCTGTACTTTCTACTTCTTACATCTTGAACCCAAATACCTGTACTTTCTACTTCTTACATCTTGAACCCAAATACCTGTACTTTCTACTTCTTACATCTTGAACCCAAATACCTGTACTTTCTACTTCTTACATGTTGAACCCAAATACCTGTACTTTCTACTTCTTACATGTTGAACCCAAATACCTGTACTTTCTACTTCTTACATGTTGAACACAAATACCTGTACTTTCTACTTCTTACATGTTGAACTCAAATACCTGTACTTTCTACTTCTCACATGTTGAACACAAATACCTGTACTTTCTACTTCTTACATGTTGAACTCAAATACCTGTACTTTCTACTTCTTACATGTTGAACACAAATACCTGTACTTTCTACTTCTCACATTTTGAACACAAATACCTGTACTTTCTACTTCTCACATTTTGAACACAAATACCTGTACTTTCTACTTCTTACATTTTGAACCCAAATACCTGTACTTTCTACTTCTTACATGTTGAACCCAAATACCTGTACTTTCTACTTCTTACATTTTGAACACAAATACCTGTACTTTCTACTTCTCACATGTTGAACACAAATACCTGTACTTTCTACTTCTCACATTTTGAACACAAATACCTGTACTTTCTACTTCTTACATTTTGAACACAAATACCTGTACTTTCTACTTCTTACATGTTGAACACAAATACCTGTACTTTCTACTTCTCACATTTTGAACACAAATACCTGTACTTTCTACTTCTCACATTTTGAACACAAATACCTGTACTTTCTACTTCTTACATTTTGAACCCAAATACCTGTACTTTCTACTTCTTACATGTTTAACCCAAATACCTGTACTTTCTACTTCTTACATGTTGAACCCAAATACCTGTACTTTCTACTTCTTACATGTTGAACCCAAATACCTGTACTTTCTACTTCTTACATGTTGAACTCAAATACCTGTACTTTCTACTTCTTACATGTTTAACCCAAATACCTGTACTTTCTACTTCTTACATGTTTAACCCAAATACCTGTACTTTCTACTTCTTACATGTTGAACCCAAATACCTGTACTTTCTACTTCTTACATGTTTAACCCAAATACCTGTACTTTCTACTTCTTACATGTTGAACCCAAATACCTGTACTTTCTACTTCTTACATGTTGAACCCAAATACCTGTACTTTCTACTTCTTACATGTTGAACTCAAATACCTGTACTTTCTACTTCTTACATGTTGAACTCAAATACCTGAACTTTCTACTTCTTACACTTTGAACCCAAATACCTGTACTTTCTACTTCTTACATGTTGAACTCAAATACCTGTACTTTCTACTTCTTACATCTTGAACCCAAATACCTGTACTTTCTACTTCTTACATGTTGAACACAAATACCTGTACTTTCTACTTCTTACATGTTGAACACAAATACCTGTACTTTCTACTTCTTATATGTTGAACCCAAATACCTGTACTTTCTACTTCTTACATGTTGAACTCAAATACCTGTACTTTCTACTTCTTATATGTTGAACCCAAATACCTGTACTTTCTACTTCTTACATGTTGAACTCAAATACCTGTACTTTCTACTTCTTACATGTTGAACTCAAATACCTGTACTTTCTACTTCTTACATGTTGAACACAAATACCTGTACTTTCTACTTCTTACATGTTGAACACAAATACCTGTACTTTCTACTTCTTACATGTTGAACACAAATACCTGTACTTTCTACTTCTTACATGTTGAACCCAAATACCTGTACTTTCTACTTCTTACATGTTGAACCCAAATACCTGTACTTTCTACTTCTTACATGTTGAACACAAATACCTGTACTTTCTACTTCTTACATGTTGAACTCAAATACCTGTACTTTCTACTTCTTACATGTTGAACTCAAATACCTGTACTTTCTACTTCTTACATGTTGAACCCAAATACCTGTACTTTCTACTTCTCACATGTTGAACCCAAATACCTGTACTTTCTACTTCTTACATGTTGAACTCAAATACCTGTACTTTCTACTTCTTACATGTTGAACTCAAATACCTGTACTTTCTACTTCTTACATGTTGAACCCAAATACCTGTACTTTCTACTTCTTACATGTTGAACCCAAATACCTGTACTTTCTACTTCTTACATGTTGAACACAAATACCTGTACTTTCTACTTCTTACATGTTGAACCCAAATACCTGTACTTTCTACTTCTTACATGTTGAACCCAAATACCTGTACTTTCTACTTCTTACATGTTGAACACAAATACCTGTACTTTCTACTTCTTACATGTTGAACTCAAATACCTGTACTTTCTACTTCTTACATGTTGAACTCAAATACCTGTACTTTCTACTTCTTACATGTTGAACTCAAATACCTGTACTTTCTACTTCTCACATGTTGAACCCAAATACCTGTACTTTCTACTTCTCACATGTTGAACCCAAATACCTGTACTTTCTACTTCTTACATGTTGAACACAAATACCTGTACTTTCTACTTCTTACATGTTGAACACAAATACCTGTACTTTCTACTTCTTACATGTTGAACCCAAATACCTGTACTTTCTACTTCTCTCATTTCCCAAACAGCTGGTTCCTTTAGTCTGAATGTGTGTTTGGTGGCGTGATCATTATTCTTTAGAGTCATTGCGAGCCTCCATGCGAGCCTCATCACATCTGTGATCGGTTTGAGATGAGGAAAAATCAGCTTTTTCTCCAAAAGGTTATGTAATTTGCTGCGTTCATATTTCGAGGCATTGTGCTCTTGTAGCACTACCTGCCTCAGGGTGTTCTATCTCCTCTCCCACGTGTATCACCCCCTACTTGTTTCTACATATTTCATGAAGTTTCTCTTGTGTTCAATGTGTTTTACCCCCCTCTAAGTTTCCATGTGTCCTCCTCTTACAACAGAGTAAGATATTATCCCTGGCTTTTTGCACTGACAGGAGTTTCTACACATTAAAAAAATACAGCTGTTACATTTGTCTGCCAACAGGAGCGAAAGAGATTAGACTCTTGAAAGCTTTGTATGTTGCACATCAAAGGCGTTTCTTTGACATCTACTCAATATCAGAAAGGCGAGCAAAACGTGGAAGCAGAGATGAAGCTCCTCAGTGATCTCAGCTGTTACACCAGGACATGATGGTTGTAGAGAGAGAGAGAGAGAGAGAGACTCTTTCTTGGCATTGGTTCATTGGGCTTCGTCATCAAGGCGGGGCTGCTTTGCTCCAGATGTGTGTGAGAGACACATCGGGTGGAGAAGGGTCTGCAGCTCTGCTTCCTACAGAGCCAGCTGGAATGTCGTCTTGAACAAGTTCCTCACTTCTGTTGCCCTTGTTGTCGCCTCGTCCTCCTTCCTTTTGTCTTCTTATTAAGTGTTAATGATGATGTATAGCACATTGAATTGTATTGTGTAAACGTACCTTACATTACCTCTTCCTCCTCCTTCAGCCCGCAGCCCGCGCAGCCGAAGACCCCCGAGGTGCCGTGGACGGAGACGGACTCCCCCGTCTTCCACCTGACCGACGACTCCTTCGACAGTTTCCTGGAGGAACATCCTGCCGCCGTCATCATGTTCTACGCCCCCTGTGAGTAACAGAGCACACACATCACAGTTACATCTTACATTATATATGATTTATTTGTGACATTGTCAAACACAGAAAAAGCATACATAGACCCTCACATGTTACATGCATAGACCCTCACATGTTACATGCATAGACCCTCACATGTACAATGAAAGAGACCGGCTACTGTGACTTGAACGAGGTGTGATGTATTCTAGCTCAAATAGAAACACCTGTGTCATGGAACACGATGATGTCATCGCTCCAACTGACATGCTCAGAGCAGCAGACTTCAGGTAGCAGTGTGCCAACAGTCCAACCGTGAAGACATCTACGGGACAGTTTTGAGATTTCTTCAAATGCCGTTGCCATGGCAACACGTTGCTCGCCTTGAAACACGGTTTTCTCATAATTTCAGTGAAAATACTCCAAACAGCCCAGAACTTCACAGGTTTGGTAACGATGCAGCCATCAACGCATCTAAGCGTATTATGGGGTGTCATCAAATGCCGTTGCCACGGCGACAGATCATTCACCATCAAGTTAGTTCAAAAGTTTGCAGTTCAAATATTCTGCTACTTTGCCAAGCCTTTTTACTTTCTTTTCTTCTCTCATCACACATTCAAGCCCCCAGTGTTCATGTATCATTTCAATCTAATCTTCTTACACATTTCATTTCAATCTAAATTCTTCACTTTCTTCTTACACATTTCATTTCAATCTAAATGATTCACTTTCTTCTTACACATTTCATTTCAATCTAAATGATTCACTTTCTTCTTACACATTACATTTCAGCATAGCAGTTTAGCGTCAGCTTTTCAGCATAAAGCATTCCCACTAGCAATTTCTTCAGGAATTGCATTCTCTAGTTTATCTTGTTATCTGCAATTGGAGTGACTTTGATGGTTATTGGACTCAGGATTCATTCATTTGGATTCCCGCTGTATGAAGAAATGAAAGGACGGCGCAAGTGGAAACAATTCACAAAGGAATTAAACTGTTTAAAACACATGTTCAAAGTAAGCCGGATTTTGCCGATGTGGATTCAAAAGTCGTAAATAATCTACAAAATGGAGGAGACCGATCTGATCGGAGCAACTGTGACAAATAATCTGAAACCGGCATGGACAATGACTATGTTTTAAAAATGCGCTTATCCAGAAAAGCCTGGTTTGGACACTTTACGGGCAGAAGAAACATTTCTATTAAAGAAAGAAATATACATTTCTGTCTTTTTATGCCTTTAATACTAACTTGAATTTTTATTCAAATTAACTAATCAATTATTTTTTATATTGTATTGTAATGTAGAGACAAGGCTTTTAGTGACAATCATGTATTGCTTTACAATTATATGTAAAGAAAAAAAAGAGAATAAAAAAAGTCTATGATATTTGGCCTCAAATCATCTGAGGCCTGGCGCCCCCCCTGCGATCTTTGGCGCCCCCCAGGTTTGGAACCACTGCATTAGACCACCACTACCCCCCTTTCACCCTCAGCAATACAGAGAGACTTCAGAAAGTCGTCTGGATAGTCAAATCTCTGCATCAAGTGTGTGAGGAGCTTCACATTCCTTCCTGCTGTGTTAAACATTGTTTTGCCAATGCTCTAGGGCTGAACTGTTATTTAGTCACGCAAATAACATCAACGTCATCGTCAGTTATAATAGCCAGAGACGGGGAATTAGGCTGGCTGCAGTAACTTAGCCCTTTTGTATCTGGTGATCACAGTGGAGCTCATCCTCACAGCAGATCCTTCTCTGCTGCCATATGGTTCACATGAGCCTGGTGTCAGTGTTATTCACGCACCATACTGCCGTGTCTGCAGATCTTTGTAAACATGCCAGGTTTTGTCAGTGGTTTAGAAGTCTTCTGCTTTGGTCCTGCGTGAGAGGGAGCTGTACAATCATGCAAATATATTCACCCTATTTAGAAACACATTGTGAGAGCAGCAGCCTCACGACACAATCCAAACCCTGGGTCTATTTTTGGACCTTTTTTGTTTTTTCTTCCCGCTAACTCCATCACCTTCACCCACGGTTCACCCCCTCCCCTCCATGCTCATATCATTACATACATGTTACTTGTTAGACGCTTTTATCCAAAGCAACGTGCATACTCAATACTGTGGACAATCCCCACAGGAGCAATTTGGGGTGAAATGTCTCAGGGACACAACCACATGCTGACTGCAGTGGGGTTTGAACCTGTGACCCCCTGATCCCAACACCAACGCACTAGTCCACTGCGCAACACACCTATCAGCCTCCGCCAATAAACGAATAAATAACAAGAGCGTCCTTTTCCCTGGCGTTCACCATAATGATGATTCATTGTTTTCAAGATTTCATCACATACTTTGCTGCAGTTTTCATACATAACAGAGGTGGGTTGTGCGTATGTGTTCGGGGGTCACAGCAGGTTCAAATCCCACTGCAGTCAGCATGTCGTTGTGTCCCTGAGACACTTCCCCCCCCCCCCCCCCAACCTGAGGGCCATACGCAGTCTCCAGCTGCTGAAGTGATAGCGACACTTCACTTTTATACACTGCAGTGTCATTATTTACTACCTAAAAAGTCCAAAATGTTTGCACAAATCTAACACCTGCCAGTTGGCTAGTGAAAATGTAATGTCATGGGATTTCTGGATCTGCCAAATAAGAAGAGCCAAGTGACATCATTTATTTAATCAGGTCAGTCTGTTCTGATTCGAAAAGCAAACGTTAAAAAAGGAGACAAAGCTAGGTTGTTTTTCTTATGGCAAGCTACTTCACTTTTAACAAATTCACCAATTCATATGTAGGCTATAGATATATTTTGGATTATATATGTTATGGTTGGTTAATGCAAAATCATCGTCAGTGGTATCACAGTATTTGCTTGTTTAACTTCAGTCAAAGACATTTCAAGCAGCTTTTACCTAATTTCCAGTAATAAAAAAAGCTAACCCTAGTTTAACCGGCTCGAGATACACTTGTTGTTATATTCCATGGAATGCTCTTAACATCCCGATAGCAATGAATATCTGAAGTGCTTTGACAACAAATCCATAACAAAATGTCATCTGTGGAAGCCGTGGCGCTGTAAAAAGCACGACCAATCATCTGAGCCGGCTAAAGTAACTGGATGGCCTACCTGCCTGTCAGCTTTCCATCTGTGCACAAACTTATCTCGTGCCCTCATTGGTCATGTGAGCGTTCGTGTGTGTTGGAGGAGGGGCTCTGTAAGGAAGTGGCAGATTTGTTCCGGTTGTGTATTTTCAAATTCTAGCGCACTCGAGCTGGTTTCTCCAAAATTACCTACCCCACCTTTAAGGTAACAACTTCTGAAAGAACATCTTCACTCAAAGCTACGGTGGCCGACACGGGCAAACATAAACATACAAACAAATACAAAATAAAATAAAAACACCAAAACACATGCATATGAAGAAACAACTTGAGAAAACATGCGCAACATTTTTTTACAAGCACTGCAAAAAGGAAAAGCTGCAAGAAGCTCCAAACACAGCGGAAACCAGGGGACAATAAAAAGTGACGCACACAGTTGGGAGCGGAGCGCTGGTTGACGTTCGGGAAAGTCGAAGACATTACTACGATTAATATTTAGCAGACTCTGCACCTTATTGAGCGCAGGAATTATTTTGATGTCAAAAGTTATTTTAGGGAAGAAAACATGACAGATTTTTGGATAGTCTTTATCCTTATAAAATGTTTGAAACATGCTACACAGGGATGTCTGTTTGCCCAGCCCAGGAAGCAGGATAGTCCTCCTTGCCCTCATGTGGAGTCATAGCTGCTCTGTCCCTGCACTTAACTCACCCTACACACACACACACACACACACACACACACACACACACACACACACACACACACACACACACACACACTGAAGGGCAGTCTGCTAAAACAAACAGCATCAGATCATTTCAGCAAATATCTGTTCACTGTGGAGCATATCAAAAAACATATTTCACTCCATGAGACAAGCATTTATGGCACACAATTACACCGCATATCGCTCTGTCTCACATAAACGCACACACACACACACACACACACACACACACACACTGACAGATGCCCAGCCTTACTGCTTCAATGCAGTTTTTCTTAATGGCCTGCTGTCAGAGTGAGATTAATGGTCTCCATACCACCACCATCAGCTTGCATTTTCTGTCCACCTCTCAGAGCAGCCTCTCTCTGCGTCCTCTGAACAGCTCTCAGCGGAGGGGGGGGGGTGTTTGCGTGCAGCTATTTACGGCGGCAAATCATCCAACTGAAAATTCCCACAGTGAGCCTGGATATGTTTGGGACCAAAACAAAAGTTCTTCTCCGAAAAATGTTGAACAGTCTTCCGGCAGATATAGCTGTATTTTACAGTGAGATACCTTAATGTTTGCGTTCAGGCTGCAGCTGGTACATCAGGACGTTATCAGTTCTGAATTGAACAACTCCCCTGACTGACCACTTAGCAAGTAGCTCCAGGCTAAGCGTACTGCTGCAAGTGGACCCAGAGAATATGGAATATGACCTGACAGCACCTCAAAAATCCAACATTTACTGAGAAAACTCACCGGCTGCAGTGATGTGTGTGTGGTCAGTTTGTACTCCCCTACACTCTGAATCAGCAATATTTCAGTGCATCTCTGTACACACACACACACTGACCCTGCCCCTCATGCACCACTCGTTCTGAACGCACAGGACAGACATTTGGTTTCTCTCTTACTCATCAGTTTGAAAGTCCCTTAGTCACTGTTTCTCCGATCTGAGGGTCACACACCACAGTGACAGAGATGTTTCCCACCAGGCATGTACCTCTTGATTAATAGCCTGTGCCAGCTCCGCGTTGTATCTTGAAGAAAGGAATCCCTGAACAGTTTTGACAAGGACAATTTAGCGGGTTTGGAAATGTACCCAAAACAATATACCAACTTTGTTTCACGCATCTGTGCACAGCGCTGCTCATAAAAAGCTGTGCTAATTCCAGATCTAACAGCGTCTTCATTACATCGTAACATGGAACATTTTGCACATTGCATGAGACAAATATGGCGTCTTGGATCCTCATGCACAAATCACACCTTCCAATCCAACTTTATTTATAGCACTTTAAAACCTCCAGACCAAAGTGCTGTACAGAGAGATATAAAATATAAAATCACACAGCTCAGCTCACAAAACATAAAATTAATACATTTAAAATAAAAGATACAAACACAAAACAAACCAGAATAAACGTAACCATTTTTTTTTTAAAACAGCCAAATAATAAAAACAATAGACCACTGAAAGCAAATAGAAGCAACAATCTACTTGTTTACGAATGCTAAGGAGAAAAGGTGGTCACTTTCACACCAAACAGGGACTATATATTCATAATGCTTGAAACAGTTGTATTAAAAAAACATTGCTAACATGTGCTTACTGAAAGGCATGCAGACACAACAACCTTGAGATAATACAAAGTTAAACCGAGCAAAAAGACCAGTGATGCTGGCTGGCTTCCTAATTAAAGTAAAGACACTACATACTGATATACACCTGAACATCAGCAGGAGAGGACTCTTTAAAGTAGAGACACTACATACTGATATACACCTGAACATCAGCAGGAGAGGACTCTTTAAAGTAGAGACACTACATACTGATATACACCTGAACATCAGCAGGAGAGGACTCTTTAAAGTAGAGACACTAAATACTGATATACACCTGAACATCAGCAGGAGAGGACTCTTTAAAGTAGAGACACTACATACTGATATACACCTGAACATCAGCAGGAGAGGACTCTTTAAAGTAGAGACACTACATACTGATATACACCTGAACATCAGCAGGAGAGGACTCTTTAAAGTAGAGACACTACATACTGATATACACCTGAACATCAGCAGGAGAGGACTCTTTAAAGTAGAGACACTACATACTGATATACACCTGAACATCAGCAGGAGAGGACTCTTTAAAGTAGAGACACTACATACTGATATACACCTGGACATCAGCAGGAGAGGACTCTTTAAAGTAGAGACACTACATACTGATATACACCTGAACATCAGCAGGAGAGGACTCTTTAAAGTAGAGACACTACATACTGATATACACCTGAACATCAGCAGGAGAGGACTCTTTAAAGTAGAGACACTACAGACTGATATACACCTGAACATCAGCAGGAGAGGACTCTTTAAAGTAGAGACACTACATACTGATATACACCTGAACATCAGCAGGAGAGGACTCTTTAAAGTAGAGACACTACATACTGATATACACCTGAACATCAGCAGGAGAGGACTCTTTAAAGTAGAGACACTACATACTGATATACACCTGAACATCAGCAGGAGAGGACTCTTTAAAGTAGAGACACTACATACTGATATACACCTGAACATCAGCAGGAGAGGACTCTTTAAAGTAGAGACACTACATACTGATATACACCTGAACATCAGCAGGAGAGGACTCTTTAAAGTAGAGACACTAAATATGAACCTAAAAAAAAAAAATGTTATCTTGCTTTTGCTTTTCCTTCCCTCACTCTCACCCAGTCTCCCTCGTTCTACCTCTAACAGTTTTACTCAAACAAACGCACCCCCATGCCTGAGAGTGTATCATGTAGGAAGTAATCAGACATGACTGAACTCTCCTGGTAAACATGAGAGACCCTTGTCATCTCATTTATGGTTTCACCCTCAGCATGTCAGAAGTAACCCCAGAGTTACAGCGGTTAGACGCATTGATTCAACCGGACGGATCCGGGGCGTAATGCTGTGCAAAGATTGCGTCATCATTGCATCACTCAGCTTTGGTTTTAGAGAAGTCATTTCTTCAGGGATACAGTTATTTATTTTTCTGCAAGATTGAGAGGTAGTTCCTTTATCTGTTTAACTAGGATGCTGATATCGGCGTATAACCAATTATTTATTTATGAATAGGTTTCAGAAAATATATGTTTTGAGGCGTTTTCATTTATTTATGATTCTTATTTTTTAGGTATTTTTATAAATGGATAATACTTCCTGTTTGAAATGTGAAATTCTATTTGTTTTGTTTTATATTTACCTTACTTTATTGATAGCAAACTGTAGGATATCTTCCTTCCAATATTCCAACATTTTAATAACAAGACTTGAGGGATTTCTACCAGAAAATGTGTAGTTTTGAGTTTTTAAAAAGACATATCTGTTAAATATCTGCTATCCGTTTCATAAATCCGTCATAGTTTGGGCTCATGTTTGTTTTGCTTCCTTCAGGGTGTGGACACTGCAAGAAGATGAAGCCAGAGTATGATGAAGCTGCTGAAATACTCAACAAGGCTGCAGACGTGAGTTTCCTAACCTTCCTTTACGTGCATGCTTACAGGCCTGTGTGTTTCCATATATCACACTCTGCTGCACACACAGATCTATGTGGGCGTAGCAGCGCCTCATTAACACTTCCTAACAATCTCTCCTCTTGGCCTGAAGGCTTTTTGGCCGCCATGCTGGTCGCTGTGTCCTACAGCCCGCCTCTCGATGTGTTTCTGATTAGTCGGGTGTGTTCCTCCTCTCCGCCATTCTGTCCTCTGTGGTAATGCAACACTCCCCAGCCAGGGGCAGGGCCTATAAACCTCCAATTATCTAATCCGTGAGCGTCTCCCCGGCCCGATGCCTGGACCTTCTCCTCGTGGCTCTCTGCCCAGTGCTGGAGGTCAATGGGAAAAGCCTGGCCATTATCTAATATTGATGATCTGGAGCCTCTTTCACCCTGAGCCCTCTAGACCCAGCATGTCATTTATTTCTCACCCTCCTTTCCTTCTCTGCCGGTCTTACTAATGAAGTGCTCTTACGTTATAAATACACGACCAGTGTGTGCTCATTAGCAGAGGTTGAACTTGGGATTGTTCTCTGGAAGTTTAAATTGCTCGGTGTCATGTAACAGTTTAGCGTAAAGGACTGTCATTGTCAGCTATTACGTTCTACTCCAGTTATACTCCAGTTCTACTCCAGTACGACTCAGATGTCGCACTTTTCCTTGTACATGTGATATTTTGGTGTTGTTGTTTTTGTTGTTGTGTTTCATTCCCTTAACTGTCAAGTGGGAACTAAGTATTTTTTTGTACGTTTTTGTGTTTCTCTTATTTTCCTACGATACTGTTATGATTGGCTGTGAATAAGAAAGTATGAAGGACAGACCATCTATTTCTATGTATGTATTTATTTTGAGAAATGGGCTGGTAATATACAGTGGGGCAAAAAAGTATTTAGTCAGCCACCAATTGTGCAAGTTCTCCCACTTAAAAAGATGAGAGAGGCCTGTAATTTTCATCCTAGGTACACTTCAACTATGAGAGACAGAATGGGGGGAAAGAATCCAGGAAATCACATTGTAGGATTTTTAATGAATTAATTGGTAAATTCCTCGGTAAAATAAGTATTTGGTCACCTACAAACAAACAAGATTTCTGGCTCTCACAGACCTGTAACTTCTTCTTTAAGAGCCTCCTCTGTCCTCCACTTGTTAACTGTATTAATGGCACCTGTTTGAACTCGTTATCAGTATAAAAGACACCTGTCCACAACCTCAAACAGTCACACTCCAAACTCCACTATGGCCAAGACCAAAGAACTGTCAAAGGACACCAGAAACAAAATTGTAGACCTGCACCAGGCTGGGAAGACTGAATCTGCAATAGGTAAGCAGCTTGGTGTGAAGACATCAACTGTGGGAGCAATTATTAGAAAATGGAAGACATACAAGACCACTGATAATCTCCCTCGATCTGGGGCTCCACACAAAATCTCACCCCGTGGGGTCAAAATGATCACAAGAACGGTGAGCAAAAATCCCAGAGCCACACGGGGGGACCTAGTCAATGACCTGCAGAGAGCTGGGACCAAAGTAACAAAGGCTACCATCAGTAACACACTACGCCGCCAGGGACTCAAATCCTGCAGTGCCAGACGTGTCCCCCTGCTTAAGCCAGTACATGTCCAGGCCCGTCTGAAGTTTGCTAGAGAGCATTTAGATGATCCAGAAGAGGATTGGGAGAATGTCATATGGTCAGATGAAACCAAAATAGAACTTTTTGGTAAAAACTCAACTAGACGTGTTTGGAGGAGAAAGAATGCTGAGTTGCATCCAAAGAACACCATACCTACTGTGAAACATGGGGGTGGAAACATCATGCTTTGGGGCTGTTTTTCTGCAAAGGGACCAGGACGACTGATCCGTGTAAAGGAAAGAATGAATGGGGCCATGTATCGTGAGATTTTGAGTGACAACCTCCTTCCATCAGCAAGGGCATTGAAGATGAAACGTGGCTGGGTCTTTCAGCATGACAATGATCCCAAACACACCGCCCGGGCAACGAAGGAGTGGCTTCGTAAGAAGCATTTCAAGGTCCTGGAGTGGCCTAGCCAGTCTGCAGATCTCAACCCCATAGAAAATCTTTGGAGGAAGTTGAAAGTCTGTGTTACCCAGCGACAGCCCCAAAACATCACTGCTCTAGAGGAGATCTGCATGGAGGAATGGGCCAAAATACCAGCAACAGTGTGTGAAAACCTTGTGAAGACTTACAGAAAACGTTTGACCTCTGTCATTGCCAACAAAGGGTATATAACAAAGTATTGAGATGAACTTTTGTTATTGACCAAATAATTATTTTCCACCATAATTTGCAAATAAATTCTTTAAAAATCAGACAATGTGATTTTCTGGATTTTTTTTTTTCATTTTGTCTCTCATAGTTGAAGTGTACCTAGGATGAAAATTACAGGTCTTTCTCATCTTTTTAAGTGGGAGAACTTGCACAATTGGTGGCTGACTAAATACTTTTTTGCCCCACTGTAAGATTATTTTCTTCTCCCTGCTCCTTTTCGTTTATAGAGACATTTTTTGTAAATAAGTTATTCATGGACTGGAGCCTCTTTCACCCTGAGCCCTCAAGACCCAGCATGTCATTTATTTCTCCCCTCCTTCCTTCTCTGTCGGTCTTACTAATGCAGCGCTATTACGTTATATATACATGACCAGTGTGTGCTCATTAGCTGAGGTTGAACTTGGGATTGTTCTCTGGAAGTTTAAATTGCTCGGTGTCATGTAACAGTTCAGCGTAAAGGACTGTCATTGGTCTAATTAGGCGCCATAGTCATTATATCACCCCCTATCCTCTGTTGTCTTTCCTCCACAGAGTCCCGGTGTGTTGGCAGCGGTGGACACCACCGTGCACAAAGCTGTAGGAGAGCGCTTCAAGATCTCCGGCTTCCCGACCGTTAAGTATTTCGTGAAAGGTGAAGACAAGTACACGCTACCACACCTGCGGAACAAAGACAAGATCATCGAGTTCATGCACAAGTGAGTCACCACTTAAAAAGGACATACTATGCTCATCTTCAGGTTCATTTTTGTATTCTGTGTCTCTCCTGGGACATGTCTCCATGCTTTGATGTTCAAAAGCTCTTTATTATTCTCATACTGCCTGTGCTGCAGTACCTCTTTTCACCCTCAGTCTGAAACCAGAGCCCAGTCTGCTCTGATTGGTTAGCTGGCTGGCTCTGTTGTGATTGGTCAACTGCTTAGAGATGTCCCGCCCCTTAGCCTATCATGTACAATGTATGTGAAGGAGTATATGTCTTAAGTAAGGGATAATGTGGAGCGAGGCGGTCATTATGGGGAACAGAACACCCGACAGGCAGATCAGGAGGCCGACGCGACGCGGGAGGATCTTGATCTGCCTGAAGGGTGTTCTCCATAATGACCAAGTCGCTGCACATTATCCCGCTTATTGAACGGCCACATTCTCAACAAAGTAACGATATGACTCCCAATATTAATTGAAATGCTTTTATAGTTTTAGAAAATGTTTTTATTGATTTAAAAAATAGTAGGCAAGGCAAGTTTATTCATATAGCACCTTTCAACACAAGGCAATTCAAGGTGCTTTACAAAAATGAAAGACATTCAGACAAAGGCATAAGGCTATTATTGATTTAGAATGACATGCATCCGCTAAGAAAAATAGTCCGTTGTTACAGTTTGAACTAACGTAACAACGTCAGGAACTGCTTCGATAGCGTTTTTGAGGAGCTTTTTGATTACAGATTTGAAAACATCGTGGCTTGCTTTAAAAGTAGCACAATTCATTATGTTACATTACATTACATTACATTACATTGCATTTAGCTGACGCTTTTATCCAAAGCGACTTACAATAAGTACATTCGACCAGGAAGACACAACCTTGAAGAAAACAGAATCATATAAGTAAATCAGGTTTCATCGAGCCAAACATTTCAAGTGCTATTCAACTGGCTATAGATAAGCCAGTCCTTTATTAGTATATAAGTGCTCTGTTAGCAGTTCTTTGTTAGTAATTCTATCGCTCGAGGTGGAGTCGAAAGAGATGAGTTTTCAGTCTGCGCCGGAAGATGTGCAGGCTTTCTGCTGTCCTGATGTCAATGGGGAGCTCATTCCACCATTTTGGAGCCAGTATAGCAAACCCACGTGTTTTTGCTGATGGGAACTTGGGTCCCCCTCGCAGCGAGGGTGCAGCGAGTCGTTTGGCTGATGCAGAGCGTAGTGCACGCGCTGGGGTGTACAGTTTAACCATGTCCTGGATGTAGGAAGGGCCAGATCCATTCGCAGCATGGTACG
The DNA here is from genome assembly GCA_028583405.1 of Pogonophryne albipinna. Classification (NCBI taxonomy): domain Eukaryota; kingdom Metazoa; phylum Chordata; class Actinopteri; order Perciformes; family Artedidraconidae; genus Pogonophryne; species Pogonophryne albipinna. Next base: position 180,519 of record JAPTMU010000096.1, read on the forward strand.
CAAGTACCATTGTCTTGAAGTGGATTCTAGCAGTTACCGGAAGCCAGTGAAGGGAGCGGAGGAGCGGAGTGGTGTGGGAAAATTTTGGAAGGTTGAAGACAAGACGAGCAGCTGCATTCTGGATGAGCTGCAGAGGTCGGATGGCACACGCAGGTAGACCAGCCAGGAGGGAGTTGCAGTAGTCTAGGCGTGAGGTGACGAGAGCCTGGACCAGAACCTGCGTGGCTTTCTGGGTCAGCTGGGGACGAATCTTCCTGATGTTGTAAAGCGTGTATCTGCAGCAACGGGTTGTAGCAGCGATGTTTGCAGCGAAGGACAGGTTGTTATCTAGGATCACACCCAGATTCCTTGCAGTCTGAGTCGGGGAAACAACAGAGGTGCCAATGTTGATTGTCAGGTCAAGAGTGGGACAATCTTTTCCCGGAAGGAAAAGCAGTTCAGTCTTGTCAAGGTTGAGCTTGAGGTGATGAGCAGACATCCACTGAGAGATGTCAGCTAGACAAGCAGAGATGCGTGCGACGACCTGGGTCTCTGAGCGGGGAAAGGACAGAATTAATTGGGTGTCGTCAGCGTAGCAGTGGTATGAAAAACCATGCGGGCTAATGACTGATCCGAGCGAGTTTGTGTACAGGGAGAAGAGGAGGGGACCAAGAACAGAGCCCTGAGGGACCCCTGTAGTTAATTGACAAGGGTCGGACTCGGACCCTCTCCAAGCTACCCTGTAGGTACGGTCTTTTAGGTATGAGGTGAGGAGGGAAAGTGCAGAGCCTGAAACTCCAAGTTCTTGGAGAGTGCGAAGGAGGATCTGATGGTTCACCGTGTCGAATGCAGCTGACAGGTCCAACAGGATGATGACAGAGGAGAGGGATGCTGCTTTGGCAGTGTGCAGTTCCTCAGTGACAGCAATGAGAGCAGTTTCTGTGGAGTGACCTGCCTTGAAACCAGACTGGTGCGGATCCAGAAGGTTGTTCTGATGGAGATAACAGGAGAGTTGTTTAAAGACAGCGCGTTCAAGTGTTTTAGACAGGAACGGGAGTAGAGAGACAGGCCTGTAGTTTATAACATCAGACGGGTTGAGAGTGGGTTTCTTTAAGAGAGGGTTTACTCTTGCCTCCTTAAGACTATTTGGAAAGTGACCATAAGTTAGAGAAGTGTTGATGAAATGGGTGAGGAACGGTAGAATATCAGGAGCGATAGTCTGAAGGAGGTTTGAAGGGATAGGGTCCAGAGGACAGGTGGTAGGGCGGGCAGAGGTAATGAGGGTAAGAACCTCACTTGGAGAGAGAGGGGAAAAGGAGGTTAGTGTGTGTGTGGATGGAGGGTCTGGTGACCCAGCGGTGAGTAAAGGTGAGTCAGAAAAAGAAGAGCGAATATCATCAACCTTTTTTTCAAAATGGTTAACAAAGTCACTTGACAGAAGTGAGGAGGGGGGAGGGGCTTTGGGAGGGTCCAAGAGGGTGGAGAAGATGGAAAATAGTTTTTTGGGATTGGAATAGGAAGATTGGATCTTATCTTGAAAGAAAGTGCTTTTTGCCTGAGAGATCGAAGCAGAGAAAGAGGAGAGGAGAGCCTGATAGGATAGGAGGTCGTCACGGTGTTTGGATTTCCAACATTTCCGCTCTGCTGCCCGAAGGACGGTTCTATTAGCACGCAGTGCGTCATTTAGCCAGGGAGCAGGAGGGGACTGACAAGCCTGCCGAGATGTGAGAGGACAGAGAGAGTCCAGAGAGGATGAGAGAGTAGAGAGGAGAGTTTCTGCAGCCGAGTTTGGAGGCAGGAGTTGGAACGAGTCAGAGGAAGGGAGGGCTGAGAGAACCGATGAGGCAAAGGTAGAGGGGGAGAGGGAACGAAGGTTACGGCGGACAGGTGCAGGATGAGAAGAGATTAGTTCATTATGTTTGGAAAGGGGTAGAGAGAATGAAATGAAGAAATGATCGGATGTGTGGAGCGGGTTTACGGAGAGGTTAGAAGTAGTGCAGTTCCTTGAGAATATGAGATCAAGGACATTGCCAGCTTTATGAGTTGGTGGGGATGGAGACAGTGAGAAAGCAAAGGCGATTAACAGAGATGTTAGTTCGTCTATCTTCCCTGTCTGGAGGTTGAAGTCTCCGAGAAGTACAGCGGGAGGGCCAGTTTCAGGGATGTGTGAGAGGAGATTATCTAATTCCTCCAAGAAGTCCCCCAAGGCGCCTGGTGGACGGTAGAGAACAACAATGGTTAATTGTATAGGATGGGTTACTGTGACGGCATGGAATTCAAAGGTCAACCCTAGATATCCCTGCCCTAATGCCAAAGCAACTGGCAACTGAATATGTGTCGCCGTTTGATGTCAACGGTCAATAAGTCCTTGACAGCGGTCTGTCTGTTCTGGATTAACAACGTGTCACGTGTTCTGAATTGACCAATCAGAATCGAGTATTCAACTAAGCCATGTAATAAGAATGGGATAATCTTGCAGCCTTCATACTCACACAGTAAAAATCTCTTCACATTTGGAACTTACGTCACATGTTATCTTACTTTAAGTTTCCTGTAAGCTATACTTGTAGGATTTCACATTTCTCAGGAGGAAACACACTCCTGGCAAGAAGACAGACAGTCATGGTAAAAAGGCACTATGAACTAAATCATGACATCCTGGGCAAGGCTACACTTTTGAGCTCTGCAAACTGCTGCAAAACGAAAAGTTATGGACACTCTTTTGCAGTGGATTGCAGTCCAAGAACACCCATAAACATTCATTCAACTTCCCATGATTCCCGTGTTACAAAGAATTTCTTCCCGCCTGAAACACTTAAACCTGTCTCCCTGCGCAGGATATGCGATATTGCCGTGAGCCACACTTTGGCATCAGACCCAGACTCAAACTCCACGACATCGCAGTCATTTAGTCGTGAGTTTAGAAGCTTTAGCTGCTTCCTCTCACAGTAATACATTAATCCTGGCAAAGGGTCACTGTGAAACATTATAGTCCTGCGATGACATCAGTCCAGCTGCTAAAGATACCATTAAGTGTGCAAGCAGAGGTCAACAGACATTAAAGGGGGGGTAGGTAAGTTTGAGAAACCAGCTCGAGATACACTTTTTGTTATATTCCATGGAATGCTCTTAACATCCCGATAGCAATGCATATCTTAAAGAGCCTGTGACACGAGTTTCCCCCATCATCCAAACCCATCAATTTGAGTAAATATTGTCCCCTTGAAAACCGTTACTGAACTGATTTTGGATATTTGTACTTTGATAACCATTAATCTGCCCTTCAATGTTGACAATTTTCTGGATCTTCTCTGGGATTCTTCAAGTCCCGCCAAATTATGGGTGACGTCATTGCGGGCACAGCGCTCCAGCTGCACCGTTCAGGATCCCAGCATCTGCATGTAAACGCACGATGGCGCACACAGCAGCAAGCTCAGACAGCGATGACAGTTTAATTTTTGAACGTGTCTGAGAGCTCATATGAGGCTGAAGGATCGGTTTATGTTGTATCTGTTAGAAGTTTAGGAATTAGGTGCGTCAATATGGGCGATCATACGGTCATGTAACCAGTGGTGGACTGGGACTAAAAATCATCCCGGGACTCTCGACCGGCCCACTTCGGTACCGCTAGTAAATTGTCAACGGGGGCGGCGGGTGCTGTAGGCTGGGGAAGGCTAAGCCTTCCCAAATATTTGTGTCACTGCATCCTGGTAAAATACAAATATAATGTATAATGTCTGTGTCTTTGACATTAGCGCTGCTAGGCACCTGTGCCCTGTACTACGAAGCCAGTTCAACATACCCTGGATATGTTTGAGTAACAAACAAACTAACAACAACAAACGAGATCTCGCTAAGCGGTCCTACGACGCTGGTTATCAACTCGGTAAATCAAGCCAGGGTTTCTCTCACCAGCTGAGAGCGCGTTCACGTCTAAGACACGAGTGGATCTGACTTTAATTACATTTGACTTGAGTGTTTCGTCAACATAATGTGTTGCTTAAAATAATACTTCTGCATACAGTATGTGACACTGTAAGTGTTGCACGGCCAGATACGGCTGGTGAAGCAGACTCGGATAAGGAAATATATGATATATTATGATATTATATGATCGATGATCTGATTGATGATGTTATATGAATGATAAGTGCGACACGTCGGCGTCTTCTCTGCATACGGCAGTTTAAACTGTATTTCCTTTATCCTGTAATATAACTTGAGAGATTTAAACTCCGCACACTGAGTTGATCTCTTTTCTATAGACGCCGGAGGCGGGCAGCGTCAGGTAAAAAAAGTTATTTAGCCTTCCCAAACCTGAGCCTCACGCGCCGCCTATGGGGATGTACGAGTGACTTATCCGACCGGCCCACTTCGGTACCGGCCCATCGGGATTCGTCCCGATGGCCAGTCCGCCACTGCACCCAGCCCACGTAAACTGTCAACGGGGGGAGCCTCGCTGCGGGGAAACGGTGGACCTAGTGTCCCGATCGGAGTGGGAATAATAATAATAATAATAATCCGTGCATTTTACTCATTAATTTCCCCAACATTGTGGTAAAAAAAACCACACGTTTAATCCATGTTGGTGTACTACAACTACAAAAAGCATCGGTTTGTTTTCTCATCAGGAAATGCAGACCAGCTCAAACAAACGATTTTTAATCATCATTCTCACGATCATTTAATGTATCATATGTTCGCCGAATTGACATGAAAGCACTAATAAATGTAGTTTAATCCACTTGAGTTTACAACTACAAAAATAATCGATTTGTTTTTATATCACATCCTACGGGAGGAAATTCAGCAGCTCTCACTACCGATTTGTAATCCTAATTTAATCATCATCTTCACCACGATCATTTATGTTTATGTTCGCCGAATTGACATGAAAGCACTGACAAATATGAATATACCGTAGTCAACTTCATTAAAACGTTATTAACGTGCCTAAACTCAGTAATTCACAATTTCTACGCATGACAACACACTTTGTCCGTGTTTCGCTCTCTCACCGCACAGTGAAGCGTTCCCGCATTGACGTCACTTCCGGCTTCCCCCAAAACTTCAAAATGACTCAAGGAATTTCCCCGCGATGTTCGAAATTATTGATATTTATCGGAAAGGTATCGCATCTTCTTTTTTAAACGGACGGTTCGAGATGACTAGTAGCCCAATATTTCATTGCACAACAGTTGTTGGGATGCTGTCACAGGCTCTTTAAGTGCTTTGACAAAAAATCCATAAAAAAATTTCATCTGTGGAAGCTGTAATACTGTAAAAAGTACGACCAATCCGTTTAGCCGGGCCGGCTAAACGGATTGGATTGCCGTCCTGTCTGTCAGCCTTCCATCTTGTGCACGCACAAATGTATCTCGTGCCCTCATTGGGCGTGCCGTCATTGGGCGTGCATTGCAGCAGTACTTCAATGACTCGCCAGCAACAGGCGGCCACTTTCACCATGGCAGAGTTAGGTTCAACATCGTCTACTGGTGGCAAAAGAAATAATGTAACGGAGCAAATTAGGAACAAAAACAAAGTGGAAACAAGGAGAATTCAAACCAGAGTCAATATCGGAGTTGCTTTTCAACGATGGCGACTACTGATGGAACACACCTATGGGGGTTATTCCCTATCTTTATTCAAGAGCGTGGTATTTAAATTTGAGAGCATACTTTATGTATTTATTTCCCTCAAACCCTGTCCTCGCACTCAAATAGTGCCTGCTTGCACTTAGATTTGCTCTGCTCAAACTGTACGCTTGCACTCAGATATATTGCTGCTTACGGATTTTTTCTGCTCAGATTTATTCTCTGCGCGCTCGAAACTTTTGTGCAACAATCCTGTCAAAATCCCTCAACCAATAGGAGGCCAGGTGTCCTTGCGGGTGCGTTCGTTTTACTTATTACAGCGTCCCGTAAGGGCGGTTACTCTTTGGTTTGTCTTTGGTGCGATTACAGGGTTTGAGTGAAGGAAATCAATAAAGTATGCTCTCAAATGTAAATACCACGCTCTTGAATAAAGATAGGGAATAACCCCCATACACACCGAGTTGAAATCTGACGCCGTGGTCGCTCTTTTTCTCTTGGACAGGTAATTATCTGTTTTGTATGGTTTACAATTCCCCTGAACTATATAGCCAACCTAAGTCATGTGCGCGTTCATGTGTGTTGGAGGAGGTGCTCTGTAAGGAAGTCTGAAGGAAGGGGCGGATTCTTTTCGGCTGTGTACTTTCAAATTTTAGTGCACTCGAGCCGGTTTCTGAAACTTACCTACCCCCCCTTTAAGTCATTGAGTGTTTTAATATATCCTTCGTATTCGTAGGGGTAATACTGTCTATGCAAACTACATTTTTCACTGCTTTTAACTACATGTAAAGCAGTGTCTTGCCCTCACATAATCATGACTGTTTTGTGTCCTCAGTCCCCAGGCGCCTCCTCCACCTGAGCAGTCTTGGGAGGACAAGCCCTCCAGCGTCAGCCATCTTGGATTAGAGGATTTCCGAGAGGCGCTGAAGAAGAAGAAGCACGCTCTGGTCATGTTCTACGCTCCATGTAAGAGCATACACTCATAATACACCTCCTAAAAATGCTATTCTGTAGTTGCCACCTTTCACATACGGTTAAAGGTCTCCTATTGTACTGTTTTTCATCAATAGGTCTCAGATATATACAGAACCTGTCTCTGATTGGCTGACACACCAAACAGATCATCGCAGCATCCCATAATTCCCTCTGTTTCAGCCCTGTTTCCAAAGTGCTGATTCTCTGTCTGTTACTTTAGATGAAAATAAGGAGCCCCTCCCCACGCCCCTCTGAGAGACATTTGGTTACAAAGAACTCAATAGGCGCATTCACACCGCAGTACTTTTCCCACAAAGGTTCATGAGAACTTAGTTCATGAGAACTCAGTTCATCAGAACTCTTTAGTTCTCATGAACTAAGTACAGATCGCGTTCACACCGGAATAAGTCCCTGGGGGAGGATTAGGCAAATGAAGCCGCTGACGTCACTTCTTCTTCTTCTGCTTTGGGTTTACTGGCAGGCCGCAAACCACTTCACGGCGTATACTGCCGCCCAAAGTCCCCGGCCGGAAGTCCCCGGAGTTGGGGACTGGCTTCAGTAGAAGCTGCTGGGACTCCCAGCAGCTTCTACTGAAGCCTTCCGAGTAAATCGCCAGAACGCCGACACCTCCTCATCTCCACCGCTCCCATGTTTTATTTTGTGTTGCCATAAGTTAGTCTCTCTCCGTTGGTGCGCGGGGCTAACGCTAATGCTAATAATGCTAATGCGAGGATAATAAAATGGCGGCTTCACAAAACTTTTTGGGAGTTTTACGGGGCGTGGTTTGCAATCCGCCCAGCCAATCAGAAATATAGCTCTTTTCTCACAAGAGAGCCGCACGAAAGTCCCTGCTCTCTAGCAGGGACTTTCGTGGGGGTAAAAAGGTTCTCGCTCTTTTTGGTGTGAACGCGACAAAAGAGTTCTCATGAACCTTTGTGGGAAAAGTACTGCGGTGTGAATGCGCCAATTGGTGCTCTAGGAGGAGATTCAGGTGATAAGGTGGTGGGGGGGGGGGGGGTTACCTTGGTTGCTGATTGGCTAATGGTTACACAAGCCAAAACATCGTTATGACATCATAAAGTGGCCAAAATCTGATCAGCTCATTTTCAGACAGGTTTTTATAGAAATGGATCAAAAAGAGAGAGAATCTTTGTTCCTGAAACTTTCAGAGTCTCTTTCCACAGAGGGGACACATGTTGATGTAGAAGAGACATGAAGAAGAGGGGACACATGTTGATGTAGAAGAGACATGAAGAAGAGGGGACACATGTTGATGTAGAAGAGACATGAAGAAGAGGGGACACATGTTGATGTAGAAGAGACATGAAGAAGAGGGGACACATGTTGATGTAGAAGAGACATGAAGAAGAGGGGACACATGTTGATGTAGAAGAGACATGAAGAAGAGGGGACACATGTTGATGTAGAAGAGACATGAAGAAGAGGGGACACATGTTGAAGTAGAAGAGACATGCAGAAGAGGGGACACATGTTGATGTAGAAGAGACATGAAGAAGAGGGGACACATGTTGATGTAGAAGAGACATGAAGAAGAGGGGACACATGTTGATGTGGAAGAGACATGAAGAAGAGGGGACACATGTTGATGTAGAAGAGACATGAAGAAGAGGGGACACATGTTGATGTAGAAGAGACATGAAGAAGAGGGGACACATGTTGATGTGGAAGAGACATGAAGAAGTGGATTTTGCATAATAGGTGACCTTTAAATCGTTATATGCCTTGGTGTTTTGATTGAGATGTTAACTGCGTGTGAGTCACAGTCCTTCTCTGTTGGACCCGGTGTGATCATATCTTGGGTTTAAATCGGCGCGCTTCCATAACTCCGAGCTGCCTGTCAGGCTCCTGATCACGCAGTATATAAACCCCGCCTGAGCCTCCGGGAGACTGAGCTATGATTCACAAGACTGAGAATAGATTTATGAAAAACAGGAGAAAAGTTCCAGCTCATAATTCAGCTTTCCTGGAAAACATGAAATGTAGCTTTTTGTTCAGAGATTGAATCGATTGTGTTTCTGACATTTAATTAAACTGTTCTCCAACATCAAGTTCAATAAGTTCAGAGTCAACACTTTGAAATAAACTCCTCGTGTTTGTCTCCAACACTGGAAGAAATGCTGCTCCAAAAACAAGCAAAAAATTATGCAAACAAGTCGTTTTCCCTTGTAATTTGCAATAGGATGGTATATTAAGATAAATCAGATCTTGTTATTAGCTAGAAAAACTTAATTTCAAGTATATTTGACCAGAATCAGGAAATGATGTGTTAAAAACTACTTTTCTGTTGTTAGCTGGTGATTTTCCATTAAACATTTTTTACATTTTTTTTTATATCTGAGATACAACTCAAAGTAAGACGTTTTCAAGAGTCTTAACAAGATACTTAATATGTATTGTCTAAAAACCAGACCCTATATCTCACTTCAATGTTACCTCTTAAGTCATTAGGTCTTATATCGAGTGTCGAGACATATTCCGACTAAGCATTAGACAAATATACTTTGCAAGATTTCAACTTTTCGTAGCTTGTTCTTCATCTAAATGAGACATCCACAAAGTGAGCCTGTGTTGTTGAATTTAAATCATTTAAGGAACTGGTGTTATGACATCTGAGTTCTCACACCAAACACAGCAGCAGCAGGAATACAGATAATAATTATCAATCGTTATCAATCGTTATCAATCCCCACATCCACGCTCTCAGCTCCTCTGGCCTTTGTGTCTGATCGGGCTTCAGAGCTCAGCCGTCACACTGCTCTTTTTCAACGCTTCAATCCACAAAGAGAGACGCTCCAGGTGCACATCAGGAACAACCTGCTCACTGGTGACTTATCAAAGTCTAAATAGAGCATGTGATGAGATGCAGCTGCTAAGACATTCAGGCAGGAGATGCTTCAGACTGAAAAGAATATATATATTACACACAAAAGTTTGGATCACTGACTTACAGTATAGCCTCACACCTGCACAATTACAACTTGACTAAAAATAAATGCGATCAAATCTATCTTATCTTTCCGACAGCTCTTTCCAAAAGTCAGGACGTTGGTTTTTTTTATTCGGTGTTATCACAACACATTTCCCTGAAGCTTAAGAGAAGTTTAATTTTGGCTAATTGACTACAAGTAAGAAAATGTATAAGCACAATTTGATTTATAAGGTTAACAATTGACGGGGGGAAATTGTACACAATAAGTGACATTTTTCTGAATATTCTAAATGCCACTGTGCCCCAATGTGTATTTGATTACTTAGCACTCTGGCATCATGTATTCAGGCTCAATGCATTGTCCCAGGTTACACCCTAAATAGGGATGTCCCGATCACATTTTTTTGCTCCCGATCCGATTCCGATCATTTGATTTTGACAATCTGCCGATACCGATTTTTCCCGATCTTTATGCAATGCATTAAGAGAAAAAAAAGGTAACAGATAACGGCTGGTCATCCAACGCGATGAGTTCAGCTATCTTGGCTGTTATTCTTTTGGCCTTTTCACTGTTCTGGGGCAGTTTCTCTTTCCTTTTAAAAGTCTCTGAAAGTGTCGGTTGTTTCAGTGCCGTTACCTGAGTGGCCGCTGTGTACTCGTCCTGTTGTTGTTTGTTTCTCAGGTGGCGTATTAGATTGGTCGTGTTGAACGTAGCTCTGTTCTTTCCACCACGCGGAACCTCCGCCTTGCAAACATTGCATCTGGCTGTTACACTGCCTTCGCTTTCAATGTTATAATACTTCCAAACTCCTGACATTTTCTCTGTCCCGAGTCCCGAGTCACCAGCTGAACGTAGCCTCTCGTTAGCTTACTGCTACTATTAGACACTGCGCGCCCACTCTGTTGCCAGCTTTGAGAGGAATAAGCAACCAGGTCTGAAAACAAGCCCAAAAGAAGCAACACATACATGATGTTGTGTCATTTCAAACCAAAACTAAGGCCTCAGGATGACTTTAAGACGTGAACATGGTCATTTTTGTTTTGTAACATTAAATTAAAAAAATTAAAAAATCCCGATCCCCGATTTTTTTTCTCCCGATCTTTTGAAAATCACGTGATCGGCTCCGATCCCCGATCACGTGATCGGATCGGAACATCTCTAACCCTAAATAATGATCATTTGAATAATCAGTGGTGAACCATATCTATCACAACTGGACCTTCTGTAGACACGCCCTGATACCATTCTCATGTATTCATTTTATTACATTTTATTTATATAATTAAATCGATTTTTTGTTTTATCTGAGTGTTCCAGGGTATTCTCTGAATACCTTGAAGGCCCTGACGGTTCTCCACTGTGAATAATACATATAGTCAACCTATATCTCTGGTGCCAACGAGCGAGGGTAGCGTCGACTAATCCTGCACATCCCTAATATCCTATATTTGATACACAAAGTTGTGCATTTGAGTCTCGTCTAATGTTCTCAATACCGGTTTGAGGCTCTCTCTTTTCTAGTGTTGCTTCTTTAATTGCACATTTTCTTTATCAATGAGCGATGGAGAAAAGACCTGGCAGTCTCTTTATCTGCTTGTCATCATGTCAGTCATAATGAGGAAAGTGTGTTATTATCACCAGCAGACCTCCCTCTGAGCTGCTTCAAGGAACTCTGATGACAGAAGGGATCTGAGATGTAAAAACTGAAATGCTTCCGTGCTTTTATCGCACCGTGTCGCTCTGACCTGCGTGGTCGGTCTGTGATGTTCATGTGAAGGGAAGCCAGGTACAACGCTGTGATTTTTGATTTATCCCTTTCAGAATTGAGACGGAACCTTTTTAAAGGTTTAAAGGCCATTTAATGTTGCAGCTTAAAGGGTGCTTCGGCAGGAAATGGCTTTCTGAGCTGTGCTGAAAGCTGAGGGAGGCAGCTGGGAAAAGAGAGGCAGAGTGGATGTTTAATATAATTGAGGTAACTGAATGTCACAAACAGTCAGTGCACTTGTAGCCTTGAAGACTATGTTTCCAGTGGAAAACCAATGAGTAAGTGAACAACTTTTGCTATACTTCGACCAAGATGCAGACTTTTAATAATCATATTTAGGGGAGCTTCTACAGGGGGTCCGCGGGGTCTTAGAAAGTATTAAAGTAGATAAATCAATTTAGCGAAAATGAAGGCTATTAAAAAGTATTAAAGGGCAAGGTATTACATTTTGTAGCTTGTTTTCAATAAGTATCTACTTTGTCCAAAGAGGTTGTATTCTACAGTCTGCCTGAATGTAATCATTGCGTAGGTGTGTAGTGTGATTCTGTGTAGTTTATTGATGGCATCCCGTTGGATGTGACGTCATCTGAACAGGACATCACACGCTCACTGCTTGATAGCGCGAAGGTCCGTTTACGCCAGTTGTTAAACAACATCGTTATGGGGAAATGCAAGTCTGCGTCCAAATGGTTGGAAGATAAGGAGGAAGGATAATCGATACTGTGTATAGTCAATGTGAGGTAAAGTGTGTCGCCAAGGTAACCGGTTAGAACTCAAAGTGGCGATGAGGTCTTAGAATGTATGGAAAGGGTCTTAAAAAAGGTCTTAAAAGGTCTTACATCTGACTTCAGGATTCCTGCATATACCCTGTTCTACATAGCGGTTTAAATATAAGTTAGAGACTTACATACAACAAAGCTTTTCCCAGTTTGTTGTAGATTAAAATGCCCAGAGCCAAGCTTATCCAACACCTTTGTAATGTGTTGGACGTCACTAAAGCTCTTGTGGATTCAAACTCAGAACTTTTCGCTGAGTCAGATGGTCTTTACTTTTTATTCGTGGGGTTCAGCTCTGGCATATTTCAGTATATAACATAATACGAGGAGTTTACCCTTTGTCCATGCGCCCTGAATTTGTTTAAGTTGAAAGTACATACTATCTTGGATTCAATAACTGTCTTGATTCAAAGTGCAGAGTCTTATTGTGTCCCTTGGTCTTGGAAAGATCTGCAGGATTGATTAAAACCAGATTCCCTCATCTCTCTGGAAACTTTCCAAAGGAGTTTTATTTCTTGCTTGTGTCTCATGTACGGGAGAGGATTAGGGCCACATGTGGAAAAAAAATTGCGATCCGACCAAAAGGGTTTTTGTTTTGAGTAGGTATTCTGTAGCTGTGCAAATCTATGCTTATTTACTATCTTCTGTTGGTGCATGGACACAGTTTTTACCCTGTGCCTTTTGTAAATCCCATCCCCACCGTCAGAATTAACACGAATACATTCATAAGAAAACTGTGTACTTCAATTTATTTGGTAATAATCGACATATCTTCTTATTAAGAGTTATTTGTGAAGGGCTTATTAGGCGATTTCACACCGGAGTACTTTTCCCCGTATTTTTCCCGTTTAGTTCCGATAGTGCCTGGAATTTTGCGTTCACACCAAAAAGAGAACTTAGTTCAGAGAACTTTCCCCCCCATGTTTAGTGCCTGCTAGAGAGGTGGTACTATCCTGGGGAGAAAAAAGTACCAATTTCTGATTGGTTGGGCGAATTGCAAACCACGCCCCGTAAAACTCTGAAAAGTTTTTTGAAGCCGCCATTGTATTTGCTGGCATTAGCAGCATTAGCATTAGCATTAGCCCCGCGCACCAACGGAGAGAGAATAACTTATGGCAACACAAAAAAAAACATGGGAGCGGTGGAGATGAGGAGGTGCCGGCGTTCTGGCGATTTACTCGGAAGGCTGGGAGTCCCAGCAGCTTCTACTGAAGCCAGTCCCCAACTCCGGGGACTTCCGGCCGGGGACTCCGGGTGGCAGTATACGCCGTGAAGTTGTTTGCGGCCTGCCAGTAAACCCAAAGCAGAAGAAGAATAAGTGACGTCAGCGGCTTCATTTGCGTAATCTTCCCTCAGGGAACTTATTCCGATGTGAACGCGATCGGCTCTTCCATGGGGGTACTAAGTGCTGGGAACTAAGTGCTGGGAACTAAGTACGGCAAAGTACTTGGTGTGAAAGCGGCTATTGACTTTTATCCCTAACCCTTTACATTTATCCACCAACTGCCATCAGTTTTTTTTTCTTCCTGGACAATCTTCGTCACACCAAAAGCTGTACTTGCCATTTTCTCCTTTCCAATTTTCCACCACAGCAACATCAACAACAAAAACGTTTACAGACATTCGTAGAGAAAAGAAGATTTCATCACAGCTATTACACTTATTGACAGCAAGTACATAAACACACGTGGTCCGCTCAAATGTTTCCACCGACTGGAAGTGAACGTCTGCCTGTAAATGTGATCTGGTTCCTCACGGTGTGTTTGTGTTAGTATCGACTCGCTGTAAATGTATAGCTGCTGGAGCAGAGAGGTTGAGTTTATGACAGCAATAAAGAGATTAACAGCCTTGTAACGTACAAGTGAACCATCTCTAATGCGCTGTAAAGCTCTCAATAACTGCTGGATTGTGGGACACCGCTTCATGATTGGGACTCAGTGAATGATGTACAGCAGGGATTTCTTTCATATCTGCTGGCTTGGGAGGTCATGGATTACATGTAACGGGATTACGTATCAGGATACAAAAAGTAACTTTATTCGCTTAGTTACATAAAAAAGATTGGATTACTGATACATTTCTACATTTGGCGATTACTAGCAGGATTACAGTGTTAGTAAAAACCTAAAAACATCATATAGTGTTTGTTGTAAAGGATCAGATGTTATCTCTTCTCTGTCAGCTGTTCTGTTCTGTAGGATAATACTTTAAGTGTGAATCTATACGTCTACTGCCTGGATCTGCTTTATGGTTTTCACTTTCTTTGCTTCATTTGCTCTGTTTTTAATTCTGTCAACTCAGACGTTATTTCTGCTTTTTAAACTGTAGTATGTGCTCATGTGTTTCAGTGTTGGTGTATACTACGACTGTTTGAATATGATAATGAAAGGCAGGTTTTCCTATCAATACAATCTCTAAACAGAGATTTTGAGACTCAGATTAGATTATATATTTTTACAGGTAACTAGTAACGTGCATTATTGCCTGTTCAAGCTGCTGTTCAAGACGTAAAGCTAGATATAGTGTAAATGTGTCGTGTTAAGATGTATGTTAAAGGTGGGGTAGGTAATTCACTTCAGAAACACTTGTTGTTATATTCCATGGAATGTTCTTAACATCCCGATAGCAATGAATACATTAAATGCTTTGACAATAAATACATAAAAAAATGTCATCTGGAAGCCGTGGCGCTGTAAAAAGCACGACCAATCATCTGAGCCGGCCCGGCTAAAGTAACTGGATGGCCTACCTGCCTGTCAGCCTTCCATCTGGGCACAAACTTATCTCGTGCCCTCATTGGTCATGTGTGTGTTGGTGGAGGGGCTCTGTCAGGAAGTCTGAAGGAAGGGGCAGATTTATTTCGGTTGTGTATTTTCTAATTCTTGCGCACTCGAGCTAGTGATGGCAAAATGAAGCTTTGTATGAAGCATCGAACCACTTGGACAATTGTGTCGGAAATAGGTTCATTTCTCGAAGCTTCAGTTACAGCGACCTCTCCTGGCGAAGTGCAAGGCTGCAGTGGGTTTAACGTATCTTTGCCTTGAAAAATATTCGATGCACACACACACTAAGACTGAATATCATGTTCTATTTGCAATTAAAGATTGATAATTGTGTGTATTGGGTTATTGAGAAGAGACTAGAGAGTGCTGGACATTTTTTTGGGAGGAGACGGCCTTTTAACAGTTATTAAAGTTGAAAAGCAATGATTAAAATGCATCCATTCCGGGCTTTGAACCAGCTGCGCGGAGGACATCGCCGCATTCGGGCCACCGGCTCGACCCACTGGGCTATCTATTCCTTAAAATATTGAACTGTTTTTATATTACTGATAATTGTCTTTTTGTTCACAACTTCTCCACATTTCGAAATGTTTCCCGAGCCAGAACGACCTATCTTTCTTCCTGGTTGCTCTATAATGATACTACAATTCAAATGCAATGCCAACTCAACAGCAACAACGCAAACTACGACAACAACCCACACATTGCGCATTGTTTAGAGCGGTCATAAAGTGTTGAAGCGCTCAAATTCAAAACTGTTTCAACCTGTCAGAATCGAGACGAGGCAGTGCATTGAATCGCGCGAATGGACCGCGAACCAGTCAAGTGATTCATTCAGGAAATGAAGCAGTTGCTGCTTCGGACGTCATATGTCACGTGATTTGAAGCAAGCTTCTATTGAATAGGAAGTCCAGGGTTGAAGCTCCGTTCGAAGCTTCAGTGTCAAACTGTCATCACTAACTCGAGCCGGTTTCTCCATTCTTACCTACCCTACCTTTAACATCCCCTCTCTCTGTTGTTTCTTCAGGGTGTCCACACTGTAAAAACTCTGTTCCCCACTTCACCACGGCAGCAGAGCTCTTCAAAGAGGACAGAAAGGTAAGCAGTGCTTTTTTAACATCAACACACACATTTACACCCTGTAGTAGTGGTGTGACACTTTCAAATAAAGTAAACAGTTCTCTGTCATGACCCACGGTGAGATGAATATTGATTTCATCTCTGTGTGTTCAGTGAAATGCTAGAGCTTAGCTGTGTTTAACTTAGCTTAGCACAAAGACTCTGTGAAGACTGAAAATACACGCGCTCCAATTATTCCATGCTGGCGTACTCGGGTTTCCTCCCTGAAGCACTTCTTTGAGTTAGTTTAGTTAGTAAAAGACACATTCAATCCAGCTTGGCATGCAGAAACTAAACACCTCTTAGAACTTGTAACATGGAAGAAAAGCATATTACACGAACACGGTGCATAAGATTGCACGATAACAGAAAGTTTAATATAACATATTTCCATAGTGGCTCTAGAAGGTCTCAAATGATTTCAACAACACAGACTGCTGGGCCTCTGCTGCAATACAGACTCACACTGTTTGACAGCCTAACACTATTTTAAAGGGGACCTATCTTGCAAAATGCACTTTTTTATGTCTTTTATACATAAATATGTGTCGGAATTCACGCAGCGTCAGAAAATAAAACCCTCTCTTTTCCTCCGTACCCAAATCTCTAAAAACGGGGCTACAACGGAGCTGATCCAGATTTGCGTCCGATATGACGTAATATCTGAAATGTGGACCCACGGCCCAATCAGAAACGTTGCTATCAGAAACAATGCCCGACTGTTTTGGATGTAATATGGTCGGTGTTTACATTAGCATCGCTAACACTCAGAGCTAACCTGTACTGGAGAGCATGTGTGTGAAGAAGCAGGAAGTAAAAAGGAACTCACCTTGTGGTATAACCGGCAAGAGAGAAAGTCTTTGAGCTCCATACTGTTTCAGATCCTTGATAATCCATGATATGGCGTTTCATCACGGCAGCATTTAGTTTAGACAGTAGCTGCCGGGTGTCTCATGAACTCAGACCCCTCCTTTTTCTTTTAATCAATTTTTAAAGCTTTATACCCAAATCAGCACTTTTGAAACAGGAAGTGAAATAGAGGGATATGAGGCATGGCTAGAATGGGTGATCTGTCTGGTATTTTGAGCAAAACACTTCATAGACATGTTTTTTATATTTTCTTTATATATCCGAGACCCATGCTATTGCCTAAAAATAGCATGATAGGGGACCTTTAAAATACCTTAGATAGTCATGAAAGATCTCCAATCATATCCTGACTGTTCCTAGAAAGCGCCTTGTCAATGAGACAAGGAAAATCAATATGATCCTGTGAGGAGAAAGAAAACAAGAATCGGCATCTCGTGATCATTATCTATAGGGTGTTTTGAATCCTTATTAAATGCAGTCAAATTGGATTGAAATTCCTAAATGTCAGGACCGGTTACAAACAATTATTTTATATAGTTTTCTAGGCACACATGCACTTTTTGTGTCATAGGTTTCAATGAAATTAGCGGTTGAGCTGCTTTATGCATGTCCCCTTTAAACCGGGATGTCTTGCAAACTCCTAACTAAAACGTTTGTCATACAGTTATGAGTTATTTCACCGTAATATTTGAGGTCTCTGACCAAAAAAAATGTTATTGGATAACTCACAGGCTAGTTTATATTCATTTATTATGCTCTCTGCTCGACTGCTTTAACTAAATTTGTGTTATTGTACCTTGACTCTGCTTTTGGGGATTTCCCTTTGCCTGTACTATGTTATAAAGGTTTTGGGCATGTCATCCGCAAAGGCTAAAATCCCCAAATTCCCTCCATTGAACATAATGAAATCACTTTCGCCGCTTTTACACCAAGTACTTTGCCGTACTTAGTGCCGGCACTTCAAAAAGCTCTTTATTTTTCTCATACTGCCTGTGCTGCAGCACCTCTTTTCACCCTCTGTCTGAAACCAGAGCCCAGTCTGCTATGATTGGTTAGCTGGCAGGCTCTGTTGTGATTGGTCAACCAGCTTAGAGATGTCCCGCCCCTTAGCCTATCACCTTCAATAGCCGCGTTCACACCGAGTACTTTGCCGTACTTAGTTCCCAGCAATTAGTTCCCCCATGGAACTAAGAGCCGATCGCGTTCACACCGGAATAAGTTCCTGAGGGAAGATTACGCAAATGAAGCCGCTGACGTCACTTCGTCTGCTTCTGCTTTGGGTTTACTGGCAGGCCGCAAACAACTTCACGGCATATACTGCCACCAGAAGTCCCCGGCCGGAAGTCCCCGGAGTTGGGGACTGGCTTCAGTTGAAGCTGCTGGGACTTCGGGTGGCAGTATACGCCGTGAAGTTGTTTGCGGCCTGCCAGTAAACCCAAAGCAGACGAAGTGACGTCAGCGACTCATTTGCGTAATCTTCTCTCAGGGAACTTATTCCGGTGTGAACGCGATCGGCTCTTAGTTCCATAAGGGAACTAATTGCTGGGAACTAAGTACGGCAAAGTACTCTGTGTGAACGCGGCTATTGAAGGTGATAGGCTAAGGGGCGGGACATCTCTAAGCTGGTTGACCAATCACAACAGAGCCTGCCAGCTAACCAATCATAGCAGACTGGGCTCTGGTTTCAGACAGAGGGTGAAAAGAGGTGCTGCAGCACAGGCAGTATGAGAAAAATAAAGAGCTTTTTGAACATTAAAGCATGGAGACATGTCCCAGGAGAGACAGAAAATACAAAAATGAGGCAGGCAGTATGAGCGAAACAAAAGCTTTTGATAGGAGTTTGAACACTTTTCTAAACTCCTCACATTCTCCTCCAGTCTTCTGCACTCCTGGAGCTTCAGGTGATTCCTGAAGTCACATTCCTCCATCCTCTCTTCTCCCTTTCACTTTCTCTGCTGCAGGGCTCAGTGTTTCCAAAACCTCATTACTGTAACTGTGACTCACTCACACGAAGAATTTTTTTTTTGCGTGTCTAGAAATACTTTGAGCTCGGATATATCATCTCAAAGTGACACTTTAAAAAGCACCATCATATTGTTGCTTTTTAAGTTTTATTGAATTGCTTAATGCACATTGTTTTCTCACAGAGCTCAGGCAATGCTGCTCTCATTTGTTTGGAATTCTTCACAATGATTGCCAGATGGTGAGAAACGGTGACGTATCCCCGATAACTTAATCATCCATTTCTCTGAGGCAATCCTTTGTAACAATTCTTCAAAACAATACACTTTTTAAAATGATTGTACAACTCTGAGCCCTTCAGCTGCAACTTCAAGAACTTCAACATGCCTTTCTTTATTCCATCATTCTTAGAGTACCCATAGAAATAATGACGACTACAGTATGGGACCCACGATAAAGATATGTTCTCTCTACACAGGGAGAAATAACAGTAATTAGATCAACTGTAAAACATGTTTGACTCATTAACTGGGACACAAACGAGCATAAGCTTCCATATGTCCTTAATGGAGTTCCATTTTTTTTAAACTGCCATCAAGAAACACAAGCGTTTAAAGAGGACCTATTATGCTTTTTGGGGGTTCTCCCTCTCTTGTAGTGTGTTCTATAGGATTTAGTGCATGTAAATGGTCTGCAGAGGCTAACATCCCTGTGTTCCCTCGACTGGACTCCTTTGTTTACTTTCATAATAAGTGACATCACTATTTAACACTCACGCTCCTATTAGCTAGCGCTCCAGCAGGAGAGGACTCTTTAAAGTAGAGACACTACATACTGATATACACCTGAACATCAGCAGGAGAGGACTCTTTAAAGTAGAGACACTACATACTGATATACACCTGAACATCAGCAGGAGAGGACTCTTTAAAGTAGAGACACTACATACTGATATACACCTGAACATCAGCAGGAGAGGACTCTTTAAAGTAGAGACACTACATACTGATATACACCTGAACATCAGCAGGAGAGGACTCTTTAAAGTAGAGACACTACATACTGATATACACCTGAACATCAGCAGGAGAGAACTCTTTAAAGTAGAGACACTACATACTGATATACACCTGAACATCAGCAGGAGAGGACTCTTTAAAGTAGAGACACTACATACTGATATACACCTGAACATCAGCAGGAGAGGACTCTTTAAAGTAGAGACACTACATACTGATATACACCTGAACATCAGCAGGAGAGGACTCTTTAAAGTAGAGACACTACATACTGATATACACCTGAACATCAGCAGGAGAGGACTCTTTAAAGTAGAGACACTACATACTGATATACACCTGAACATCAGCAGGAGAGGACTCTTTAAAGTAGAGACACTACATACTGATATACACCTGAACATCAGCAGGAGAGAACTCTTTAAAGTAGAGACACTACATACTGATATACACCTGAACATCAGCAGGAGAGGACTCTTTAAAGTAGAGACACTACATACTGATATACACCTGAACATCAGCAGGAGAGGACTCTTTAAAGTAGAGACTCTACATACTGATATACACCTGGGCATCAGCAGGAGAGGACTCTTTAAAGTAGAGACACTACATACTGATATACACCTGGGCATCAGCAGGAGAGGACTCTTTAAAGTAGAGACACTACATACTGATGTACACCTGAACATCAGCAGGAGAGGACTCTTTAAAGTAGAGACACTACATACTGATATACACGTGAACATCAGCAGGAGAGGACTCTTTAAAGTAGAGACACGACATACGGATATGTACCTGAACATCAGCAGGAGAGGACTCTTTAAAGTAGAGACACTACATACTCATATACACCTGGGCATCAGCAGGAGAGGACTCTTTAAAGTAGAGTCACTACATACTGATATACACCTGAACATCAGCAGGAGAGGACTCTTTAAAGTAGAGACAGTACATACTGATATACACCTGGGCATCAGCAGGAGAGGACTCTTTAAAGTAGAGTCACTACATACTGATATACACCTGAACATCAGCAGGAGAGGACTCTTTAAAGTAGAGACACTACATACTGATATACACCTGAACATCAGCAGGAGAGGACTCTTTAAAGTAGAGACACTACATACTGATATACACCTGAACATCAGCAGGAGAGGACTCTTTAAAGTAGAGACACTACATACTGATATACACCTGAACATCAGCAGGAGAGGACTCTTTAAAGTAGAGACACTACATACTGATATACACCTGAACATCAGCAGGAGAGGACTCTTTAAAGTAGAGACTCTACATACTGATATACACCTGGGCATCAGCAGGAGAGGACTCTTTAAAGTAGAGACACTACATACTGATATACACCTGGAAGTGAGCATAATATGTCCTCTTTTAGACCCATACTACCTCATGGAAGAATATTGACTTTATTCTTTAAGAGAAAACTTTCAGAACAGTCCGAAATGTTTTTTTTAAACATCCAGTATCTTCCGGCCACAACAGCTTGAGGCACTTTGGCACAGTCCCTAGCTTTGGTGTTTGGATCTGCGTGATGATTCCTCCACTAGATGCTAAACCCCTCATACCTGAGAAGGTTACATAAACGCAGAACTTTAAGATGTCTGCTCTCTCGTTGTCCCTCCAGTGGCCAGCGGAGGTGTGAGCTTGTGTTTGAACAGGAGTAAATCTTGAGAACTGGCCATGTGTTTACTCGGCAGTCGTCTCTATGTATAAAGCCGAGCCCCAGTGAATTGTCCGGCCGCTGCTGATCACACTCTATTAGCTGCCCTCGCCTCATTTACCAAAGACAAACACAAGCTTAGCTCCTGCTTTGAAGACGCAAACAATTAAAACTCCACATTCTGTGCTGTATGTCAGCGGGGGAGCTGTTTGTGTTTTCCCCACATTTCTAATCAATAGCAGGAGAACATTGAAGTGATGTTTCCTGAAGCTGTGTGTTGCCACTGTACTGAGAACTATTTGTTATGGATTTGACCAAAATGACCTGCCTTTTACGCTGATACCGCAAAGTTAATGTCCTGAACGGAGATATACTGACCATGACCGTGGCGCTAATTACATTTCTTTCCCCTCCTCGACCTAAATCGAAGCCATGTAGTATTTAGCGGTGTGTTTTCTACCTATTTTTCTATTTTGCACACAATGCAGCTCAACAGTGCACAATTACACACCATATTATATTGAGCCTTGTACTACCTTAACACCGCCCCTTTGAAAACAATGAATGTTTAATGCGACTTCATTTTACTCAAGAAGAGGTGTAAACACAAACAAATAGTCCCTTTTTCTGAACTAATATTGTAATAGCTGGTATTAAAGATTAATTTGGGTCTTCTTTTTAATTATCATCATCATTAAACACTTCCTACTGTATTAGTAAAACATCATATTAAGATGACTAATTCAGAGGTCAGAGGGATCAATGCACTACAGGTTTGTACTGCTGGGTAATGACTGATTATTTCTTTAGTTTCTACTTCCAAATCTAGTGTTTAACTTTTGTTTTTAAGAGTGTGGTGTTGTTGCTTTTATAACTAACATCAATGATGGCCAGAGCTACAACAATTGGCCCATTAATGTAATAAAAAGTCACAACTATCCACCTCAACATGGGAGCATCTCCACAGGAGTTGTATACAATAAAACGTATTTATACAGTACAACCCATTTCATTCGGGTTTTAATAAAGTTGTTTAAAGAGAGTAAAACCCATCCAATAAACAATAGAGGCGAAGTCCCGCCCTTCTACTTCCGACCCATGGGACCTTATTTCGGAAAAATTATGTATTGAAGTCAATGGAGAGAAAAAACGTATCTTTCGATCCCGTTTGAATTGTGCCACGAATTACACATATGATGTTTGTCAATCTTAAAAAATAATTTCCATGTCAAAAAAGTCACAGTTTGTCGTAAAATTGTTGAAATATAAGACTATGAAAAATACACAACTAGAGAGACTACAAATCCCAGAGTCCCGGTCCCGCATGCTGGCTCTCAGGAACCGACTAACTCCCCTTGTGTGTATGCACAGCTCTCAACGTGCCCAGACTTGGAGTGATTTTCACCTCTTTTAATACTTTCCGCCTCATTCTGAAAGAAAGAAGTGAGACGGTGCGAGACGGGAGATAATAATAATACATTTGATTTATATAGCACACTTTAAAGACAAACGTCATCTCAAGGTGTTTCACAAAGCTATAAGTAAAAAGATATCTAAAGGAGCATATTGGATAAAAAATGGCAATATAAAAAATAAAAGGTTAAGAGCATTTATAAATAAGTAAAGGACAGTCAGTAAAATGCGGTGTGGAACAGGCGGGTCTTGAGGCATTTCCTAAAAACTGAGAGTGATGCCGGGATCCGTATGTTCTCTGGAAGCTGATTCCACAGACGTGGACCCAGGGAGGAGAAAGCACGGTTTCCCATGGTGACCAGTTGTGTCCGCGGAACAGCCAGGAGGTTGGAGCTGTCTGACCGGAGTGTGCGTGAGGTATGGGAATGTTTGCTGGTTAGCAGTTCCTGTAGGTGGGGCCAGTGTGGTTGATGGCGTTGAAGACCATTATGAGGACTTTGTAGTTAATCCGGTGTGTTACAGGGAGCCAGTGGAGTGAGTGAAGGATGGGGGTGATGTGCTCTGATTTGTGTTTTTGTGAGATGTAGTTCATTGAGCGGTTTCACTTCACAGTTTTACGACACATTTTAATTTAGTTAACTTGCAAAATTATCCTTTAAAGGTGGGGTAGGTAAGTTTGAGAAACCGGCTCGAGATACACTTTTTGTTATATTCCATGGAATGCTCTTAACATCCCGATAGCAATTAATATCTGAAGTGCTTTGACAAAAAATACATTAAAAAAATGTCATCTCTGGAAGCCGTGGTGCTGTAAAAAGCACGACCAATCATCTGAGCCGGCCCGGCTAAAGTAACTGGATGGCCTACCTGCCTGTCAGCCTTCCATCTGGGCACACACTTATCTCGTGCCGTCATTGGTCATGTGCGCGTTCGTGTGTGTTGGAGGAGGGGCTCTGTGAGGAAGTGGCAGATTTTTTCCGGCTGTGTATTTTCAAATTCTAGCGCACTCGAGCTGGTTTCTCCAAAATGACCTACCCCACCTTTAAATTGACAAACATCATATGTGTAATTCGTGGCACAATTCAAACGGGATCAAAAGATAATCTTTCTCTCTCCATTGACTTCAATACATACTTTTTCCTAAATAAGGTCCCATGGAGGTCCCCCGGAGAGGGAGGGACTTCGCCTCTCTATAAGTTACACTAAGCTAATCTAAATAAAAAATGGCATTAAGATAACTAACATCATAGTACATTATATTGATGTTATATATCAGTACAAGTAGTTGTGTGGGTAAACAAACCATACACATAACTATTACAGATCAAATAAAATTGTGTAATCACATTGAAAAACATCCAAGGATTGAATGAATTATATATTTATTCTGTTTACTTTTGGATGATAAGATCTGTGTTGTCTTTTGAAAGCAGTGCTGAGTTTCCGCCTCAGTCTGCTTTCTCTTCTCCTCTCTCTTAATTGAGCTCGATGGGGCCCGTACGGCTAGTTCAATATGTGTTTAGTACGAGGGTTAAGTAATCAAAATAAAAGGGAGATTATTCCTCGTTCTTTGATTCACTTTATAGCAGACTTGCAGACTATCTTGGGGAAGTGTGAGTTCATCAGAGCTGTGTGATTACTGCTCCGCTCTGCAGTGACACTGATGGATTGAGAGCGAGCCACATCTCCTCTGAAACCGGATCAATGAAATGATGTGGGGCTGCCGTCGCCTGAAGATCGATCAGGGATTGAATCTGCTGCAGAGCTCTGAAGAACAACGACTGTACGGCTTCATTTTCTCCTGTCGATTCACAGGAACTCTGACTGATGCCACACGGGGAGCAGCAGTCTTTATTAGGATCCCTGTTAGCATTAGCATGAGCATTGGCTAATAATGCTGGGGTCCACACACACACATAGACAGACACACACACACACACATAGACAGACAGACAGACACACGCACACAGACACACACACACACGGACGGACACACAGACGCACACACACAGAAACACATAGACAGACAGACAGACACACACAGACGCACACAGACACACACACAGACGCAACGCACGCCGCCATGTGTAGGGGCAGTCAGCATGTCGTTGTGTCCCTGACTCTTCACCCCAAATTGCTCAATCGTCCACAGTATTGAATTTGTAAGTCGCTTTGGATAAAAGCGTCTAACAAGTAATACATAATTAGCAAAATGCAAACAGATGAATGTTTATGGATGTTCTTTAAAAGGTGCAGATGTTTAATAGTCTTATGGCCTGTGGAAACTGTCCCTGAGTCTGGAGGTTTTAGACCTGATATGTTGAGCATACTGCTATGTGACGTCAGTCCAGCCTGATGGCGGTTACATTCCGTCTCTCGTTGCAGCTGCTTCTGCTGCCCAAAGTGTTCTGTGTGTTTCTCAAAATAACTCTGAGGTCGTCAAACACAAAGACGTGAACTGCCCAGCTGCATGAATAATAGGATGATTTCAGGCAGTGTTGTCAGCTAAAATTCTGTTGACTACTTTGCTTTTTGTAAAGGTGAGACACCTCAGTCCTGCTGAATATACTCTCTCGCTCGCAGCATTTCCCAGAATCCTTTTTGATGTGGGAGCACATTGACGCATCCCTTTTATAGGCTGTGTCTTCCTCATGGTGTGCAGAAGACTTCATTCCCTCACGTTGTGCTCACAGCTGCTGAGGCAGACAAAGCCACCGCTCAACAACAATGTGTTCATCCAACGCTATGTTAGCGCTGATGCAGATACTCAACATTCGTGGGGAACAGGCCCTTGTATTTTGTAATTATGACAAGAAGTGTTGAGCGTCGCTTCACGGTTTCTCGCACACAGAAAAGTGTCCGATGTGTTTCCCTTCCGCTGCAGATCTGTCGTTTCCACATCCAGCTCGAGCAGAGAGGTGGACGGGAAACATTATTTGACGGTGACAAGTTCAATGAGCGGCAGAGAGGGAGACATTTGAGCTGTCCACAAGGACTCTGAGCTGAGTATCACTGCGATGGCATTTACGCCTCATTGGGGCAGTTTGTCACTAATCGATGCAAAAGCCCTGGAACAGAAATCTCCTTCGATGTTTTTTGGTCGGAGTGATTGTTGTGGGATTCTTTTTGTTCCCCCCACCAGCCAGCCGAACAGAAACGCCTCTGTCACTTCACTGAAACCTGGAGAGAGAAACTAGACGTCTACATTTGGAAAAATGCGTATACTGTATGAGAAGCCTGCTTATTGCCACAAGGCTGAAAACATGAATTTGTCGTCGTAGATGTTCATTTTACAGTTGGTTATTAATGAGTATTACCATTTTCCTGTGATGTCCTACGTACTTTTTCTTAGTTTTGTTTGTAGCCTTTATTTAACCAGGTGAAAGCCCCTTGAGATCAAAATATCTCTTTTTCAAGGGTGACCTGCAGGACATTAGTTACACATGTAACATAAAAACAACAGAACAACAATAAGGATGACATACAACATAATGTACAGGGTACAGTTTACAAACTCTATTCACAGTGACAGGTACCATGAGTATCAAACAGCATGTCACCCAGCAGAGTTTTAAAATGATGCAGGGGAACCAAAATGCTCAGTTTTAAACATGTTTGCAGACTGTTCCAAGTTAGTGGAGCTGCACAACTAAAAGCTTTCTTCCCTCAGACAGTCCTAGCACTTGGCACATTTAATAAAACAACATCATGAGATCTCAGGCAATACGTACTTTCAATTCGTCGAGAGATCAGAGAGCAGATATAAGAAGGTAGTTTACCCAACATGGCTTTATAGATGAACGTGTACCAATGACTGAGCCTCCGTACAGTTAGTGAAGGCAGACCTGCGTTGGCATACAGGGTACAGTGATGAGTAAGTGCTTTACAGTTAGTAACAAATCTCAGAGCACTGTGATAGGCAGCATCTAACTTTTCCAGGCAATGGGCAGGTGCATTCATATAGACCAGATCACCATAGTCCAGCACAGGTCAAAAGGTCACAGTGACTAGCCTTTTCCTGGCTTCAAGCGAGAAACAGGACTGAAAAAGAAACCTAGTCTAACCCTCAGCTTTCTAAGCAGATGAATGACCTGAAGTTTGATCAACAGTTATATCAAAGGTATTTGCTTCTGAGTGCTGATGAGAACCAAAACTGTAGAAAATGTCAGCTGTGGATTAAAATCATTGTGATGGAACAATAAAACAATCTTTTAATAACCCTCTCCAAAGGTTGCACAAAGACAAGGGTGTCCTCTTTAATATCCACAGACGGGACAATGAGTACCTGGGTTATTAATCTACATTTCAATATTATACAAAATGACTCCTCCTCAAACGTAGATGAAATACTTACTACAGCACTTTGGAGCTTTCTTATAATAAACTTGCATTCTAGGGTTTCTGGAACATGCTCTCCAAGCCGAGAGAAAATGGCACATGAGACTCTGTTAATTACATGAACTGAGTCGTAGATGTTTTACAATTGAATTTCCTTTAAACTCATCTCCTCTGATAATTCTGCAAGAGACCTTATTATTATTTTTGGGGTTTCCCTATCCTCTAATGTGTAATATAGGTTTTTGTCTGAAATGCCTCCTTTGTTTACTTCCTGAACATAGTGACATCACTATGTGAAACTTGTGCAAAATAAAGATATGAACATGAGCAGAATACTGTATGTCATCTTTCAATGATTTCTCTGTTATGTATATTGCGCTGTGTAACATCACACACTGACAGTTACTGCTCTGTTTTCCTCAGATTGTGTACGCGGCTGTAGACTGCACGCGAGGACAGAACAACGAGCTCTGTAAGCAGGAGGGAGTGGAAGGATACCCGACATTTAACCACTACAACTACGGCAAGTTTGTGGAAAAATACAACGGCGATCGTGGGGTAAGTAGTGCAACACGTCTCACCTCATTCTCTCTTTGCTGGTACTTACCGTCGCATGCCCCTTTCACACCAACACGTTTTCAGCTCCGGCTCGGAGCTGGAGCCTGAAAAGTACCGTTTTTTTCTGTTCACACCGCAGAGGCGCCGCCTCTTAGCTCCGGAATGCGGATCACTTCCAGCTCCAAAAAATTGTCGGTCTAGAGGCAAGAGCTTCGGAGCTAAGAGGCGGCGTCGCTTACGTCTCTCTTACGTCGAGGCGGGTTGAAGTAGATGCTGAAGACCACAAAGAAGTCTTGCATTTCGCATGTGATGTTTGTAAAGTTCCAAGTAAAGTCGTCCCTTGTAAAGTCGTCTGATACCTTCCATTTCGTTTCGTAAGAGGATAACCAAAGCGAACAGCGCTTCAATACAATCGGCCATTGTTGTTGTTGTCGATGTGAGGGATTTCCGCGCGGTTTGGATTTTATGAAGCAGGCACGTAAACGGTGACGTCATGACGCAGCAGCGGCAGCTCTGGGCGGTGTGAACAGAGCGGGAGCAGAAAAGGGAAACCGGAGCTGAACCAGAAAAGCTCCCGCTCGGAGCTAGAAAGGGAAAAGCGCTGGTGTGAAAGCCGCATAAGACACTTGACCAAGAATCCCATTTTCTTCTTGTTTAAAAAAATGAAGCTATTTCATACAAAAAACCTATAATTGTTTTGCTTAAAGGGGACCTATCATGCAAAATGCACTTTTTGATGTCTTTTATACATAAATATGTGTCCCCGGTGCGTCGGGGAACTCACGCAGTGTCAGAAAATAAAACCCTCTCTCTTTTCCTCCGTACCCAAATCTTTTAAAAACGGGGCTACAACGGAGCTGATCCAGATTAGCTGCCGATCTGACGTCAAATCGGCAGCGGACCCACAGAAAGTTGCTATCAGAAACAATGCCTGACGTGTTTTGGACCTAATCTCGTCTTTGTTTACATTAGCATCGCTAACACTCAGAGCTAACCTGTACTGGAGAGCATGTGTGTGAAGAAGCAGGAAGTAAAAAGGAACTCACCTTGTGATAAACCGGCAAGAGAGAAAGCCTTTGAGCTCCATACTGTTTCAGAAATAATCCTTGATGTGGTTTAGAACAGGATGGCGTTTTATCACAGCAGAATTTAACTTTATCTCCGGTAGATTTCTGATCAGGCATTAGCTCCGCCTCCTCCTCCTCCTCTTTTTTTTTTTTTTTTTAAAGCTAAGGACCCAAAATCCGTGTTTCTCTAAACATGGCTGAAACTGATATATGAGGGATTTCTAAAATGCATGATCCGTTTGTATTTTGATAAAAACACATAGACATGTTTATATATATTTGTATATATCTGAGACCCATTATATATGCCTAAAAATAGCATGATAGGTGACCTTTAAGAAAATGAATTGCATACATAGGCACCTAAACCAAGGACTTCCCCAAAGCATAATCAAACAAACAATGTTGCCATTATAACATTTCTAGAATCATTGAGAGACTGTTAGTTTAAACAGTCAGTGGGT
The DNA here is from genome assembly GCA_028583405.1 of Pogonophryne albipinna. Classification (NCBI taxonomy): domain Eukaryota; kingdom Metazoa; phylum Chordata; class Actinopteri; order Perciformes; family Artedidraconidae; genus Pogonophryne; species Pogonophryne albipinna. Next base: position 209,830 of record JAPTMU010000096.1, read on the forward strand.
TAATAATTGAAATGCTAATGATATTAATTGGTGTAAAAATGCCTTGAACCCATCTTTCAAAAGTATTAATACTAAGACATTAGAAATAGAATAGAATATTTTGTCCAAATACCTTTTCCATTAAAGGTGGGGTAGGTAATTCACTTCAGAAACACTTGTTGTTATATTCCATGGAATGCTCTTAACATCCCGATAGCAATGAATATCTTAAGTGCTTTGAAAAAAAAAACATTAAAAAATGTCATCTGTAAAAAGCACGACCAATCATCTGAGCCGGCTAAAGTAACTGGATGGCCTACCTGCCTGTCAGCCTTCCATCTGTGCACAAACTTATCTCGTGCCCTCATTGGTCATGTGTGCGTTCGTGTGTGTTGGAGGAGGGGCTCTGTAAGGAAGTGGCAGATTTTTCGAGCTGGTTTCTCCATTCTTACCTACCCTACCTTTAACTGTCGTAGTTTGTTTGCAGCCAGAAGCACATGCACCAATGTTGTAGTTTTTTCTTCAAGTTTGGTACAATTGGGAAGTTGGTCTTAAATTCAATTGTGAGTGGAATAAAAAAAGTCCTAAATCTTAATTTTCTTGAGCTGTAGGACCCCTGGAAATGATGGGATTCAAGGCTTTAATTGTCATGTGTGCATAGCTACAGTGTAGTTATGACAATTACATTCTTAGGTCCCTGGCTCCTCCAACAGGGCAACACAATAAAACAGATAATAGTGCAAGTAAATAAAATTGAATATAATCGACATGCAGAATAGTCTATATACAAGTAATTGGAATATTTATATAAGTTGCAAACAGATGAATGTTATGGATGCAACTTATATCAATATTCCAATGATATACTATTCTGCACAATTTCTATTATATTCTATGTATTTGTTGAAAGTGTGAAGAGATTTCTAACCTCTCTGTTCCTCTCTCTCCACAGGAGGCGGGCTTCATCAATTTCATGCGCAGCCTCCGAGGACGTGACCAGGTGAAGAGGAAGGAGGAGCTCTGAGGGGGGGGGGGAGCAGGGAGGGGGAGTTGCACTGCACAGTTTGTCATTGCACTGTGACCCTTGACCCTGACAGGGGCCCAATCAGCACTAACGTGGGAGACTTGATGACCTCAGCTATTTTTTGATACCGTAGTGATCACGTTTGTAATAAATCCAACAGGGAACCTGCAGTGAGCGAGACTCCTTTTTCACGGAGGGGCGGGAAATACACGGACAAAAATGTTTTTGTTTTTTTGCCCCAAACACTGTGACTACATTATGTGAACAACTACACCGTATACTTTATCTATGCAATACTGGTGGTGGGCATCAATAGTGAAAGGTGGAGACTGCACAGGGGTCCGAAAACAGTCCCATCTACCCCCCCCTGTCTCTAGAAATAGAAACACACCCTGTTTGTTCCAAGATTTCCATGTGTCACGTCCAGAGCCATCCAGAATATTGCTTTATCGCAGATTAGACCATAAATAACGGCATTTAACACCTAAGAAAAGCACAAGTACGGTGAAATGTGCCGTTGTAGTGAAAAGACACTGTAGCTATGAAGTAGTTTTAAATCTTAGCCAATAGGTACATATTCTGAATGGTTCCAGGCTTTTGTTTGGCTTTTTAATTTTGTTTTTCTAAAAACTGTGGCCTTAAAGATATACAAAAAAAAAAATGCTGGATTTGCAGAATGATCAAACGAAGGGGATCAGACGCCTGGTGCCGTGACGCTCCTTCAGGTTATGGACCAGAGGAGAAAACAACAACAACATGAAAAGCCAAATATTCTTGTCCTTTATTTTCATGGTTTCCAAATGTTGTGTGGGATTCAGCGAGGCTCATTTACACACAATATGTGTCTAACGATTGCATGTTGATGGAAAACAGTCCAGCACATGAATCTTCCACAGAAATAATAATTCTCACAATCCTCTCTGCATTCAGGGAGACGCTGGAATAATTCAGACCACTGGTTTACACTTTGGGCATTCAGGGTTTTGTTGTTTTTTATTTTTAAGGGTACATGTTTTATTCCCACGCTTTCCTGACACTTTCTGCAGAACTCGACAAAATGACAATTCGGATCTGTGTTATCCTCCAATCCCTTGGCTTGAAATTCCTCGCCATCAGTTAGCTGGACCGTGCTTAACGTCGTAATTCAATGGATGAATTTGTTGTACATCCCAGGATTGCAGACCCCCTCCCACTTTGGCAGCATAGCACCACCATCATTACTTTTGTGGCAATGTGTGTTGTGTGTTTTCACCCCCCACGCTTCGGCCACTATAAATATTTAATCTGTAGCTGAACTTGTGTTTTATTATTCAAGACTTTCGCTTTCTTTCATTATGAATAAGGTTCTCAGGGATAGCGAAACACAATTAAAGGGAACTAGTTTGTTTGTAATTTTGCATTCCAGCTGAATAACGTGGAGCCCACCAAATGAAATCTTGTTTACATTTGTACCCCAAGTTAAACATGTTGGAGAAGACATATTAGATGTTACTGAACCATTTCATCTTCATGGTGATTTTTAATGAACTCATTCCAAGTGAGACGGTTTAAATGTTCTGGCTGGCACCAAACACGTTTCTGTGTTCAGTGTGACTATTATTAATATGTCATGGCATGTTGGAGCATTTCGTAAGAGCGCTTCACACAGTTGGGTGTTCATTCTCCTCTGGAGGGAAGAATACTTTCCTTTGTTTGCTGTTTTTGTTAAGGAGCCTCTGTCCCCCATTATAGGAATAATAGAAAGACCCAAAGTGACCCATGTTGTTTGGGAGTTTATCACAATAATGCCAAGAAGTCATTGTTTCCTTTGTTGATTGTCTGTGCCCAGTCGTATGTACGATGTTTCCCCTTGCAGCAAGGACCTTGTGAGATAAGAAATCAATAAAGTAAAACATTTCCAAAATACTTGTCACTTATTTTTCTACAACATTCACATTGTTAGTTTTCTTAGACATATAAGGGGTGTTGTTCAAATGGTTATTATGTATACAACTGTTGGATCAGTTGGCATGAAATGAGGTGCACACGTTCATGTTTCCAACTGGATGAAATGCAACGACTGATTCTCCTTGAGATCTATCTAGTTATTCCAGTACTTTGTTTTTAACCTGCAGAAATCCCGGCCTCAGCTTTACTTTGCGATGATTGCTATGATAGTGAACATGGTTTCCATCAGTAGGTCAATGTCATTACAAACTCATTTGCACATAACATTTAGCGCTCTGTCTTTTAACCTCTTTCCTTCTCTTACGCTTTTTTGCTTTTCTCTACTGGGGACAGTTTAGAAATATCTATTATCCTAAAAATGTCCAAACAAACTGTTCAAGTCTGTTCACATTTATTTTTCCCATGAACTAGTCTTTAAACACGGCCGAGCCGATACTGTGTTCCCGTTAGTGTTTACTTTTTCCCATTTTCTTCACTGGGGAAAGTTTATCCATCATGAATCCAAAATATATTTAAAAAAAATGTGTATTCAAAAAGTATCCATGGTGTTTTCTGATGGATGAAGACAAGTGTTTGTTGTCCAGAGCTGACGTTAAATTGACTTCTTTCTGCAGATTGACATTTCAGTCAGACAACTCACGTGTTTCTTTAACATGTTTATTAGAAGCAGCATAGTTGAGTTTGGCGTCTAGGCTCGGGCCTCATCACCCCACAGATGTACATAGCACGATGAGTGATGATTAAATAACTAACCCCCAGAGCCTACAGGTGGAAGCTGGGGTGGTGGTGGGGCCGGCGAGCAGCAGCGACGTGGAAGTAGCAGCAGCAATAACAGCAGCAAGCAATGCATGGAGCGATCTGGCAGGTTAAATGGAGCGGCTTATTAAGGAGAGTCTGTTTGGTTGGTTGTAGAGTGGCAAGGGGCGTTATGTATGAATGCAGCATAAGTGCTCGAGTTGACTGCCTGGACTAGCTCGCAGGCTTCGCCCCATGGTCCATTGATCCCCCATAGCAACGGTCTATTATCGAAAATGAACAACGTCTGAATGTCCAAATTGAGCTATCAGAACCGAGAACTCCACTAAGCAGTGTAATACTGTAAGTGGCAAGTTGCACAAAAACTTCTTGAGGCTTTAAAGAATCCCTTCAAAAGGAATGCTTTTAGCGCATTGAAAGATATTTTACAGCAGTAATATTCCTCAGACGGAAGTTGAAAAGAAATGCCACAACTCTGTATAGCAAACATAGACACTAGACAGACAATAACAATAATAATAGTCTGAATCTACCCGAGTAGTTCTGACAGGATATCCACAGCCTGACAATAGGTTAAAGTTAGTTTAGCACCAGGCATCGCTGCTGGCTCAGTGAAATAAATGGACGGCCAGTGTTTTCTTTCTGAGTTTTTGTCTCAGAAAGAAAACAAATGGACCACTCAGCAGATCTGACACTGATGGCTTTATTATGAGAAATTGCACCGGACCTCAAAGGGACCCCGCTCACATTGACGTCAGAGAAAAAATCTTGCTATTACTCCACGTCTGCAAACCCACTTTGACGAGCATCTTAGACTCTAAATCGTTGCTTTTAGGATCAAAGTTCTGGGGAACGTGTGTAAGACTCGCTCCTGTGTAAAGGGTTGTTGAGTAAAAAGTGCTCATAAATCAAATGTTTCATTATTAGGATTGTATTGTTATTATCAATGGCAGGGAATAATTTCCATAGATGTTTACCTTTTGCCCTCTGACGCAGATGCCCAGCCGTGGGCAGCATGCTATCTCCATTAACCCTTCTCTTGCGTTTCGGGTCAAAAGTGACCGAATGACTTTTATTTTAATCATAAATATTGTGTTTTTCATCCGATTGCCTCAATACCTTATGTTATCCTCCACACTAGGCCTCTGAACATATACACTTGATGATCACCACTTGCATTGAATTTTGAGTGATTTATTCAACAGTGAAACACCCTTGACGTTTTCGGTCAGATTTGACCGCCATAGAAAATGAAGGGATATGAGTGTATTATGTTCATCCTGCAGATGGAAAACATCTATATATACACACACACACACACGTTACTGGAACTTCTCCCTTTCTCACGCTGTATGATACAATGTATCATACCTTCTCACAGGTGCGAGCTCTGTGCCCCTCGAGAAACACAAACCTCTCACTTTCTCGCACTAAATGCGCCTCCATTACTGGCTCTCAAGCAGTTATATTTGTGCCTTGCTCACATTTGACTCATTGACACAATGAGCAGGCGACCGATTAGGCGATTTTCTGTACGAGGGGCTCGGGACACATTTTTGAACCAGATGAAGAGAAGATTGAACCAGGTGAAGAGGAGATAGAGGAAGATGTCTCAGAAATGGAAGACAACAGTGATCCAGACTATGAGCCTACAACAGACCAGGAAGAGGCCCCTGAGATAGAGGCCCCTGAAGGAGAGGCCCCTGAAATAGTAAAAACTACACTGCGCATGCTCAGAGTATTTTCCTATTTAATGTGTGTGGCAAAAAAATAATGACCATAGGGGCACTGAGCTGCCATCCCCACCATACGTCATCTCACATCATTCAGAGCTGATTGGCTGTAAGTATGTGTGCCGCGAAAAGTGTGGTGTGTGAAGAGGAGACGAGAGAGCTGCAGTGAGGCGTCCTAAAACCAGGAAGTAAGCTGCGCATTGTTTCCCTCGACAAAAAAGCAATGAGATTTCTCCATAGGATTTTAGAAAATAGCTCCAAATAAGATCTGTGGGAAACAAACCTGTTAGATAAATGCACGTTTGGTTCAGCCGGATAATATCCACATGTCTACCCTACTTTTATAATTTTCGAATCATAAATCTATCGATTAGATTTATGATAGACTTTTGAAACTACAAGAACATAAGGAGGACTTTTACAAAAAAGTAATAGAGATTTTTGTCCAGAAGGATAGGCAAATGGACATCTTCAAGTCAAGGTAAGACTGCAATTTTATTGAAAATGGGATCTTACTAAGAGAGAACAATTCAATATTTAAATGATAAAATTACATGTTTTGGGTATCCCCTTGTTGAACTGTCTGCTTAAAATTAATTGAAGCATCAAACAAAAAAAGCTTTTGAAAATAATATTATATTTTGATTTAGGTCAAAATATAATATTTGTAAACCTGAAGAGCCAGAGCCTCACCAGCCATGAACCTCTCTGCAGAAGCTTATAGACATCTAAGTTGTTTGTGCACCACCACTTTTGTACATATAAAAACGCCACTGACCAGAGACATAATGTTATGAATGAGCGAGCTGCCTGTGGCAAGATGGCCGCCATGTGGCAACGTCGGTCTCCATTGGCCAGCAGCGCGGGTGAGTCATCTAGTGTTTATATATCTCTGGCTTTCTCCGTCAGAAAACACCATGGATACGTTTTTGAATAGCGCTAAACTAACTGTCCCTAGTAGTAAGGAAAGAGGTTAAAAGACGCTGGAAGTCAGAGGAATCCACAGAAGAAGACGGACAGGAAGTAAACACTTACAGGAACACGTAGTGGAACGGACTATGTTTTCTTAGCGAGTGCAATCATAAATCAATGAAATTACTTTTGTCGTAGTAGTATGTCTGGTTTAGTATTGTATTCTCTCTCTTATTTATTTATATGTTATCCTGTGTATTATAGGCTCTCTCTAGATGTGCTGCGGAGGAGGAGTGACTTTGAGACCTGAGAGTTTTCAGTCTCCAGGTCATGCAGCAGGTCTGCAGAGATAAAGTGTTGTTGGGATGCATGCCGTGCCGGCTGATTAATGATACAGCCTGTCAATCCCCATTTGCTTTTGGAGGATTTTCAAAGGGGTTGAATCACTTTCTCCTGATTTGCATTGCTTTTTTATTGGGGTTTTTTGGAGGGGGAGAAACAAGCTTTTTTAAACTTGTGCAATATGAGTTTAAGGAATGGAGGGCACAGCGTTGTTTATACAAAGTCAAGGCCTGGTCAAGTACCCTTAACAGAAGCCATTTTCCCTTTATGGATAATGGTGTTTTGGGCCATTCAGGATTTTATTTCCGTGACGTCAACCTGCACCCTCCACCTGACCTCTGCTTCTTCACATCATCCTTATGTTGTTGTTGTATAAAAGCCTCCAAATGACCCCTTGTTTTTTATTAAAAGCTTGTTTTGTTGATTTGAACTTCTATTAACCCTATATACGTTTGTTCTTTAAGGTTATTTCTGCTTTTCTGTATGCCAGCGCTGTGAGAAATTGGTTTCAATGACGTCAATGACATTAAGAGACCTCTGCTTCGTGAGGCAGTAATCAAAATTATTTGCCTCCTTTCCGGAAAGATCCATATGTTCACTCTCTAAGCTATCCAATCCAGCTGTCAATCAACACTGTGAAGAACAACGTCCCTTTTCCGATATTGCTGATAGAAATCTGAATATTAAAGCTTAGGAAATCAATCAATAACTGTACCATGAAAATGTCAAATGTCTACAATTGATCGATTTAAAGCCTTTGAATGAAAAGCTTCCACTAACATAAAACAATACATATTTCTGCAAATAGATGCAAGCTAGATTTACTGGAAACCATACGACGTTAATATATGACTGTTGTTTGACTTTGTGAGTATCTCTGAAGAAAACGACCTTTAAGATAATGATCAAATGCTTTCTATTAATTGAATCTCAATATGCAGCCAACATCTCTACGCCCTGAAAGCAACACAACCTACATTTAAATGGAATCTGCGGTACACAGCGTCATTCATATCATTGACATCACCATCCATATTTTTATTTTTAAAGGTCCCATGTCATGCTTTTCTGGCTGTTACCCGTCCCCTTGTGTGTTATGAAGGTTTGTATGCATGTAAACGGTCTGCAGAGTCACAAACCCTCAAAGTACACCCTGTAGGGAGTAAAACTCTAACACAGAGAAGACCTGTCTGCTGCCCCAGAACGCCTCGTTGGACATTTCTCTTTTTCCATTTAGTTTCTTCAGGGAACCGCATGACGTCATTTAGAAACTAAATGGACCAATCCGCGGAGCTCCTCACACACCAGGACCTTTAGCGTAAATGTTCAACTAACAGGGAGTCCCATTGACTTGCATAGAGCTCCCTGGTTGGTTATAGACGAGTTGGGTCTGCGGAGAAATGCTCTCCGCAGACCCATTCTCACAGCGTCATAAACCTTTTTCTTACTCAATATCAAGCCACACTTATTGTGTTTACTTCGGCTGTGAGTGTTTGTGTGCTCAGGATGAGTTTTGCGCTGTCTCGCTGTATCGCCGACCCGGAAACCACACCAGTAAGCCAGCTCACTGAGCAGCAGCCTCGCAACGTCCCGACCAATCAGAGCTCACTGGGAGGGGGGGGGGCAGGAGCTCCAACAAGCCGTGTAGGACAGAGAGTGAATACACATACTATACAGAGATGCTGGATGAGAAACCAATGTGAGTTTGGAACATTGATCAATTTAAATCTATTCTAGTAGACCTCAACAATGGAATTATGATCAGTATAGAAATGGCCATGGCATGGGAGCTTTACGTAGAGAATAACCCCTGGAGAAGCGTTTCAAGGAAGTCCTCAGCACAAACATGTCACCAAACATTAGATAATACATACTTTCAACACAAACCAATTAAGGCAAACAGGTCATCAAGGTCATGCACATAAAGAAATACATAAGGTCTCTCCTACCGTCCCTTACCACACCATAAAATAACATAATAACACTTAATATAAAGACAATTACAAACAATAACATGTTAGGTAAGAAATATAGAAGTCATGAGAAAAATGAATTTTTAGGCAAAACACTCCAGTCTGATGGTGCTTGAGACTAAAAGCAAGTCTCCGTCAATGCAAGATTTTAAATATGATCATCTAAAAAAAAAAATACAACACCTGTTAACATTACAGGCTCCTTGAACTTGAGCTTGTGTTTTTAAAATACTTTGTTTTTTCTACCATGGTGCACTCATTTGTTTACTCTTCTTAATAAAGTGTGCTTGCCTTCTGATTTAATATATCTCCCATGTTCCCTTTAAACTGTGGGTTTTCTCCGGAAGTTTTTCCTTGTACGATGTGAGGGTCTAAGGACAGAGGGTCTAAGGACAGAGGGTGTCGTATTGTCATACTGATATTCTGTACAAACTGTGAAGTCCATTGAGACAAATGTAACATTTGTGATATTGGGCTATATAAATAAACATTGATTGATATCTAAGTATAGAAATATTTGAGTTTCCTTTCATTTGGCTTTTAATAATCTCCACTCTATCATTTCTGCTGTAATGCTGCAAATGTAAATATAGGATTTCAGATTCAGATTCTGTCATATAGTTCTTGACACTCTGTAGATATGCATCTCCTTCAGGTTAATATGCATATACTTACTGTTTAAAATAAACACTCCGGTGCAATGCCTTGATAACCTGCTGCTGCTGTAACACAATACCTCACAGTTTTGGATCCATAACTATTTATCTAAGTATTTATAATAATTGCCATTCAAGACAGGTCGTCCCTTAACAATCTAATTTGATGTATTTCTGTAAAAATCCTGAAGAGATTCTCCTGCAGCTGTACTTTTTCAGTTGTCATATTCCTCAAGAGTTGCTAAGCTGAAAGTTGAAATGTATAATGATGACATGCGGAGAAAGAGACATATTCAGAGCTTTTTGAATGCTTGTGTTTCTGCTCCTCCGAGACTCAGTGAGTGACGGCACTGAGTCTCCACACCTGACACTCTGCACTGAACACTCGCTGAGACCTGTGGCTATTCATCAAGCTGTCAGCAGCAGCAGACATCCATCATACACACACACACACACACACACACACAGACACACACACACAGAGACAGACAGACACACACACACACACACAGACACACACACACACACACACACACAGAGACACACACACACAGAGACACACACACACAGAGAGAGACACACACACACACACACACAGACAGACACACACACACACACACCCACACACACACACACCGAGACACACACACACACACACACACACAGAGAGACACACAGACACACACACACACACACACACACACACACACACACAGAGAGACACACAGAGACACACACGTGCACACACACACACACACTTTTGAGCTACAGGGAGATTGTATGAAAGATGAGGCCACTAACCATCTCTGTTTTGTTTTTTCCTCTCGCCACAGATGCTTTCTGTTCAAAAGAGAAACGTGAAAATAGCAGGAGAACAAGCTGATGTCAGTAGATGGCCTATTTCAGGCCAGTGTGGAGCACTAATGCTCTGCAGGCTCTGGGTACTCATTATTCATCCTTTATGTTATTTTAATTTTAACATTAAAAAAATGTTGATCTCAGATGCTTCGGAGAGCGGCTCATTTGTTGCCAGCTTTCAGTGGGAAAGTAGCAACTGGAGCAGAGAGAGAGGCACGCATAAAAAGATAATGAAAATGTAAATTATGAAACATAGAATCTATCATAAAGTTAATGAGCTCATGAATATTAACAAGCTCAGTTATAGAGGGAAATATACTGCGGTAGAACAGTATTTACTGTGTACCCACCTTTGGACCTAACATGTCTAGTAGTAGTTTTAATATAATGTATTTTCTACAGTTCATTATCTCTTACCAGCGTGCACTGCGACTCTTGTTCGTGGGTGTTTTGTGTTATGCTGTCCTGTGTGGTAAATACTGAGAGCTTTATGACACTGACTGTGCAATGTCTACAGTTTGAGATAACCTTGAGTTTAATATTATTTCGAGGTTTTTTAATGCTCATATTTACATTGGCTGTGGGATGTATAATAAAATGTATATATTCTTATTATTTTAATTTAAAAGAAATAGTTTTTTATTTATATGTAATCAAAATGGAACAATTAGCATAATAACATAACAGTACATAATATAATATAACTTTACTGATCCCCAGAGAGGATATTCAGATGTTACAGCAACACAAAAACATATGCACAAATACAAAAATAAGTCAATTATAAATAATTATGTAAAATATAAGACAATTTAGACAAAGTGGTGGTCATTGTAAGATAAAAAAAATAACAACAGAAGTAGTATTTTTTTATTCTGCTGTTATAATTTTAATTTAAAAAGAAGACATTTTCCCTGTAGAAGTTCAAAATATATTATATTATCCAAGTTAAATCTACAAATATAGTAACACAGTTGATGAGTAGGTCCATGTATACAGATCCAGATAGCTCCAGAACTACGGAAGAGGATTAGGGCCACATGACAATTATTTTTCAAGATGTGATAAAACGTTTAACAGAATTTAGTTCTCACTTTAATCTCAGAATTCTGAAAAAAGAGTAAAATATCTGAGGTAAAAATCAGAATTATGAGAAGAATAAAAAATATATATATTTAAATTAAATTAAAAAGATATCTTCTGGAAATCTCAGAACAAAAAAAACCAACAACTTTTGTTCAGAATGTTGTTTTAATTCATATATAATCTGTGATACGTGCCCACATTACCCACAATGCACAGCGAGCAGCCACGTAAACAGACCTGCTAGCTGCTGCTCTGCTAAATGTAACATCTGCTCTATCACAGATTAGCACAGGATGCAACACTCGTTTAGGTAGGTGTTAAATACTTCACTTAATAACCCACTCTGTCTGACATGTGTTGTTTTTCATTCTAACTTTCTACGGAGTTTAAGATTCGCAGAGGAGCTAGCTGTTAGCTGCTAACGTTAGTTGTAAGGAAACGTTAGTGAAAAAGCTAATGCAGTTAGCCGCTAACAGTGACTAGCTGGCTAATAAGGTCTGGTGTTTGCTAGTTTTATTATTATATACACTGGATGCTTACATTTTAGAAAACGGTTCAACACACGAAACGTGTAGATAGGAATAGTTTTGAAAACGGGTGTAAACAAAGCTAACGTTGCTTCTTAGCTTCTATGCCATGCTAAGCTATCTAGCATAAACGTATTTTCTCTGTCAAACCGTCGTCGTTTTTAGTTCCTGCTGTTTAAGTTGATTAACCAATTAGTATTTACTGAACCATTGAGTCTGCTATGAGGCTGTGGTATGTTCATGTTTTGCCACCAGTGTGCTGAAATGTCGTCGTGATGTAGTGCCTCTTCTTCCTCCCAACGCCCCTTCATTCAGTCTGTGTTGCTGTCCATGGTCCTGACACACAACCGACCACAACCATATATATCTTCATATCTTTATTTAAAACAGCAGCAGAGGTCCATGATATTAACATTATGCCACATGTAGTGAGTCCCATGGGGGGTCTCTATGTTCCTGGGATCCCTTAATGTTCCCCAGTTTAGTATAATTTTTTTAAATGGCCCATTAAGTAGAGCTTTCATGGTTTATGTTCTCAGCAATGCTCTGTGTTTTCCAAGGTCAAATGTTCAATGTATTTTTCCCTGGGTCGATTATGTTGAAATCACCAACCTACACATAATAGCCCCCTGATATTGTACTCCTCCTTGAAACCCTTTTCATCCAATGGCACACTTTCTTTTTTAACATGTATACATAGCAGGGGGTCCGCGGGGTCTTAAAAACAATTAAAAGTTGATAAATCAATTTAGCAAAAATGAAGGCTATTAAAAAGTATTAAACAGCATTTTCCAAGGTATTACATTTTGTAGCTTGTTTCCAATAAGTATATCAATTGTCCAAAGAGGTTGTATTCTACAGTGTGCCTGAGTGTAATCATTGCGTAGGTGTGTAGTGTGATTCTGTGGAGTTTATTTATGGCATCCCGTTGGATTTGACGTCATCTGAACAGGACATCACACGCTCACTGCTTGATAGCGCGAAGGTCCGTTTACGCCGGTTGTTAAACAACATCGTTATGGGGAAATGCAAGTTTGCGTCCAAATGGTTGGAAGATAAGGAGGAAGGACAATCAATACTGTATATAGTCAATGTGAGGTAAAGTGTGTCGCCAAGGTAACCGGTTAGAACTCAAAGTGGCGATGAGGTCTTAAAATGTATGGAAAGGGTCTTAAAAAAGGTCTTAAAAGGTCTTACATCTGACTTCAGGATTCCTGCATATACCCTGCATAGGTATCACCACATGGTCTGTACGGATTTTTACGATTTACCTGCATTTGAAATCCTCTTTTTGTTATTTTGCAATATTAACTGTTAAAATAGCCTTTCCCAATCTCTTACCTTGAGGACAATGGGAGCACAGGTAGAGGCATAAAGCATGCATGCCTTACTGCAAAACACAGTGTGCATTCCATTAAGTTTGGGCTTAACGTTGATGCTTGGCTGACAGTGGTCCCTTGCTTTACAGGTGGATTTCATAGAGATGAGGAAATGTCAATTGGGCAGGACATTTATTGGGTTATAAAACACACAATGTGCAGTCAGTGTGTATGAAAAACATATTATAAGCTAAAGCTATTCTTGCTGTGTGAGTATCAGCCATTAAAGGAGCATGTGTTGCCTGAAATGTATTTAAAAAAGTTAAAGAATCTGCTGCTAAATACATTTTTAAAATATCTTATTCCATCAAATAGTGATTTTGGTTAATCAGTGACTTCAGCTGAACGATTGTTAAGCTATCACAATAAAAACAGATTTTGATCATTGTTCCAGCTATACCATGCCCCATGTAATTCAGACATGCATTTGAACAAAGTGCTTGGTTCACAGTTTGAATGAAGAGCCGTGTATTGACCCTTAACATTAGATGTATTTGCTAAACACTCTTCCATCTGTCTGTAGAGCTTCAGTGAGTTTGCCAGAGCTGTAAGATGTCGATGGTGCTGTTCGCCTCGGTGGTCCGGGTCGGGGACGGCCTTCCTCTCTCTGCTTCCACTGACTACGAGCAGGACAAAGAGCTTCAGGAAACCAAGAAGAACATCAAGGGTCTCTCCAAGAAACTCAGCCAGTTCCCTGACCGCTGCACGCTGAGGACTGGACCCTTCAATGTCAAGTAGGTCACGTGGGATGTTGAGTGTTCGGTTATTTAAAGTCAAGTATCATTCAAACGGGCGAAAGAAACAAAGTATATCAAGCCTCTTGAATGTGGATAGCTATGTGTTCTTGTTACAATGCAGCAGTATTTGTATGACTATCACTCAATATGTCTTTCAACAAAGTACAGTTTAGAGATTTAACTTTATAGATTTGACAAGCCTGGTGATTAAACTGTCAGCCGCCGACAGCGTGTCTGCTCTGTTTCTGACCTGCTAGCGCAGCTTTGATGATGAAATGCTTTTTAATGTGAGTGATTTGACGGCTACGGCCTCATTCGAGGAGTCAACTGTTTCTAAAAGGCCCGCTGTTGCTCGGGGAAATGCTTTGAAACGAGCTCGGTTTGTGAAGAGCTAATTAGACCTATTAAGACAGAGGACACAAACTCACAAGAAACTCATCAATGAGCCGGCATCTCTTTTGATGAGAGTCTCATCAATAAGAGCGTTTGAAGTCAGAAGAGAGTAAAGGTCCGAATGAGCGAGGCGGTTTAGAGCCACAGGTTCATCTGTGATACTCTGAGACTTAGAAGCCGTAATGACTGTTATCGGCCTTTGTCATGAAATGGAGGATAATCCTTGCTATCATTCTGCATAATAACGAGTTATCGGTGACATTAATAGCTAATTTAATGTAGACATATTTGGAACACAAGATCTGTGGGTGCTTTGTATGAAGACATTTCTGACTTTGATTTATTTTCTTGTTTTTTTAATTAGTTTTCTGCTGCAGCCTATCTTGGCCAGGACTGTCTCGTTAAATAGATGTTTTTCTCATTGAGACTAGGGGTCGACCGATTATCGAGGCCGATATTCCGCATTTTACAGATTATCGGTATCGGCTTTTTAAAAAATCTAATTGCCGATACGACTTTGGCTCTGATGCGGCCGTTTCTCTGGCTGTAGTCACCACTGTTCATGAGCAATGTCCCGCCCACAGCGCTATCTGATAGGCTATTACTGAAGTGTCACTTAGCGTCTCGCAGCGGAGAAACTGGGACGCGCTGTGACGACTGCGACTGTGACGACTGCGACTGTGACGACTGCGACTGTGGTGACTGCGACTGTGACGGCTGCGACTGTGACGGCTGCTAGTGGAGCCTCGCAGCAACTCTGCACCACAATCTGGTGCTGCTGCATTGGGACTACTAAATGAGTGAGACTCAAATATCAGAAGTTCAGAACAAGTTTTAGGGAGGAAACCAGTTTTAAGATGTTGAAAAGT